>MU223867.1:1213308-1224432 GCA_018584345.1 Thuja plicata | reverse complement strand
ATACATGTATACATGCACATATATAAAAGCATACATAAAATTTTATATATTAAAACCATTCAACTATCAAATAGGTCCATTGAATATCTCAACAAATTATAGTCCATCATATGTTTAAATATATCAAGAAAGTATAGTCAATTTAATCCACAAATATCAAGTAGGTCCTAACACATGAAATAGGTACATATATATTATATTTTTAAAACCAACTGAAGTGGTTCAGAACTTTCATGGAGAACATGTAATTCTCTCATGATCCTCACTATCTAGTCTCCACTTACGACGTCCACGTTGAGATTTAATTGTATGGAGACAAATGGAGGTGGAAACTACTAGGTGACTATATTGAAAGACCTTATTGTCTAGTTGGTAATCAACAAAGTGAATACCATGTTGAATCACTTTGATTTTCTTGAAATATGTTCCCTCTAAAACAACTGAATCAGCAGGTCACAAATTTTAACAATATAAATTCAAACAAACTAAATTTGAAATTTGTTAAAAGCTTAAAATTTAAAATTTATAAATTGAGTTCAATATATTGATGTAAAGCATACTAACCTATGGGGAACAACATTCCATCACTTTCTTTAGTTTCAAGTAACTTCATCCTCGCTGCAGTACAACACAGTAAATAATAACCAACTCCTTCTATATTTCCACGCTCAACAATCACTACAAACACATCTCCTGCAATATATGTACACACACACACACACACACGTGAGATATTAAAATTTACTTAGTTCAATCTATAGATCTATCTATCTATATAGATGTACATGCAACTCAACTGACCATATAATGTGAAATATATACTTACCAATTTTGACCAATCCCGAGATATGATCGTAATCAGTAGAAATCAAAGGAACATCATCGAAGTTTTCATATTCATCTCTATAAAATGTATCAATAACAACTAGTGGCACTAGATTCCATGCACCAACATATCCATGGTCTTGATTGATGATTTCCTCATAATTGTTAGCAATGCAGTGACAACAAAAGCACGAGTAGTCCCTAGTGTTCAACGTCCAATTGTGACTATTTGTACTCATAACTGAATGCAAAGATCTTGTCCTTCCTATTTACTTACAACAATGCATAATTTTTCTATCCACACCTGAACAAAAGCATATATTATATATATTACATGGTTCTATAAATATAATTTGAATAAAGAATGTACATGAAAAATTTAAACACTTGAATAATTTAAAAATGCATGCATACCTTTTATCTCCCAAAATTTTCTATGTGGTACCACTTGAGTCATGCCCGATGACGTGTCATTCTCATTTGGTGTGAAATGTGTCTTGCACCATTCAAAAACATCATGTGCATTTTTTATATGAACTCCCTTATAATTCATTTGATACTTTCGTATAGCACGTTTGATGCAAGCTCCAGCACCATCATGTTCACCTTTTGCATGTCCACTTTCAAAGAAACTCCAGACGTGTGGTATGTTTTCATTACGATGATATCTAAATAGTGCATAAAATGGTCTAGATGATTTGAATTGTGCAGCAGAATCATTTGACCAAACATAATGTTTATCAATTTTTATACCTCTTTCTTTCAAATTTGCAAAAAGATCTTGAAGCAGTGTTCTACATAATGAATTTCATGCTCTCTATCATCACTTATATGAAAATGATATTCCTTCTTGATGACCCATGCTTCAAATGTGCTCTGAATACCATCCAAATCTAATTGTGCATGTCGATAACACACATGTACCATAATAGTAATTTTCTCTGAAAAATAATATTCTGATTGAATTGCCTTTTGATTAACAAAGGAATAGTTTTTTGCAAAATCAACAACTGTTACAATAGTTCCAAGTGGGAAATTGTCTCTCAGTATTTGGAATTGTTGTGCTTGCCACTTTGCAAAAAAAACATGATGAATGTAAGGTTGAATCAATTTTTTTAAAATTTGTCCATAAATACTCCAACATTTATCTCTTCTTCAACATATTCTAACCTTTTCGATTCTTTCCCAAATTTTGTTTCATTCTTTACATATTTGTAACTCTTGCAATTTACCATCTTTGTTACATCAATGTTTTCATTTTTCAAAGAAAAAAGAGTCAAATCTGCACATGTTTGACATATTCCTTTTATGCAATTTATTTTTCCAGATACATCATCTCTTTTTTCACATAGAATGGATGTGATGAATTCACTTCTTCTACTAGGAGGAGCATTTTCAAAACCATAAGTGTCTTCTACAAACTTTCAAAAAACCTCATAGTGAAGATCAAATTCAATATGATAACGACAACAACAAGTTTCAAACACTTTGTTTGTCCTTATATAATATGGCTTCAATTTTCCAAACATTGTTTGCCCAATATTTATATTAGGATTTGAAATAAAAAATAACACATACATTTCTTGTTATGTTGTGTCCAACCAATGTTTCGTATGATATTCCTATTGATTAGCTGAAATTTTATGTCTAATAACATCTCTACTATTTGATGAAGGACATGTATTATCATTCCAAAATAATGTGACCAAATTATTTATTCCTCCATCAATCCTATTAGAACAAGGAGCTCTACACATGATTGCCCAACTTCCCTCCAAGGTGCTATCATCCAAAAGCATTCTCCTATTAACATATCATGATATTGTTTTCCTACTAAAACCAATCTGAGATGAAACTGAAGATATTTTTCTTTTTCAGAGCATAGTGCTACCTACAATGGATGTCAACATAAATTTTCTTGTAATGGTCTTATCTTTAGTTTGAGATCGCTTTCCTACCTAGTTCAAACCTTTCCTAAGATTTTCAATCATATCAGTTTGCATGTCAACAACTTTTCTCTTTTTTGATGTTGCATCTATACACAATAATTTTAATGCCCCTTCCAAATTTTTGTTTATAAGTACAACTAAAATCAATTGATCTTGTTCAAGTGTTTCTAAATTATCAAATTTAGCCAATATTTCTTTTGCTATCATATTCATTGACCTCTTCTTAGCAAGACTTAAGGGTTGAACATTAGCGAGTGATCTCAAATTTTCACATCCATTGTAAGTAAATGATCTAAGTTTCTATAATTAATATTTCTCTTTACAGTTTGAGCTAAATTTATATGTTCATCCATACCAGTAGGAGCATGTGATCCTAAATCTTGTCCAACATCAATTGTTTGAGCTTCCATAGGGAGTGATCCCGACCCTTCTTCAATGTGCAATTCTTCGACTTGACTTGACCATCCTACTTCACCTTATCCTTCAACTTCTTTAGTTTTATGATAATATACCAATGCAGCTTCATGATTTGTTTGTTCAGTACTAGGTGATCTTTTCCTAGTAGATTTATGTTGTCTTCCCTTCTTGTTCCCCATTTCTTCTCTTCAAAAATGTCTTCCAAAAGTATTTTTTCTTCAAAAAAATACTTTGATATAATATTTCTCCTCTTCAAAATTATGTCTTAGAAAAAAATAGAAATAATAATCTTTATTCCAAAAATGCATTTGTAAATATTGAACAATAATAGAAAAAATGAATTACTTGCTGCAATTCGGTTAAAAACTAAAAACAAAAAACTTTACTTTTACACCATTCTAAATTTTTCAAAAATAAAATTTCAACATGGCTGACCTACTTCGCGTGAAGTGGCCAAGATAAAATTCTTGTGGGATGGTTTTCACTAGATTTTTCATGCAAGTGGCTTCGTGCGAAGGGTCTTCGCATGAAGCCCCTTGGACCCCTTCGTGGAAAGAGGGTCTTCACGCGAAGACCCCTAAAATGAAAATTTTTTGTCTGAAAAAAAAACAAAGTCCTAAAAATTGGTCTTTCAAGGCCTGGGACAAGAGCCAAAT
Organism: Thuja plicata; assembly: GCA_018584345.1. Taxonomy (NCBI): domain Eukaryota; kingdom Viridiplantae; phylum Streptophyta; class Pinopsida; order Cupressales; family Cupressaceae; genus Thuja; species Thuja plicata. The sequence continues at coordinate 1,220,585 of MU223867.1, read as the reverse complement.
CAAATATTTTTTTTCAAATACATGATTCCAAATGATGCGATTCAGAACAATTGAGTTCGTTATAACTTTCAAATATTACTTTAACTAAACATAGGTTGATTGATGATTCAACAACCTGTATCTTCAAGGCTTCAGGAGAAATAGTAAATTACAAAAAAAAATATGAAAAATATGTAGTAAAAGAGTATTTGTGTTACCTTTCTATATTTAAAAAAAATTGAATTTCGATATATACATTTCATGTTAGAGTGATCAAAGTGACCTTATGTCTAAATTACAATTACTGTCACTTTAAAACTTAATAAACTATGAATTATTGACCCAAAATGAATGAAACCAATTACATCCTCTAGAGATTAAAGTTAAAAATACAATTTCAAAATAATTACATAGTTATCACATTTTAAAAAAAAAGTTATGCTGATCCAAGTGAAAGTCACTTCTTAAAATCATAGTTTTTTCACACACCACTTTTCGAAGGAGAAGGAAAAATGGATTTTAATGAATTTTTTTTTAAAATATATTTAGAAACTAGAAATAAAAGTCTAAAAGACCCTATTTCATATCATCTTCAAATTCCTTATAGTTTTGTGGCAATAGGTGTTCGAAAATATTGAAGTTTTTTCTCAAAATGTTGATCTCTATGTCATAGTTGGCCAAAAAGTGGGACACACTATTGTGGGATCACCTATATCAATCATCATTTCTCATTCTAGGACTCTCACTAATAGAGATTAAGGATGATAGATTCATTAGCATTCTTAGTTAGAGAACCATGGAATTCTTCTTATTTGTTTATCAATTCTTTTCTTAAATTTAGATTATCTTTCCATAGAGTTGATAGAATTCAAACTAATTTCATGAAGGAATAGTTTCTATATACACAAAAGTATTGGTATAATAAAGTGGAAGAGGAATCATAATATTAATTTAAATTGATAATGGTCCTACAATGCATATAGTAATAAGAAATACTATAATGAGTGCTAGGAGAGTGAAATTTCACATCATAATTAAAGGTGTACAATTTACAAGGCTAATTAAATAAAATATAATGAAAAGATAAGATATCTTGTAGACCAATACCTTGTTGTAAGGGACATCAAGGAATCATTTTCCATAATGGAATTTGATTTCCTTTTAGGAGAGGTACAATAGACAATATTTAATTTAAGTAAAAAAATATGGTTAGATAAGTGTCAACATATGTGATAAATGTTGCAGCATTTTAATACATTAAAAAGTAAACTATAATGGTTTTTATTTTCTTGTTGTAAAACATTATTGATTTGACATGCATGACTAAGTATTTCTGATTTGCAACAAATCTTTTTTTTTTATGATTCTATTTCTATCTCATATGGTCAACTTTTTGTTGTATGTTGCAACTCTATTTACCAATGGATTTGATACTAGTTTGGCTAGTTTTGGATCAATCTCCAAATCTAAAAATATCATTTAGTTCTATTATATTTTAGTTTCCTATTATTATTGTATGTTCTAATCAATTATACATCTCTTCTAAAAACTTAAGGAATTATCATTTGAAGTAAAAATACAAATAGGTGTGATTGTTGGAATCTCACTTGTCTCTAGTCCATTTCTTTAGTGATATAAATATTTTTTAAGCTAATGTTAGACTCATATCTAGAGGGGCAGTAATGATGAGGTACAAAATGCATATGTATAAGTAAAAATAATGGGATGTATCTTATGAAGTGCAATTAGTTTCTATATTTTGATGCATATGCATGTTTGTCTCTAAATATTGTACTTGGTCTAGTTGGCTAAGCCTTGATTGTCATCATTACATGATAATCAAATTCATTCTCTATTTATATATTTATTTTTAATTGTCTTGTGTTAAAGTCTAAGGTTTGGCCTCTTAGATTTTGTAAAGCCTAAAGAAGACAAGTATTTGACCAAATACTATGCATTGACCCAAAACTATCATCTCCTTCTTGATGTTTCCTTCTCTATGGCTGAGAAATATTTAAAATAAATGAGAATACCTTAATAAAAGTGTGTTGGTTTGATGCATTTACATGGATCATTCTTTAAAAAAACCATAAAACCAAACCAATGAACGTGTAATAACAAATTGTCTAGACTTTAGAACATGGTCCTCGAACCTCATAAACCTAATCAATGAATGAGTACAATTTTTATAGACTTTAGAACATAGAGTGTTAACATTTTTCTCCTTGGAGAATAAATCTTCCTATCCCCATCAATCTATATCATGTGTGAAGATTTTTGTTTTTGAAAGTTGAGTTTGACAGGGAAATCACTTTTTGGTTTGAATAAATAAAAAACACTTTTTGTTCCTCCTTTGACAATTATCAAAGGTTTAGTAGGAGTTTAAGGGGTATCAAGATAACTACCACCTTTAATAATAATCATGAGTTTGTTTATAGGTTGAAGAGTATGTTGACAAACATGGACAACAACTTTAGGCTTTTTAGTCTCATTTTTACAACCATATATATGTATTATGTTGATAATTTATTGGCAAAATGATAGCTTAGGAGTCATAGAGGTGGACTTAATAGAGATCAAGTCTTCAAGGGATTCATCCAATATATCAAATTCATCACTGCTAAATGGCTCATTAAACGCACTAAAGTCTTGTAAAAACAAATATGACATTCTTGTAGTCTACGAAAATGAAAACTTGCAATGATATATGCTAATCTAATGAAACAAAATATCAAATGAATAAACTAAGTACACATAATAATGCATGAAAGGAAATTTTTTATTTATTTTTTATTTCTTTGAAACACACAAATCATAAAATACAATGCAAAATTGTAACAAAAATGAAAATAATAATTAAGAAAAATGTAAGATGCGCCTGGTTCACCAAAATGTAATTTAGGGAAAGAGGGTAGAAAAACTGTGTTGAGAATCTATCTTCCTTGATTGTGCACTTGAATATGAAGGCACCAATAGATAAATATGATTGACTAATTCTTTGCTCAAGAGAGTCAATTTAATCTCATGCTCTTAGGGCATATATTTATTTGCTACTATGGATGACTGATAGAGTTATTTGAAGGGCTATATGATCGAGATCAAGGTCTAAACAAATAATATTGACTAATCTAGAAAGTGCAAATTTTAACACTGAAGGGATAATTATGTGGTGTAGATATAAATGAGCCAAAATGGGATGGTCTATGTTTCCTTGAGGATTGTTGATCACTCAACGAGTTTATAAACATCAAGAATTAGATTCATGACCCAAAAATCTTGTATCTACCACTTCCCAAGTTTCATCTCTCCCTAAAGGGAAAATATCACTCTAGTGGGACAAAGTCACCCCAAGTGACCATTACTTGGGATTAGGTTTCCACATGCGACATCCTAGTCATTAGTTTTCTTAATGAGATTACAAATATGAATTTGTGACTTTGTATTGAGCTAATTATTTCTTGTTGGCCCTTTAACTAAACTAGATCTACACACAAGAAGACAAAAATAGTGTTTGGGACTATATAGGGGTTTACCTTAGTCAAACCCCAAGTTGGAGCTCAACCCTATAGTGTTGACGAATCAAAATTGAATTCTAAATTAGAATGCTTAAATTAAAATAATTATATATCTAATTGATAGTCCAATGCTCTTAAGACATGTCATCCATGTATTGATGCAATAACATGATTAAAACATCATGGAATCATAAATAAAACAATATTTGAAGATTCCTTAAAATAATTTGTTTCTTATTGAATAAGGTCTTCTCTTGAAGTAATGTCTTGACACGTTGATGATGAGATGTAAAATTGAATTGAGAAGGAGGCCTTATATAGGGATCTCATAATGCAATCACCTTTCAGCTGACTTATAAAAAAACAATATATTCAAATAGGGGGTCATTTTGTATAGGGTAATACTACCTTATTATGATCTTAAAATTTTAGGAAAAAGGCAAAAGACTATGTTGCCTTGACTGACATAGTCTAGGACTACGTTACCCTCTCTGACATAGTTCAAACTAAAATTACTCAATTTTTTAGGGATGTGGGATAATAGGGTATAGAGGCCTAAAAATCATTTGTGTAGGGAAATATGATGTTTAGATAGGGTAAAATATGTCTATAACTTTGAAATGAGGCATGAATTAAAATAAATTTAAATAAAGGGCACACCTATAGGCAAGGGACCAAATAATAAAGTGTTGATGTAATAAAGTGGAAAATGACTCATAATATTAATTTAAATATTTAAAAAAATAAAGGTCCTATAATGCATAGAGAAATGAGAAATACTAAAATAAGTGTTAGGAGTGTGAGAAATTTGACATCATTATTAAAGGTGTACAATTTACAATGCTACATGAACAAAACATAATGATAAGCTAAGCTATCTTGTAGACGAATACCTAGTTGTAAGGGACATCGAGATAATCATTTTCCATGTTGGAATTTTATTTCCTTGTAGGAGAGGTACAATAGCCAATATTTTATTTGAGTCAAAAAATTATGGTTTAGATAGGTGTCAACATATGAGATAATATTGTAACATTATAATACATTAAAAAGTATTTAATTATAATGGTTTGTATTTATTAAGTGTGGAACATTATTGATTTGATATGGATGACTAAGTATTTTGAATGTGCAACATTTCCCTATTTTTATGATTCTATTTCTAACTCATATGGTTATTGTTTTTTTCGTATGTTGTGACTCTATCTTCCAATAAATTTGACACTAGTTTCGCAAATTTTGAATCAATCTTCTAAACTGAAAATGTCATATTATTCCTCTTATATTTTTGTTTCCTTGTATTCCTATATGTACTAATCAATTATAAATATTTTCTCACAACTTAGAGGAGTTAGCCCTTGAAGGAAACATTCAAATATATGTGCATGTGGGAATCTTCCGCGTCTCTCTAGCTCATTGCTTTAGTGATACAAATCTTGTTAAAGCAAATGTTAGACACATATCTAGAGGGGCAATAATGGTGAGGTACAAGATGCATATGTATAAGTTAAAAATAAGGGGATACATCTTATGAGGTACAATTAGTTTACATCTTTTGATGCATGCATGTATATGCATGCTTGTATCTATATATTATATTATACTTAAGTCTAGTGGACCTATCCTTGATTGTCCATACGCCATGATAATCAAATTTCTTCTCCTTTTTATATATTTCTTTATATTTCTTCTTCTATTTATACATTTCTTTTTAATTGTCTTTTGTTAAAGTCTAAGGTCTACCCTCTTAGAGTTGTAAAGCCTATAGAAGAGTATTTGCCCAAATATTATGCATTGACCCAAAACTGTCCTCTCCTTTTCGATGTTTCCTTTTGCATGTCTCAGATATCTTCAAAATAAATGAGAATACCATGATAAAAGCATGTTGGTTTGATGCATTTGCCTGGATCCTTCTTTAAAAAATTCTGAAACCACACCAAAACACGTGTAATAACAAGTTGTCTAGACTTTAGAACATGGTCGTCGAATCTCAGAAACCTAATTAATGAATGAGTACAATTTTTTTAGACTTTAGAACATGGAGTGTTAACCTTTTTCTCCTTAATGGACAATAACTCTTCCTATCCCCATCACTTTACATCAGATGTGAAGAGTTTTGTTTTCGTAATCAATTCAGAAAGCTGAGTTTGAAAGGGAAATCACTATTTTGTTTGAATACTGGAAAAAAAATTCTATAAAATTTGTAATCAATTGTAGAAATGCCAAATCTTTCTACGTACGTAGAGAAAATGGTCATGTTTCAATCTTCATAACAGTTTTAAGTCCCCACAGATTTTTTTACATGAGACCCACTCCACCTCAAATTCTATGAAGCTTGCAATCAATGATAAATCTTTAGATTTGTACGTAGAAAAAAAAGAGTATATTTCTCATATCTCATCAAAACCTAATTTCTCCGCATATGGAGGGAATTATAACAGTTTGAACATAATATTTATTTGCAGAAGGTTTAATAAGTCAATTATTTTGGTGGGTACTCCTGTTAATCTTTCATGGATTATCAGCTGAAGTGACTAATCGGCATAATTAAACAAAATGTTGAAAGACAAGCTCTCAATTATGTCCTCAAAAAGAATCTAAATCATGCAATCCATTATATAACATATGGGAATGAATATGATCTTTTGAGTGGAGACTATAACGCAAATGAAATATCAATTAATGCATTGCAACCGACTCAAATCTTGTCTTTGTGTCTCTTTCAAATGGCAGCCATCTTGTCAATTATAAATGCAGTCATAATGAATGGGTCAACTTGGAAAGCTCTGTGAGAAAATCAATGAAGTGGGCCTGTTGATCTTTTATCAGAAGATGTGAAATGGGCTCCAAAGTGGGGTTAATATGGCCATCCATTTCTATACTTTTGCCGCATGAATTCTCACCTCTTTTCACTATGGAAATATGGGCTCCATACGTTTGCAAAGCATCTTTGCTTAATTGATGTTTGTACTAATTCCCAGCTTTTACTTTCCATTATTTCTCCATTGAACTTAGGTAGAGAAAGAGACATTTTCTCTGCTCAAATGCCTTTGCAACGTGGGTTTAACCATGAATTCAAAGACTGATAGACGATGTAATAATGGAAAAACTAGTGATTCACACATTCCAAAATAGTGATATAGTTTTTGCGATTGCTCATTTTCAAGGTAGTTCTACATGTTGATTTTATTGCCCACTTGCACAAGACCACCTTGGTGATGAGTCTTGTGCATGATAGTGGAACTTTGGTTAGGCGTCGTCCATAAAAGAGTTGGCAAGACAAATGAATGGTAAAATGAAGGTTGGGATTTCCAATTGGTGTAAAGATATCTTTTTTAGTTGAACCGGTTGAAATATCTACCTATTTATGAATTGGTGAAATAAATTCCCTTACAAGAATTGAGATAAGGGCCCGTTTGATAGCTGGAATATGTCTGGAATTGGCATTGTCTAATTTCCAGTTTTGTTTCTTCCGTGTTTGTGTCCATCTAAAAAAACTGGAATTGGAATTTTGAAATTCCAATTTTGCTACAAAATGGGCATATGCATCTTCCACCCAAATAGCTGGAATTGAAATTTCGAATCCAATTTTTATAAAACCAAATTTAATATCTCGTCGGATTTGTGACTTCTCCAAACCTTCATTCCGAAACACATTGGTATATTATATTGTTATATACACACATATATACACATTTATGTATACACACACGTGTTTATATACACCCATGTGTGTATATATACATAAGTGTGCATATATAAGCACATGTGTATATATATATA
>MU223867.1:1157452-1213186 GCA_018584345.1 Thuja plicata | reverse complement strand
ATAAATTAAGAAATAAACAATTAAAAATCCTTATGCATCTTCTGAGTCATCTTCCGGGTGAACCAAACCAGTCCAACTCATATCCCAAAAATCATTTTCAGGATAAGTATTTTCTAGAATTGCAACATCTTCCAAAATTGACTATGTCCAACATTTGGTATTCCAGCACCCAAACTAGGAACATGATGTGGAGATTAATTATGGAAGCATCAATATATCAATCTTTGTGTAACATTCTTTTGATAGACAACACATCTAGTTAGATAAAAAATATCTTAGTAAAGGAAGGTAGTTAAGGTATTGGAATTAAAGAATATCGTGTGGAGATTAATTATGAAAGCATCATTTTCTTAGTATACATTATTTCTAATGCGATATGTTATATCTAACTAAATAATAAAGGTGCTCTGTCATTTTTGGCATAAAATTAGGGTCTCTCTGCCTTTCTTTATTTTACAATCTCTCCGCTCTAGCATTGTTCAATATAAGAAGAAGGAGAAGAAACCCATTCTACATGAAGGGCTGATCCTTTTAATTGTAGAACATATCAAGAAGACGGCTAGGGATAGCCCTGCCCTAACCCCGTCCAAGTCTGGGTCGGGAAAAAAAAGAATTAGGGATGGGAATGAGAAAGACAAGAGCTCTATAGGAAAAAAACTTAAGAAGGAGAAGGTGACTACCATGGATACAGATACCTCTGTTGATAGTGTGGAAGGCTATGACAATATGGCTGATTCTACAGAGGAAGATAGTTACTCTGCTTCTCTGGTTTTGAACTCTGTTTCAGAGGAGAACGATAACACGGATGAGGAAGTGATGGGTTCTATGGACAAAGATAAAGTTTTGGATTGCAGGAAAAATAGAGAGGATAAGAAGGAGGATGAGGAAGGTCAGAAGGTGCCTATTCTGGTTGAGTATGATAGTTTTGAAGACCATGATGTACCGATCTCGCCGAAGCTTGAAGTGGTTATGGGTTGTGATCAAGATACTCAGAAGGAAGCTACAGAGGTGGATAACATTTCCCCTATCAAAGAGTCGACGTCACCTATGAAGGAGACAGATAATGTCCTTAGTATTTCTCAGAACATTCCTTTTATCAAGACTATGGACCTACAAGAAAGAAATGTTCAACTGCTAAAGGATGACGTGGATGATAAGATTGACCCTCCTTTTGGGGTTCTCCAAACTACCAAAGCTTTCTCTATGTACTCCTTTAGGTTAATGAAATGGGTTTTCAAGGAGATCAAGAATCTACACCTTAAGTATCGTGCCATTGCTACTAAGGTGGATACTCTGCAGAATCAGATGGAGTCTGGCCCTAACACCAAGGAGGACAAGATGACTAATAATGACGACAGTAATGTCCAACAGTTACAAGCCAGAATTGATACCCTGGAGCATACTATGAAAAAACATATGCATGATTACAACAACTTTATGGGCTCGGCCATGGATTGTTTCCTGACCATTAAGGTTGAACTGGATACTGGGTCGCCAGGTAACAAACTAGAGGACATTACTCAGAACCTAGAAGATGAAGGACCCGAAAAATGCACGAGATCAGCTCGAAAGAAGAAAATTCATGACAGAATTCAAGAACTCTCTGAGTTCAATGCTGCGATGAAGAAGATATCTGAAGCTAAGCAGGAAGCCACTGAGGCTTGTAAGGAGCTAGTCTAGCGCTCTGGTTTCTGGGTTTGGTGGTTGGTCTTTTTTGTGGGTTTTTTGGATTTTGGTTTCTTTCCTATTTTTTGTTGTTGTTAGCTTTTCTGCAAACTGGCTTCCAGCCCTGTCTCTTTTTGGGGTGATTCAATGTCTTATCTCTGTTTCTAGCATGTAAGGGGTTTCGGGTCCCCATTTAAAACCTATTTTTCTTGCAATAAAAAACTAAATAATAGAGGTCTTAATGAAAGCAAATGGATAAGGTAGAAGAACATTAAGAGATTATTGAATTTAATACAACATTTAAACAACCTTGATAAAGATAAGGATTAAGGGGTTAAGTCATGTTTGGCAAAAAATTATTTATGAACGTAAGCAAAATGTCAAATCTTGATATTGTCTATTGTTGTGTCATGTCTTATTCTTCTCCAATGACTTCTCCTTAACCATCACTTCCTTCGTTTCTTATGCGTTCGTCAATGAAATTTCATCATCCACAACTTGTGCTTGTGATTTCTTCATTCGAATATTAATTTTCCCTCTATGTTTCTTAACTTTCATGTGGTTGATTTGACCCTCTTGATTCAATCTCAATAAATCTACCCCAATTTTCAATTTTTGGATATTTCCACTTTATTTTTCATAAAGATGGGTTTTTGAAAGGGATCAAATATTTTTACAACGAGGAAAAAAAATATAAGAGAAAACCATGATACAAGATAAATAAAGAAATAGAACTCCACGAGGGATGAAGTTCAACAACTAGAAAAGTAATAAAAAGTAGTTAAAACAACAAATCAACTATAGAGAGATAACAACAATAAGCCAAATAGAAGATAACCCTTTTAAGCCACTTATAGCTTCCAACTTATTGAGGAATGCTAGGTGGTCTTTAATGGCTTCATATCTAGGTCTGCAAACTCTTTTTATTTCTATAACTATTAGTATCAAATATTTTTACAAGGAACCCCAAATTTAGCTAATATTTTTGTCTCGGGAAAAAATTCATGCACCATAAAATTTTCATAATAGAGGTCTTGATTGTGGTGTGACTTAGATAGATCACCTTAAACATGTTGATGCACATAGGAGCTTGTGTTGGAACCCAAAAAAACCTTTATAGAAGAAAAGAGAAGTGACACGAGAATCAATGAACAAATACATTGTTGAGAGTGAGATATCATACACTGTACATACCCCATACTTATAAAGAAAAATATGCAAGAGAAAAGAACTTGTGATAAGGATAGATTACCCAATCATGATAGATAGTAGGTGTAACTTCTCCTAGTAAAAACATGATGTACCAAAATAATGTACAATTATAAATAATATTTTCTAACTAAAATGAAGAAATTATGCACAAATAAAACATTTATACACACCCCCCTTAAGTGGAGTTTAGGGATAAATTATATGGAAGAGATGCAACTAGTGAATGAAATTGAAATATGCAATATGAGAAGAACTATAGGTGGACTAGAAACATAGTCATGTTGGTTACATGTGTACAACTTCAATGCAATAAAATATGAATCTTTCACAATTGGAGAAGATGAAAAAACCTTGAGGGAGAAAACTCATCTCTAGAACAGATAAAACAAAATGCTAAAAGGAAAAAGTGAAAGGAAGGAGGACTCATCAAGACCCTTCGAGGACTACTTCCTTTACCCTTAACAATGATTACAAGAAAAGATAGAGAGAAAATGCTAAAATTTTAGTAAAGATGTCTTCACATGTTTCTCTAAAGGAAAATACTCTAAGGAGGAACACCATCTTGAATGTGATACCAAATGAAGTGCATGTGGATCCCAATATGCTTAGTATTATAATGATCCACAAGGCTGTGATAAATATGCATGGCACTCTCAATATCAAACCAAAGTAGTGGGATGATCAACACAAAAGCTAAACTTAGTCATCGACTATTGAAGAAAAAGAACCACATGACTAGCCAAGAATACTACTTGATACTCAACCTCAATTGATGATAATGCAATGACAATTTTCTTCTTGTAAGACTACACAACTAGAATAAAACCAATATAAGAAAACAAAATCTCTAGAAGTAGATTTCTAATCATGAAGATCAACGGCTCAATCTGAGTCAATGAAACCCACAATCTCAATAGTACCTGATTTGTAGTGAATGCAAAACTATGTAGTGTCATACATGTATCTCAATATATTCTTGGCTTCCTTATAATGAATCTCATGAGGATATTGAGAGAAACAAGAGACAATACCAACTAAAAAGGAAATGTAAGGATGATTATGTTGATGACATGTAACTGATTGAATGTTTGATAATGTTAAGTTGAAGATAATGCAAGACATTAAATCAGTTAATGGTTTGTATTATCATTGATGTCAACTTGATATCATCTGTACGGTCATGTAAATAATACCAAAGACTTTAGAGAGTCAATGGAACAAAGGTTATGCTTTCAGCAATGCATAAATGTCAACTATTCACCAAGTGACATACAACACCGACGGAGTGCACACCATCGGTAAAAGCAAAAGAGAAAAGTCACAGTGATACCCGACGAGCAGAAGATAGTGTTGCCCGACGAAGAAAAACCACAGGATGCCCTATGAGCTGAAAATAGAGTTGTCCGAAGAGTAAAATCTAATGATGCTTGACAGACGGAGATCTTGAAGTTAACTAGAGTCACACCGACGAAACTGTCAGTTGTCACCAATGACTAACTGTAGAGTTGACCGATGAAATAGAGAGTTTAGAAAATAACAAAATATCTAGCTGGCAAGAGCTAAACATAGACTTAACTGGTTATTTTCTTTTTTGCATTCGACTAGAGTTAAGTGATTGATTTAAAGAAGATTTGTACAGTCGGTAGGAAGATAACTACGAGATAAATCAGGAGTTATGCTTTAAATCAAATTGGCTGGATTATTTTTCATGCCAAGAATCAAGAATCAAGAATCAAGAATCAAGAATCAAGCATCAAGAATCAATGAATATCATGTCTATATAAGATACAAGCTTAATTCATTTCCGTATGCATGGGATTAAGGGGAGTGAATAGAAAGAGGATGCTAAAGAGAAACTGATGAAGAAGAACTTCATACAGTCCTGATCAATCAAGATGAAGGAGAGCTAAGGAATTCTACAGACACTGACAAATAGTGAAGCACAACATTACAGAGCAAAAAGTGTGGAACACAAAGAATTGAATTGATACATTGATTAGAGAGGTAATGTACTTAATTAGATATGAAAATCTACAATTCAAGTTTCATTAGAAACATGTCATAGTGTTTCAGTTTAACCATTGAAGCATCAAGTCTCTTAATAGAGTAGGACTTAAGAGTCTTCTATATATTGAGGTACATCCCAAGGAGTGCCAAAAAGGTTGATTCATGAAAGTAGCATTGGACTTGCCCGATACCTATTGAAAGTCTAAGAAGGAGGTTGATTCAAGGATGGTAGCAATAAATGCCCTATACTAAGTGACAACCTCTATGTATAAAATCCTTTAACAAGGTCACACTTAACAGTGTGTTTGCAACCTTTAACAGGGTTGGCTCCTAATAGGGCTCACTTCAGAAGAGTGAAAAATTGGGGTACTGGTCCCAGTGGTTTTTCCCTTAACAAGGTTTCCATGTTAAAATCTATGGGTTATGTGTCTATGGTTTATTACTTTACTATTTTACATTTCACATATGCATTTCTGGATGGATTGGTATACTCTACTTATTTACTGAGTTTTAGTAAATATTTTTACTACTTATCGGTAATCAAGGAGAATAAGTACAGACAAGGAAAACCGACAGACAGTTAATCATTCTAAGTATTTCATGGCATGGATCTTGTAGGGACTTAATAATCTGAGGTTTATTTGATTGGTGGTAAATAGTTGAACGATAAATTTTGAGGCCACTGATTCACCCCCCCTCTCAGTTATTACTAACAATTGGCATCAGAGCTTGTGTGCTTAGAAGGAAGGTTTCAAGACCTAAGTCAAGATCACAAGATAAACAGACAAGATGTGCCCAAGTTGAACAAAGACAAATTTGCTTCATGGCAAAACAGGATAAGACTCCACCTCTCAGGTATTGGTAATGATGTTACTCAATTCCTAGATACTGAATATGTGTTTCCTATAGGAGTACTGACAGTATATCAATTGAGAGAGAAGCATGAGCATAACTACATGGTTATAGAGCTTTATTCCTCACTCTCTGATGCTGAATTTGAAGATGTCAAGGATTGAAAAACTGCAAAGAAGATGTGGGACAAACTGAAGCTTGTACGTGGAGGTGATACAAATGTTCTAAGAGGCAAAGCAGAAAGTCTTATAGGAAATTTTGATGATCTCAGAATGAAAGAAGGAGAAAACATAACACAGAAAAGCACAAGGATAAAAGAAGTAGTCAATGTTATACGAGGTGTTGGAGGTACACTTGAAGAGGAGACAGTGGTAAGTAACATCTTAAGAACCTTATTGCCTATATATGCTATTAGAGTTTCTACCATTCAAGAAATGAGAGCAGTAGCAAATAATATAGTTATTCTTGATAGTTTAATTGGTAGACTGATTGCATTTGAGATGAATAACTTTGACAATAGTGTCTTACGAAACTTAGAGTCTGCATTTAAGTCTTCTATGAAAATAAGCAAATCAATTCATAGACACTCATCTAGAAGAGACAGTGAAAGTAAAAGTGAAGAAGAAGATCTAGATGAAATAGAAGCACTTATGGATAGAAGAATGCAGAGAGGCAAAGGTAAATACAGAGGCAAGTTACCACTTAAATACTTTAATTGTAAAGAGATTGGAAACTCTTATGCAAGATGTCCTAACAGAAGAAAAGATGAAAAAAGTAATGACAGATCTTTTGAGAAGAAATCTGGTAGAGGTGATAACAAAGATTACAGAGGTTATCGACAATCAGAAAGAAGAGATGCCCAAGACTACAAGGATAAAGGAAAGAAGGCTAGTTACCTAGAAGCTTGCAAAGATGAAGATACTGACACCGATCCTGATGAAGACATCAAGATGGTATTTGTAGTTGTGAAGGATGATTCAGATGAAGATGAAAGGTATGTAGAAACTACACTCATATATAAGGTTATCAAGAATGACATCTGGATTATAGATAGTGGCTGCACTCACCACATGACCGGTGACAAAGAAAATTTTTACACTTTTGAGTATTATAATGGTGGTACAGTAAGAATGGGTAATGATACACCTTGTCCAGTTGAAGGTGAAGGAACAATAATGCTGAATAACGTGATTAAATGTGAAAATTATTATTGGGTAAAAGGATTGAATTATAATCTGTTGAGTGTTTCTCAGCTGAATAATTTAGGTCACAAAGTAGCATTTGAGAACAAGAAGGCAAAGATCTTCAATGAATCAGGAAAACTGATTGGTACCGGTGAACAGAATAAAGGTAACTTATTCTATCTAAATGATACTAACACCACTTAATGACTAGAAACAAAGACATATGGTTGTGGCACAAAAGATTGTATCATGTGAATTTTGACAACATGATGAAAATAAGCAAAAGGAGAAATGTAAGAGGCTTACCGATGATGACAAAGCCAGACAACATCATGTGCAAAAATTGTCAAAAAGGTAAAATGACAAAGTCAAGTTTCAAAACTAAATCCTTACATCTGATGATATTCTAGAATTAGTCCATACTGATTTATGTGGACCTATGAGGACAAAGAGTTATTATGGAGATAAATATTTTATTCTCTTTGTTGATGATTACTCTAGAATGATGACAGTTATGTTTCTAAAAGATAAATCTGAAGCATTCAAGATGTTTAAATGGTATAGGCTATGGTAGAAAAACAAAGTGGTAAGGATTTGAAAGGTTTGATATCAGATAGAGGAGGATAATTTATTTCAGATGAATTCACTAATTTTTGTAATGAGCATGTTATAAAAAGACAAGTTTCTGCACCAAGAACACCACAACAAAATGGGATTGCTGAGAGAAGGAACATATCAATAGTTGATTGTGCAAGAACACTGATGATAGAGAAAGGCATCACCCAAATCTTTTGGAGGGAACCTGTCAGCACTGCTGTCTATACACTTAACAAAGTACAATTAAAGGACACAAAGATGACACCTTATGAGCTATGGTATGGTAAAACACCCAATGTAATTTACTTCAAAATATTTGGTAGTCAATGTTATGTCTTAAAGGATGATAGAAATGGAAAGCTTGATGCCAAAAGTGATGAAGGTATTTTTATGGGGTATTCTACCAAAAGAAAAGCTTTTAAATGTCTCATCAAGGCCTTTAACTAAATAGTTGAAAGTGCAAATGTAAAGATTGATGAATTTGCAGAAAAGAATGAGCTGGAAAGCACAAAAGAAATAGAGGACTACAATAAGTTTGTACATTATGAAGAACCCAACACTCTGCCTGAGCAACTGTGCTTAATTCCAGAACAACAAAATGTTGCAACTAACAGTCAGACTGTTGTTACCGACGATCAAGATAATAATCAAAATAATATGCAAGGTAATGAAGATCAAAATGATGATCAAGTTGATACACAAAGAGTTGTACCTATACTTGCAAGATATGTAAGAAGGAACCATCCAGAGATCTAGATCATAGGAGATAAGAAATCTGGTACAAAAACAAGAAGTAAGTCTTTAACCTCGAATTATTTAATTTGTGAGTTTGAGCCAAAATCTATCAATTTTGCACTAGATAATGAAGAATGGATAAGTGCTATGAATGATGAGATTGAGTAGATTGAGAAGAAAAAAACATGGTCACTTCTGCCAAGACTAGATGACAAGAATGTCATTGGTACAAAGTGCATATTCAGGAATAAGTTGAACGAGAATGGAGAAGTCACAAGGAATAAAGAAAGACTAGTATGCAAGGGGTATGCACAAGAGGAATGTATAGACTATGGAGAAACTTTTGCACCCGTTTCTAGGCTAGCAGGAGTAAGAATACTACTTTCTTATGCTGCATATAAAGGATTCAAAGTATATCAAATGGATGTCAAGTCAACATTCGTAAATGGAATAGTTGAAGAAGAGGTATATGTTGAACAACCAGAAGGGTTTGTCGATCCAGACAAGAGAAACATGGTATGTAGACTTCACAAAACCTTGTATGGATTAAAACAAGCTCCCAGAGCCTGGTATGAATGACTTCATTCCTATCTAATAAGTATTGGATTTATAAGGACTAGTGAAAACATTAATCTTTATTTGAAAGAAGATATTGATGCTAACACTTTGATTGCTGAAATATTTGTTGATGACATCATATTTGGAGGCAATGATATGCTATGTAAATCATTTTTTGATGAGACGAGCAAAGAGTTTGAGATGTCTATGTTTGGAGAGATCAAGTTCTTTCTTGGTCTACAAACTATTCAACAAAATGAAGGTATTTTCATTAACAATCCAAATATATCAAAGAGGTCCTGAAAATATTCAAGATGGAAGATTCCAGACCAGTTGGAACACTGATGGCTATTGGATGTAAGTTGACAAAGGAAGACAAGACAACATAGGTAAATCAAACTTTGTACAGATCAATGATTGGAAAACTCATGTATGTTGTACACACTTGACCAGATATTGCACACACAGTAGGAATTGTTGCTAGATTTCCTGCTAACCCCAGGGATCACATATGACTGATGTGAAAAGAATTTTAAGATATTTGAAGAATACTGAGGAATTTGGCTTATGGTATAGAAGAGAAGGCAAATTTGAACTTAAGGTGTTTATTGACGCTGATTGGGCTAGAAATCTGGATGACCAGAAGAGAACAACTAGAGGAGCATTCTTTATGGGTGACAGACTTGTCGAATGGATTAGAAAGAAGGAGGGATGCATCTCTCAGTCTACTGCAGAAGCAGAATATGTTGTTGCTGCTGCAAATTGCTCAAACATTGCATGGCTCAAACAGTTGCTGGAAGGTATGCATATGAAGATCTCAGAACCATTAATTATCTATTGTGATAACGCTAGTGCAATAAACATTTCCAAGAATCCAGTCATGCATTCCAAGACTAAACACATTGCAATCAAGTATCATTATTTAAGAGAACAAGTTCAAGAAAAAGAGGTGATACTTGAGGATGTGCAATCAAATGAACAATTAGCTGATATCTTCACCAAGCCACTGCCAAAGGATACATTTGAGTACTTGAGAAAGAGACTAGGGGTCAAACCTTTGTCTACCAATCAGTAAAAGATTGAAGGCTACATCAACCTACACATTATCATAATATCATTCATGTTGATGCGAGAAAATAGATGAACTTCAAAGATACATCTATATACAGAGAGGTATGTATCATAACCGAGCACCAGAGCATATTAATGTATTGTTGATGGATAAGGGAAATTCAAGGAATATATTATGTATGGAGAGAAAATATTGTTTGACATAAATACTAGATATCTATGAGATATTTGTTTAGCATTGTTGTCAAAGGGAGAGAGAGATTATCCATATTATCACTTTCTTCTTTAAAAAATAAGAGAGAGATTATCCATTATTAGATTACTCCAATAGGGAGAGGTTATATCCTTAGGGAGAGAAAATTGTATGAAAGTTTATACAAAGGGAGAGTTGGTGAAAAGAGAAAAGACATCATAAAAGAGAGAATAGGAAAAGGAGAGAAATGAACACAATAAGAAGATTCAACACACCAGAAAGTAAAAAGCTACAAGAATCAAATCTAAGATAAAACAGAGCTTATCGGAGATCAGACATTTATTGGTTGACAAAACAAAATGATTGGTAGTTTGATGAATCTCAACTGTTGTATTTCATATTGTATTATAAATAGTATAGTGTGATAATATATTATGTTGCCATCAATGCCAAAGGGAGAGATTGATGACATGTAACTGACTGAATGTTTGATAATGTTAAGTTGAAGATAATGCAAGACATTAAATCAGTTAATGGTTTATATTGTCATTGATGTCAACTTGATATCATCTATACAGTCATGTACATAATACCAAAGACTTCAGAGAATCAATGGAACAAAGGTTATGCTTTCAGCAATGCATAAATGTCAAGTATTCACCAAGTGACAAACAACACCAACAAAGTGCACATCATCGGTAAAAGCAAAAGAGAAAAGTCACAGTGATACTCGACAAGCAAAAGACAGTGTTGAATGACGAAGAAAAACTATAAGATGCCTGACAAGCTAAAAACAGATTTACCCGATGAGTAAACTCCAATGATGCCCAATGGACGGAGATCTCGAAGCTAACTGGAGTCATACTAATGGAATTGTTAGTTATCACCGATGACTAACTACAGAGTTGACTGACGAAATAGAGAGTTTAGAAAATGACAAAATATCTACCTAGCAAGAGCTAAAGATAGACTTAATTGGTTGTTTTCTTTGTTTTATTTGACTAGAGTTAAGTGATTGATTTAAAAAAGATTTGTATAGTTGGAAAGAAGATAACTACGAGATAAATTAGGAGTTATGCTTTAAATCAAATTGGCTAGATTGTTTTTCACACCAAGAATCAAGAATCAAGAATCAAAAATCAATGAATATCATGTCTATATAAGAGACAAGCTTAATTAATTTCCATATGCATGGGATTAAGGAGAGCGAATAGAAAGAGGATGCTAAAGAGAAACTAATGAAGAAGAACTTCATACAGTCATGATCAATCAAGTTGAAGGAGAGCTAAGAAATTTTGCAGACATTGACGAATAGTGAAGCACAACATCACAGAGCAGAAAGTGTGGAGCACAAAGAATTGAATTGATACTTGATCAGAGAGGTAATGTACTTAAATAGATCTAAAAAACTGCAATTCAAGTTGCATTAGAAATAGGTCATAGTGTTTCAGTTTAACCATTGAAGCATCAAGTCTCTTAATAGAGCAGGACTTAATAGTATTCTATATATTGAGGTACATCCCAAGGAGTGCCAAAAAGGTTGATTTATGAAAGTAGCATTGGACTTGCCTGATACCTATTGACAGTCTAAGAAGGAGGTTGATTCAAGGATGATAGAAATAGATGTCTGATACTAAGTGAAAACCTCTATGTATAAAATCCTCTAACAAGGTCACACTTAACAGTGTGTTTGTAACCTTTAACAGGGTTGGCTCCTAACAGGGCTGACTTTAGAAGAGTGAAAATTTGGGGTACCGATCCTAGTGGTTTTTCCCTTAATAGGGTTTCCATGTTAAAATCCATGTGTTATGTGTGTATGGTTTATTACTTTACTATTTACATTTCACTTATACATTTCTAGATGGATTGGTATACTCTTCTTATTTACTAAGTTTCGGTAAATAGTTTTACTACTTATCGGTAATCAAGGAGAATAAGGACAGACAAGGAAAACTGACAAACAATTAATCATTATAATTATTTCATGGCATGCATCTTGTAGGGACTTAATAATATGAGGTTTATTTGATTGGTGGTAAATAGTTGAAGGATAGATTTTGAGGCCACTGATTCACCCCTCGCCCTCTCAGTTATTACTAACATATGTGTCAAGTACAAATGATAAAAAAAAACTACCTCTACAAGGTACCGTCAACTAATGGAGTAGTGAAACGCATAGACAATAAAATACCAATGTAAAAAGGATTAGGGTCTATATTTAAATAAATCATCCCAAATCTTTAAAGCATACTAAGATTTTACTTCTACTAAAAATATAAATACCAATAGAAGGATAATGAATTTTAAGACTAAGGAAGTAATGCAACAAACCAAGATCTTTCATGTCGAAATGCTCCATCAAAGCTTTCTAATTATCCTCAACTATGGTAGGATAACGTCCTATTAATCAAGTAATCCACATAAAGACCAAGAATGGTAAGATCACTCCATTCCTTTAAATATAAACTGTAGGATTAGAGTGACATATAGTGAATTCTGAAGCAAGAAAAAACCATCCTTCTTTTCATATGAATCTTTAAGATCTTTCTTGAGACCATAAACTCACTGATGTAGCTTGGAAATAAGTGAATAATATATCATAAATCTTGTTGGCTACTCTATATAGATCTCCTCCTGAAGATCACCATGTAGGAAAGTACTCTTCACATCCATCTAATACACTAACCAACCCTAAGATACAATAATAGAAATAATACAATGAGTAGAATCCATCCTTGCTAGAGGAGAGAAGGTCTCAAAATATTTGATATACTCACCCTAGTGAAAGCTCTTAGCCACTATATGAGCCATATACTTATCAATAGAACCATCAGAAATAAATAAATAAAAACTCGATACAATACACCCAATTTCACTAAACCAAATTTCTTCTCTTAGGAAGAGAAACAAAATCCCAAGTATGGTTCTTAATCAAAGAAGAATACTCTTCTATCATAGCACTATCTCATTCAAGAACACTCAAAGAATAAAAAAAATTGTGATGAATAGTAGAAACTACATGACTCAAAAGACTAAAAATTGAAATACGAGAACAAGTACAATGTGTAGCTATGAGATCACCAACAAAATTACCATTATTCTCAAGAACTGTGTGAGCCCATATAAGTCAATTGGGTGTAGGAGAAGAAGAAGAAGGATAAGGTTGACAAATGTAAACAACTAGATTAATACTATTTTCATCCACTCAAAGAAAAAAATCCTCTAAAGAAGAGATGAGAAGAAGTGAGGGAGAGGCATGTGATGAAGAATCCTTTGGAATTAAAGATACAATAAACTAAAAATTGTGATGAAAATATACCTCTCGACTGATATTATTAAATAAATCATAATCCTTCAAATCCTCAATATAGACAAAAAAGATAAAATTTTGACTCTTCATCTCCATTTCCTTGTGTTAGGAATAACAGTCCACAAGCACAACTGAGAGGGGGGGGTGGTAAATAAGTTGTGATGTAGAATATTAAACTTTTAAACTTCAAAACTGCAATGCAAATGATAACACAGTAAATGCCAACACATTATACAATACTTGTTGTCGAGGAAACCCTGTTAAATGTAAAATCCCAGTGGGAATCAGCACCCACAAGTAATGTATTGAGAGTATAGTATCCCTATTAAAATATGTATCCCTGTTAGGATTTTATTACAACATTACAGTACACAACCCCTATTAGGAGACAGACACTGTTAGGAGTCAAGAAAAGTAGTAGGCTCACTGCCCAGGCATACTTCCCAAAGAAGGTTAAAGCCACCATCAAGGATTCACAATCTGAACAAGTGTATATAGGAAATATACAATCCAGTGAACTATCTGATGGTAACTTTCTTTACTTGGTCAGTTCCAATGAAGTATCTCTATCACAATCTCTACTCTACATCCAGCTGAAAAAATCCTCACAGCCTTCACTTCTCTTCATTTTCAATCTCTACCACATCTTTCCAAAAGAAAAGATCTCACACATACCAATTTACAATAATTCATTAGGTTGACCAATTAAGCTTTCCTAATACACAAACAATTAATTAGGTCAGCCAATTAGGCTTTCCCAATATACAAATAATTTTTTAACCCCTTGCTAAGATACACACGATACCTATAAAAATTAAACATCAAATATAATCCATTAGTTATGCTCCAAGATCTGTAATCCACGCTCATAATTTATAATACATGCTACATGTCTAAAGTCGGCCACCAAAATAGGTCTCCTCCAAATTACACACCACAACTAACGTCACCAACATCCTTAAGACAATCAATCAATATCCAATTTTCCTCAATATGTCTTGTGTCATACAACAAGCTAGCATCACCTAAAATATCTTTGCCTGTAAGATATACCCAGAACACAGAGACTTGCTATGTCAAGCATTACTATCGTAGTCTAGAAACCAGTCTTCACTAAATCATCTGTAACAACCTCAATATGTAACATAAATCCAAGCGACCTTAGAAGTAAGGTCAATACACATCCTTCTTCATATAACCAACTTCGATCATTCTGAAACATCCATACAGTGTCCGTTCACTTCTGTCAGTCAAGTAGCCAGTCTATTCTCTCCATAGAAACACATGTTGATATCAGTGTGTTATGCCCTGCATCCCCGTCCCTACATTTTGTGTACAAAATGTTGGGTCCTCCCCCTTTTTTGCTTGCGGCCTTGCCTTGTCTTTCTTTCCCTTTTTGTTCTCTTTTCTCCGGGGTTTTCTTCCCTGACGTTGTATCTTGTTTGTTTTCTTTCCGTCTCCAAGACTCCGGTCTCGGAGGTCGCCTTTTGTTGGAAACTAGATTTCGGACTTCGGGATTATTCGTCATGATGTTCTTAAGGATATTATCACAAGGAATCCCCGGGCCCGGAGTCTGGAGGTTTTTCTTGTCCGGAGATCACCAGAAGGAGGAGAATTACCTTTTTACCGCGGGTATAAATACAGATTATCTGTCACTTTCACATTTACCGTGATTAAAACCTTCGAGCACTTAGAGCAAATTAGAGAGCGATTTCAAAAGCGATTAACAAAGCATTTGTAGAGAGTTTATAGTAATCAACGCTTAACATCTTCTGTCATTCTCAAGAAATTGCAAGTGCTTCGTGGTGGTGACTCTGACAGTTCGGCAACTCAAGATCGCACGGTAAATCCTCCCTTTCCTCCGCCTTCTGCATTCTCAGGTAGGTGTTTCCGCTTTTCCATTTCTCAGTTTTTTTCTTCCGCTCTCTAGTTTTCTTTGGTTCTGTTTGGTTTTTGTTTGCCCTATTTTATCTTGTTTCTCTGTCGTGTCTGGTTTATTGTCTTCTAGTTCTACCGCCTGTTGGTGGGTCGGCTCTGCCAGAGGGTTGTCCACCCTCTGCGCGGAGGTGGTCTCTCCGTAAAGTTTTTAAATAGTTGTACATACATTTCTGCCTTGTCTAGTTTTCCTGCGGGTGTCGTCTCGCATTGTATATTCATGTATATATGTATATAGTTGTAATATAGTCTCTTTATATTCTCCTCATTTCTATGTATATACCCTTCGGCTCTGTGTATATCCTTTTAGGTGGCTAAATGGGCTAGTCGAGTCACCTCGGTGCCTGGTTTTTTGCCTTTGAGCTCGCTTCGAGGCAGAAAACCACCTGTTTGAAGCTTGGCTCTTGGCTGGTTTCAAACAGGTGGTTTCCTCTCTCCTCCATGGAGTTTGTAAGAACCTCATTTATATCCCATGCATGCAATCAATTCCAGCCAAGTGGCTTTCCCTTTTTGTGCATTCGGACAGTTGGCTCCGCCATCATCGCCATAACTTCCATTTAATACCTACGCACGTGGCGCCCACATGGGCATGGTGACTTGGCTTTTTTTTTTACATATTCTCGGTAATGGTCATTTCTCTGGGCTTTGGGTCTCTTACCACCACCCATCCTGTGTCTTCACCTAGTGTGATCAGATCCCTGGACCCGAATGTTTAATGAAGATTTTAAGTTTGCAATGTGTTTTTCTTTTTTGGGTATCTTTGCATGAAACTAGCTTTTCAAGAAAGGCAAATGTCGTGGTGGTAAGATCTTCGGACCCCAGAGTAACTATTTTATTTTGATAAAAATATTCTGACGGTCGCTTTGCCTTCCAGGTTCCCAGAATTCATCTATCAATCATGTCTGAAGCATCCGTATCTTCTCTGCCCGGAAGTCCAGAACTTCCCTCAACGACTACCAGGGTAGCTGTAAAGTCCAAGATGGAAAGGGCCCTGGAGAAACTGCCCCTCACCATGAAGTTCGTATAGAAAAATGTCATTACGGGCTCAAAGATTGAGTCCAAGGTTAAACTTATAACCGACACCAGCATCGGAACGTGGGCAGAGATGCAGGCCTTGGTAAAAGTGATGCACATCCAACGACAAGCTGGAGCTCAATTAGCGATCAATGTCGGAGGCTCCAAGATCCTTCAGGCTGCTTGCTTCCCATGCTCCGTGAAGTCTCCGGAGCTTATCCTGACGCTAGCGGCCAACTACAACTCCTCCGTTCAGGCTTTTATGCTTGCAGCCACGGAACCCACGGGATACCCTACTCCTCTGGTATCCCTCAACCCAGACACATTCCGGGCGAGATTGGGAATCCCACAATTTGACAGAGCCACAGTAGTTACAAGGACTAATGCCTTGGCTCAGTTTACACAGTTGGAAGATGCCGCCCAGGTGTACATGAATACCCATTGGCTCAAGGCCCCAAAGAGGGACCCAAAGAGAATGAAGATAGAAATCCCCCGCTCTGAATTCAAGGAGAGCATCCAAAAGGCGATAATAGCATTAGCCCAGGGATTTGGGAAACCCTTCGCCCAGGAGTTTGCCAAATGGATGTACTATTTCCTCCTCGGCATCGCCACTAAGGGAGAATTCTTTGACTGGGCCGCAATAATTTCTAATCACGTCGACTCCCAGTTCCTTCAGCTGGATAGGAAGAAGAATTTCTCTATGTCTTCTTATGTCTTCTGGGCCCTAGCATAATAGAGGCCCCACTCCAACGGCCTACTTACAGATGGTGTTCTCTGGATTAGCCTGGAACAAAAAGCACCGTGGGACCATTTCGCACAGATTCAATGGGAGGCCAGCTTCCCCAGTTTCTATCGGGTAAACGATGCGTTCTTTTACTACCATTTGCTTACACCCACCCGGGATGCCGGATACCACCTGTCCACTGAGGCGATGAAGCTAGTCAGTAGTTATGGAAATTACTATATTCAGTTCCAGCAACATACATACATTAGGGTCACCGGCTTCTCCGGGAAACCCTACTTGTTGCCCAGGCATTGCGGGGACAAGATCATGCTGTTGGAATACTGCCGGCAAATGATGGACTTGCACACCTTCTTTTCCCTTAAGAAGGTCTCCAACGTCCCATTCCCAATCACCTGTGGAAACTACACCTACAGTCTGGCCACCGTAAAAGAGGCAGACAATGAGGTGAAAAGTTATAACTTGCAGGAATTCTATCTAGCGCGTAAGAACTTTGATCCGCATGGGAAGATTTCCACGGCAATGCCCCGGGCTTCAAAGCCCCATCTTATACATATGAAGGACTTCTGGGAAGATTGCCAAGATGATGTGGAAGTACGAAGCCGACACTATGTCAGGATGATGGCCGGAATGATGCAACCATTGAGACTGTGGAGGTTCCCTGAGAATTTCTTGGACACCGCCCCCACCATCGACCCCCAGTACAAGGCCAAGGGGATCGATAAAATGGCTCTACCAGCAATGGATTGGGCTGCCCAAGAGGGGCCCATGATTGAGGACTTTACTTGGGAGGTGGTTGAGCGAAGTCACGCCTATTTCAAGAGAGTGTGCCCTGGGAGTATTTTTCAAGCTCCCCGACCAGTTTCAAAGTCAACACCACAACCGGGACCCAAATTAACCCCGGGGGCCAGGACTTCTTCACAGGGTGCAGATAAGGGAAAAGGGATAGACACGACCCCTCCTGCGCAAGAAGTCCCTATACAGGAGCCGATCAAGCAATCTGTGGTGGCCTCCCAGCAGATGAGGGAACAGTTAATAACGAGGCTGGCCACTCCCCTGCTCATGGCCAGACCAATTTGTCCCCCTTCCTCCCCGTCGCTGGCAGCCCTAATGGTGAAGGCAACAAGGGTGGATCCCATGGAGGTGGCAGCAATAGCCGATGCAGGGCCACCTTTGGTTACCCAGAGGAAGAGGAAGCACATCAGATAGGTCAAAGCAGAGTTGGTACCAGTGCCAGAGACATCCCTCCCCCGAGAAGTAGAGATCCTTTCTTCTAGTTCCCCAGAACCAGAGAAAGAAATAGAGCCTGTAGAGGTCCCGGCCAGTCCCCCTTCGAAAGAATAATTTGATGTATTTGCTGTCGATGAATTTGGGAATTTGCAGGGGGAAGATACACAAGCAGAGGCAGAAGTCCCAGGGGAAGAGAAAGAGACCGCGGAACAAAATGTGGGACAAGAACCTGCACAGGAACAGGAGTAGCAGGCGGAAGAAAAAGAGCCAGAACTAGAGGTTATCTCTGAGGCTCAAGAGATGCAAGGTCCAGGAGTGGACCAACTAAATCAAGGCGAACAAATGGAATCCATTGGGGGAACCGGACCTTCAGGAATAACCATTACCCCAGCCGCCATGTTCCAAGGGCCACTCCTGGGAGCAACCTTCGGGCAGGTTATCACAGCGGCCCAAACTCTGAATCTCAGCCTGATACCTCCCCTACTACTGACAGAGGAAGAAACCCTAGCAGAAGAAGAAGAGCAACAAGAAACGTAGCTTGAAGAAGAAATCCCTGAGGAAGCCTACCAGGGTCCAGACCCAGCGATTGACATATAGGACCAGGCTGAGGAGATGGAGGTTGAAAATAATGTTGCTATAGAAGAAGTTAAAGCTGGGGGAGGAACGGATGAGATCCACGTTGAAAAGGGGCAATAGCCACAGGAGACTGGGAAAGAATCAAGAGAACAAATTCTGGCAGAAAGGCCACCTCTCCCACCTCAGTGGCTGGTAGAAAGCAAGAAAAGGAAGGCTCAGTCCACCCCTATGATTCCTCTCTCCTTAGCAAAAATGATGGCCCAAGTCTAGGCCCCGCCGAAGACCAAAAAATCCCAGACAGTTCACACTCTTCAAACTGGGCCGGGTGGAGAAATAGTTGTCATTGTGGAAACACCTCCCCTAGACACCGATGAAGCAACCACAGACCCTGCAGACTACAATATTACAGAGGTGTCTCTAGGAAAAAGGGGAAAGTAGGGCGAGGTAGATTTCTTGAAGGAGGCAGCAAGGGCAGTGGAGGCCCGATATGAAAAGGAAGCCTAGAGGCTCAAAGCTAAAAATGAAAAGAACTCCAACCTTATGGGGTTGCTTACTGAGCTGGCTCAACCAATCAACACCGCTCCTCCAGAGGCCTCCACCTCAGGAGAATTACTGTAGAGTGACATAGACTCACTGTGAGTAATGAAAAAGAAAGCCCAAGCAGTGGTAAAGTGGATCGCCCTGCAGATAGGAAATACCCAGTGTTTCCTGGTGTCCACTCTCCCAGATTTATACACGGCCCGGCAAGTTATTCATCAAGAGAAAGCGCTTATTGAGAAGTGGGAGAGTGACGCCAAAAATTACTAAGCATGGAAGGTGGAGCTTGAAGAGCTCCTCACCTTGGGAGAAGATATAATTTTCGAATCCAGAATTTTGGGTGAGGAATCATTTGATTTTGTAATAACTCAGCACTCCAGACTTGACCTCACATTGGAGGTAACCAAGCAACTAGTAGAGTCCTTGCGAGAAAAGGTAAACACTGTAAAGTATTCTTCTAATTTATACAAGTCTTTTGTAATAAGGGCTTCCGAGGCTGATCTCCTTAGCACAGATACTTATACCCCCAAAGATTCAGTTTTGGGGAGTTTTGATGAGATAATGAATTCTCGTTATCAATCCCCGGAGGGGACAGATTGGGCCCAAATGGTGAAACTAACCAGCATGATACTTAAGGGTCATGACGCCATGAGGATGGCAGATGAATTTAAAGAAAATATTCCAGACCTGGGGGAACAAATTGAGGTGGCCAGGCACAGAAGGGCCAGCCTAAAAGAGATAGATGAAGATGGCATTTCCCACCTCCTCCAAGCCTTCAATGATAATAAGCAACCTTGAGCTTTCTCCGGAGGCCGGGGAAAACTCACATTAATTATTCTTTATTCTTTTTGGGGTGAAATTTCCCGGATCCCAGAGTCTCGGATCCAAAATTTTGTATTCTTTAAAGTGATCCTTGTCCCGGTCCCCGAGGCCAACCGGTCGCTTTCAGAAGTGGTTAATAAAGAGTGTCAGAAGGTGGTTGGCCACATCAAAGAGGCGTCGACTCGGTAGTTGGTTTCTGGCAGGGTGGTCTTCTCGAGGTGCCACTTAGAGGTACACCTGACACATTGGAGACAGGGCACCGCATTTCCAATTTATGAGGCATGTAGCCTCGGTCCCCGGGGGACCTACTTTCTTCTTCTTCCTTTCTGGCTCTCTTCTCGAGGCCGATTCTTCTACTGTATAATCTTGTCTTATTCTTCTGACATGGTAGACCTATTCCATCTCCAGGTCTTTTGTAGGGTGGCGCAGGTAGTACCAGTCCCCAGATATTGTATTTTATTGAGATATGTAAAATAGGGTTAGGGTTAGAAGAGTTGCATAAATAGAAAAACTGGCCCATTCCCAAGGGTCGGCGAAATTGATGATTTTGTTGTCCATGATAATAGAAAAGAAATTTCTCATTTTAGTGGCAGAGCTCAATGCTCCATTATTCTGTTCTCAATAGTTAGATGCTCCCCTGGAGCCGCCATTGTATCATGCACTAGTGCTTGCTGGAAGAAACATTAATAAAGAAGGGAGAATTCTTGGCAATGATGTTGTTGGCATTCCTGCTTCTGAGTTAATGGTATTTCATGTTTTGATGTTCTTTATGTCTTTTACTCTAGTATGTTAAAGTAGATTAACAAACTCTTTACTCCCGCTACTGATAAAATGCTAGCTGATGGTTATGTATTTCTTCGGTATTTAGTGTAGTTTATCAGAGTATTATTGATGTTTCAAACATTTCAGCATGACTGTAGTTAGATGAAAGGTTTCTAACCCTACAGGAGCTTTTTTTCTTTATTTGCTAAGTGTAGAATGCTTGGGGAAACCTTACTTTGATCGAATCTCCAGAGAAAATGAGTTGAAGAAACCAGCTATCCCCCTCGAAAATAGTCACCTCTCCCAACCGAGCCCCGCACCGTCGTGACCCGACACCTAGGTGCTTGAAGGCCCGAAGGATTTATTTCCCCAGACAACCTTTACAAGAGGAGTTGGTTGGTTTCCTCAAAACCTGGTGACAACTTATGACTGTTGGCGGACCTGGTCAGCAAAACCCCATCAATAGAAATTGGCGCTAGAAGGAGGGCATGAACTCGTCCCCCTCCCAAGATTCTGATTTTACACCTCCTGAGGGTTCCCCGAGTCATAGTTTTAAGAGGAAAGCCTTTAGTGGGATTGGATCTTTCTCCCTAGTGAAATTTGAAAGAGTCCTTAGGTCTGCCCCGAATCCCAAAAAGTTTGTCAAACTTGAGGCCCCTGCTGGAAAGGAACAGACCTCGAAAATCATACTAGCCACTGTTATCTGGGGATCTACCATACCCCTGAATACTCAAACTCCCCAGACAGTCTTTGGAACTAGTACCCAAACCACCCAACATATAGTTCCCCCAATGGCTACATATTTCAGAAACACTGGGTCCCCAATGGGAACTTTTCTGGGCGCGACCAATGATTTACCCTCTCACCCGGAGAAGATTTGCCCACGATATGAACACCTACACTCACGGATTGCAGAAGAACACTTACAAGCATACAAAGATGCCATGAATCGACATCGGATCTAACATGAAGATGTTGTGACCCATATGTTCCCCTTGTTCCTAGGACAAAGCGAGTTGAACTGGTACCTTAACTTGCCTGCCAACTCCATCAACACTTGGCAGGATATGGAGGATGCCTTCCTGGCTGCCTTTCACGTGTATGTGGACCCAGCCTGGTCTCACAGCCAGTTCATCTCCATCAGAAAGGAACCCAATGAACCTCTTGCAGCATTCAACCATAGGTTCCAGCACGCCCTGAAGTGGTGCACGAACCCTTTTATCCCATCCCCAGAAGTAACCATACAGACCTATCTTAACACGATGGACCCTTTTGTTGCCACTCTCCTTTGGAGAAAAATCGTCGTGGGTGACCGGGACACCTTGGAAAAATTCTACAACCTAGCCCTAGAGCTGTCCCGTGGTCTTAACAAATCCCTGGGTGGGATTGGGCAGAGCACGCCTTTCAACATGATCCCTGACAGAATTGTATATGTCGGGGGCTACAACCCCAATCTGGCAATAGGCACCCCTTCGATAGAAATGAATCCCTCGCCACCCTTGATAGACCAACAGGAACGGTATGTTTACCCAACCCAGACCCAGATGACACCGGGTCTGGAAGTCTTCCCTTGAAATCAGCCGCAGCAGGCACAACAGACTCAAACACAATCGTCTGGAGTGCCCTTTTTCTAGTCGTCTGCGACTGGAGGATTGCCGCCCTCGACTCCGGCTAATACCGCTGCCTTCCCAGGAAGTCAACAATAGCAATAGCCGTCACATTGTGACACAAACACTCAGTTGACCACCGAGGTTGAATCCCTCTGGCGAATGTTGTCCACCTTGACCATGGACATGGGTCAGCTGAAGGCGGGGTCCTACGTGCCCCAGAATTTGAATTCCCAGAGGGGAAACATTTTATCTTGCCAGCGAAACAATAATGCTGGAGGGAGAAACTTCAACAATGGGCCTAGGCCCAATCAACAGCAATGGAATAACAACGCGAATACCAGAGGCCCGCCTTCGAACCAAAACACCAACCAAAATGGTGCTGGACCATCACATTTTACGCCAGTCACAGATTTTCAGCCCATGACTAACTGGTGTAGATTGCACAATACTGGTTCACACAATGAGGTAAATTGTGCCACTTTGGAGAAGGTCATCATGATCTCCCAGCTGGACAGGCAGCATTCGCACGATACTACCCCTCCAAAACCTCCTGTCCAGGAAACAACTCACAGTGCCTTCACCTGTGATACCATCCTCTTCGGGACTTCCGGAGGAGATGAAGAAGAATCTAAATTGTAGGGATTCTTTGACGAATCCATTCCGCCCTTTGAGGCCAATGCCTTTACTAGCCCACAGACTCCATACAATACCTGAAGCCAGGTTGGTAAAGGACTAGTTTACACACCCGTACCCCCTACCAAAGATACTACTCCTCCCTAGAACAACACAACTGACTGACCCGCGCCTCCAAAAGGTTCTATCTCTAACCAAGCAAAAGATCTCACGGAGGAGAATCACCAGTTCCCAGGAGGAAGATTTGACATTACGAAAGCATTAGAAAAAACCACTACCTCCATGACCTTGATGGAGGTTTTGTTGAACTGTCCCGAGCAGAAGAAGTCTCTTCTGAAGCTCTTAGGGAACCTAGAAGTTGTCAGCCGCCCGCCCAAGACTGTCTCATTTGAAGATGCTAATGCGGCTGTCTTCTGGGGGAACAATGAGGATCCTCCCTTCTTACTAGGCCTGAATATACACGGCAAGAATATACACAATTGCCTAGTCGACTCTGGAGCTTCGGGTAACATCATGCCCTTGTCCATTTGTCAGAAGCTCAAATTCCACCCCACCCTATCTAATGGCACAGTGATCTAGCTGGATAAGACTGCTATAAAAATGGTGGGGGAATTGAAGAACATCCAAATACATCTTATCCAGGACCCCAGGATAGCCA
The DNA here is from genome assembly GCA_018584345.1 of Thuja plicata. Classification (NCBI taxonomy): domain Eukaryota; kingdom Viridiplantae; phylum Streptophyta; class Pinopsida; order Cupressales; family Cupressaceae; genus Thuja; species Thuja plicata. Next base: position 1,189,283 of record MU223867.1, on the reverse strand, counting down.
ATATCATTGACATCCAAGTGGTGGACATCCCAGAGACTTACGGGATGTTATTAAGTCAGAATTGGTCTAAGTCCTTGAATGGATACTTTTCGACCGACTTCACCCACCTATGGCTTCCATGGGAAGGAGAATCAAATAAGATCCAGGTCAAAAGTGAGCCTCGGATGAAACAACCCTTACTGAAGTTGGGAAGGTCAATGAGATCTTTTTCTCTGAGACTTCTCTGGGGGTGTACAAACCTTTTGAAATTTTAACATTTGATTTCGTCCCCAGGGAAGATCCTGCCATACTACAGAGAGCCCAAGACCTTGAAGTGAAGATGAGAACTGAGGTAGAATCTCAAGACCCCACAACAACCCTCGCCACACTCCTGTCCAGCACTTGGTGCCGAGTACACTACCAAAAACATTCAGAACTTGAGTGTGGACCATGTCTTTTGATTGCTAACGGGCACCTTGATACCCTCTGAAACAAGCAACACGTAACGGATTCCCTGGGACCCAGTGTCCCTATGGGATGCGCTCCTTTGGTGCCATCTCCCCGGGAATCCCAAATTCAAAAAACTTCAGAGGAAAATTCTACTTTCACGTCGGTAGTCCGGGAAGGGGCCCCCAAGTCCCCCAACAAGAATCCAAAAACTACCCCTCCCCGGCCCCAAATTACAAACAATGAATTATGGACCCTGAAGTTTGATGGGTCCCGGTCCAAAAAAGGGTGTGGGGATGGAGTAGAGTTAATCAACCCATGAGGGAAGTCCTTCCTCCCGTCCTACAGGCTGTAGTTTAACTGTACAAACAATGTCACAGAGTACGAGGCTTTGGTCCTTGGACTCTTATTTGCTTTAAGGAAAGGTATCACCCACCTCCGGGCTCTAGGTGATTCAGAGTTGATTGTTAAACAAGTCTGGAGTCAATACACATGCCATGACAAAAGGCTGGCCATGTACCACAATTGAGCTTAGAGCCTTATTAAATATTTTGATGCCTTTGGCATCAAACTCATTCCCCGGCGACAGAACTATGTCCCAGATGCCCTTGCCATTTCTGCCAACACACTTGAGCCGATGGCCGGCTCACGACTCTGGAGATTTTTAGTTGAGATGGTCCCCACCCCATCCATTCCAGATAATGTCACCCACTTTCAGGTTTTTGAGGACGATCAACACATCTTGGCCTTCATGGTGAATGTTGGTGTCTTTGAAGACCAGATAATGGAGGAACAAGACCACAACAATACTGGAGATGGTGATGAAGACGATGGGATCATGGACCTACCCACTAACACCATCCCAAAGGGGATGGTTGTGCTCAAACGAATCTTCGACTCGGACCCACGGGCCTGTGAGAAGGTGTCATCCTCCCCTAAGGGAGGAAATTTTGAAAAGGTTAACATCGGCCAACCCGGTGAAGAGAAGATCATTCACATTGGTACCTCCTGCTCCCCTGAGGAAAAGGAAAAGATTCTCGCGATTCTCCAAGAATACATTGATGTAATTTCCTGGGGTTATGAAGACTTAAAAACGTATGATACATCCATCATGACCCATACCATACCCCTGAAGCCTGATGCTAAGCCATTTCGGCAAAAGAAAAGACCGGTCAACCCCCTGATAGAGCCTCTAATTCGTCAAGAGGTAGAAAAACTACTGTCAGCCCGGATAATCTTCCCAATCTGGCACACTACGTGGGTTGCCAACCTGGTCCCTGTCAGGAAGAAAAATGGTGAGATCCGCCTTTGCGTGGATTTATGAAATTTGAACAAGGCATCTAAAAAATACAATCACCCTCTCCCCTCGCTGGATGAAGTGTTGCAGATAGTAAATGGATCCCAGATGATGTCCTTCTTAGATGGATATTCAAGATACAACTAGGTCATGGTCAAGTATGAGGACAGAGAGAAAATAGCATTTACCACTAAGTGGGGAACGTTTGCGTATAGGAGAATGCCCTTTGGTCTGATCAATGCAGGGGCTACATTTCAAAAGGCCATGGACATTGCATTCGAGGGCCTCATAAATCGGTGCATAATCATCTACATGGATGATTTGACCATCTTTTCCTGGGATAGGCGTGATCATCCCGCCCACCTCTCTCAGATCTGTGAGAGATGTCACCGGTATGGAATATCCCTCAACCCCAAGAAATGCATATTCGGGGTCACCGAGGGGAAGTTTCTCAGGCATATTGTCACTGAGAAGGGTATATCCATCGACCCTGATAGAGTCGAGGCATTGCTGAATCTACAGATGCCTGGCAGCAAGAAAGAGATGTGATCCTTTTTAAGAAAGATCAACTTCGTACGATGATTCATCATAGGATTCGCAGAAATAGATAAACCACTTAATGAGATGATGAAGAAGGATACCAAGATTGAGTGGAGTCTTGAGGCAAAACAAGCATTTTCCCAGATCAAACAAACAATAACGGAAGCACCTGTCCTGGCTAGTCCGGACTACTCCCTTCCATTTTACGTTTACTCGTTTGCTTCACCGCATTCTGCTGCGGCAATGTTGACCCAAAAGGTCGAAGGAGAGGAACGACCAATAGCTTTCATGAGTTCCCCCTTCAAGAACGCCAAAGTCTGATATTCACCACTAGAAAAATAGGCCTTTTCTCTAGTTCGGGCCGTGAAGAAATTCTGGCATTATATTCTCCGGAGCAAAGTACATGCTATCAATCCAGACCAGGCTGTCAAGTATTTGCTGATGCAGAGAGAATTGGGTGAGAGACGGGGGAAATGGATGGCCATCCTCTAGGAATATGACTTAGAAATGCAGCCCATGAAAATAGTCCGGGGCCAAGGACTAAGTTGGGTGATGGCAGAAGAGACTCTCCGCATAGAATGCCAAACTTACACAGTGGAGTCCATCACCCAAGACCCATGGTATAACGATTTGGTATACTTGTTGCTAAACAAAAAATGTCCAGAGGGGTTACCTCCCCACAAACGCCGCTGTGCGGATGAAAAGCACACACTTCATGATCAAAAACTCCACGCTTTACCATAGAAATTATGAGGGGGTGTACCTCCGGTGCATCGACAGAAATCAAGCTGTAAGAATGATCGACGAATTCCACAGACAGTTTGGAACCGGGCATGGCTCAGTCAATGCCTTTGCCCATCATATCCTTTGGGCCAGATATTATTGGCCTTGTATATTCAAGGACATCTACGTTCATGTAAGAAAATGCCATACTTGCCAAACCACAGCGCATTGTGAGTGTAACCCAGCCATGCCTCTACAACCAGTATACGAGGCTAGACCTTTCGCCCAATGGGTGTTTGAATTCATCGGGGAGATCAACCCCAACTTGTCTACTAACCACTGATACATCCTTACTGCTACTGATTACTGCACTCAGTGGTCTGAAGCTATACCTTGCAAAAACAACACGGCGGACGTAGTTATCAAGTTCTTGGAAGAAAACATCGTCACAAGATTTGGAATGCCCTTTGCTTTGGTATGTGAAAATGGCCCAGAATTTTCTTCAGCGTAGCTACTCGAATGGACCTACAATTGGAGGATCACTTTGAAGTTCTCCAGCAACTATTATCCCCAGGGAAATGGCGTTGCTGAATCAACAAACAAAAATCTGCTTGAAGTGATCAAACACCTGTTAGAACAAATTCCCCCAGATTGGCATCAAAAGTTGAAATTCACCCTCTGGGTAGATCGCATCCACGTCAAGGCCACCCTAGGAACATCACCGTTCCATCTAGTTTATGGCCAGAACCCTATATTCCCAGTCAATTTACAAATCCTAGTTTTACAATTTATGCAAGAATTTAGCAAAAGGGACAACATCGTGGAGGTTTGACTCTTAAATCTGATGTGAATGGAAGAATAATGAGACGCAGCCCTTGAACATTTTTCATGTCATCAAGCAGTGGTAAAACGATGGTTTGATAGAAGAGCCCAATATAAGGCTTTTCAAATCTCGGATCTGGTCCTGTTGTGGGACAAGGCTCGGGAGAAAAAAGGAAAACATACCAAGTTCCAGTGGCTCTGGCTCGGACCATACTTGATCTCAGAAATCTATGGGGCAAACACTTACCGCCTTAACACTCTAACTGGAGAACCTATCGCATTGCTTGTTAATGGACAGTTTCTTAAACACTACTTTGAGTAGGGTAACTTTTTCCAAAGTTGTATTATATGTAAAGCTTTCCGCTTGTAAATATCTCTTCCGGGTGTCTCGTTGCGAGATGCCCTGCCTTGTAAGTAGCCTTGTCGGCTATCCTCCGGGACAGTCCCTTTTTGTCATTCATTTTCATTTTTGATTTCCTTTCGGTCCTGGTGTTTTGTACCGTCTTGCAGGAATTGGAATGCTTCGCATAACTTTGGCCTTCGGTACAATGTCTACAACATGGTGAACTTTAGAATCTGTCTTTAGCATGGTGGAGCTGGCCCGGTCCCCGGGGTTGTTTCACAGGATAAAGCACATCTTGAGGAGTCTCCATTGGGTGTTCTCTCTGGGAATCTGGCAATCAGTGAACAAAATAATAATATAAGGAACAAGTAATCAGACACACCGAGGATAGATCAGTTGTACTAATTAATTGACCCAGGTCTGAAACTTTTAAGAGATTCTTTCTAGGTCCGGAGTTTTATCTCCTCTTCAAACAATCTAAATATAGGTGGATAGGTGAAATAATTACCGCCATTAAAATTAGCTAAGCTTAAGCTTAATGGTGAAAGAAGTACCGCCTTCCCCACCCAGAAACAAGCAAAATAACAAGAGGAAAAGCGGGAAAGAACTCTAGCCCCCGGGGGAAATGAGCAATTGATGACTGGTTCGATGTGATTAGTGCCTCTTCTCTTTTCCTCCCAGAGGTCATCAACTTGATTTCTTTCCAAAGCACACACGACACCACTGATGAAGGACTATGGACTGACTCCTGCGTGGTTGGATTCTCTTAGATATGTTTCTCTTTGCCTGTCAGACGCTCCGATGGGTGGCCTGTTCTAGTTTTGCTAACCAGAGATTCTATAGTTCTCAAATGCTCTTAGGCATTTGTCCCAGATAGTCGCCATTTTTTATGCCCTGCATCCCCGTCCCTACATTTTGTGTACAAAATGTTGGGTCCCCCCCTTTTTTTGCTTGCGGCCTTGCCTTGTCTTTCTTTCCCTTTTTGTTCTCTTTTCTCCAGGGTTTTCTTCCCCGGCATTGTGTCTTGTTTGTTTACTTTCCGTCTTCGAGACTCTGGTCCCAGAGGTCGCCTTTTGTTGGAAACTAGATTTCAGACTCTGGGATTATTCATCATGATGTTCTTAAGGATATTATCACGAGGAATCCTCGGGCCCAGAGTCTGGAGGTTTTGCTTGTCTGGAGATCGCCGAAAGGAGGAGAATTACCTTTTTACCGTGGGTATAAATATAGATTATCTGTCACTTTCACATTTACCATGATTAAAACCTTCGAGCACTTAGAGCGAATTAGAGAGCGATTTCAAAAGCGATTAACAGAGCATTTCCAGAGAGTTTATAGTAATCAACGCTTAACATCTTCTGTCATTCTTAGGCAATTGCAAGTGCTTCATGGTGGTGACTCTGCAAGTTCAGCAACTCGAGCTCATGCGGTAAATCCTCCCTTTCCTCCACCTTTTGCATTCTCAGGTAGGTGTTTCCACTTTTCTATTTCTCAGTTTTTTGCTTCCACTCTCTGGTTTTCTTTGGTTCTGTTTGGTTTTTGTTTTCCCTATTTTGTCTTGTTTCTCTGTCGTGTCTAGTTTGTTGTCTTCTAGTTCCGCCACCCATTGGTGGGTTAGCTCTGCCAGAGGGTTGTCTGCCCTCTGTGCGGAGGTGGTCTCTCTATAAAGTTTGTAAATAGCTGTACATACATTTCTACCTTGTCTGGTTTTCCTGTGGGCATCATCTCACATTGTATATTCATGTATATATGTATATAGTTGTAATATAGTCTCTGTATATTCTCCTTATTTCTATGTATATACCCTTCAGCTCTGTGTATATCCTTCTAGGTGGCTAAACAGGCTTGTCGAATCACCTCGGTGCTTGGTTTCCCGCCTCTGAGCTTGCTTCAAGGCAGAAAACCACCTGTTTGAAGCTCGGCTCTCGGCTGGTTTCAAACAGGTAGTTTCCTCTCTCCTCCATGGAGTCTGTCAGAACCTCATTTATATCCCATGCCCGCAAACAATTCCAGCCAAGTGGCTTTCCTTTTTCGCGCATTCAGACAGTTGGCTCCGCTGTCATTGTCATAACTTCCATTTAATACCTATGCATGTGGCGCCGACGTGGGCATGGTGACTTGGATTTTTTTTTACATATTCTTGCTAACGGTCATTTCTCTGGGCTTTGGGTCTCTTACCACAACCCATCCTGTGTCTTCACCTAGTATGATCAGATCCCCAGACCCGGATGTTTAATGAAGATTTTAAGTTTGCAATGTGTTTTTCTTTTTTGGGTATCTTTGCATGAAACTAACTTTTCAGGAAAGGGAAATGTCACGGTGGTAAGATCTCCGGACCCCAGAGTAACTATTTTATTTTGATAAAAATATTCTGACAGTCGCTTTGCCTTGCAGGTTACCATAATTCATCTATCAATCATGTCTGAAGCATCCACATCTTCTCCACCCGGAAGTCCAGAACTTCCCTCAATGACCACCAGGGCAGTTGTAAAGTCCAAGATGGAAAGGGCCCTGGAGAAACTGCCCCTCACCATGAAGTTCGTGCAAAACAACGTCATTACGGGCTCAAAGATTGAGTCCAAGGTTAAACTTTTAACCGACACCAGCGTCGAAATGTGGGCAGAGATGCAGGCCTTGGTAAAAGTGATGCACATCCAGCGACAAGCTGGAGATCAATTAGCGATCAACGTCGGAGGCTCCGGGATCCTCCGGGCTGCTTGCTTCCCGTGCTCCGCGCAGTCTCCAGAGCTTATCCTGACACTAGCGGCCAACTATAACTCCTCCGTTCGGGCTGTTATGCTTGCAGCCACGGAACCCACGGAATACCCCACTCCTCTGGTATCCCTCGACCCAGACACATTCCAGGCAGGATTGGGAATCCCATAATTTGACAGAGCCACAGTAGTTACAAGGACTGATGCCTTGGCTCAGTTTACACAGTTGGAAGACGCCGCCTAGTTGTACATGAATACCCATTGGCTCAAGGCCCCAAAGAGGGACCCAAAGAGAATGAAGATAGAAATCCCCCACTCTGAATTCAAGGAGAGAATCCAAATGGGGATAATAGCATTAGCCCAGGTATTTGGGCAACCCTCTGCCCATGAGTTCGCCAAATGGATGTACTATTTCCTCCTCGGCATCGTCACTAATAGAGAATTCTTCGACTGGGCCGCAATAATTTCTAATCACGTCGAATCCCAGTTCCTTCAGCTGGACAAGAAGAAGAAGTTCTCGATGTCTTCTTATGTCTTATGGTCCCTAGCACAACAGAGGCCCCACTCCAATGGCCTACTTACAGATGGCATGCTTGGGATTGGCCTGGAACAAAAAGCACCATGGGACCATTTCCCACAGATTCAATAGGAGGCCACCTTCCCCAGTTTCTGCCGGGTAAACGATGCATTCATTTACTACCATTTGCTTACACCCACCCGGGATGTCGGATACTGCCTGTCCACTGAGGCGATGAAGCTAGTCAGTAGTTATGGACACTACTATATTCAGTTCTAGCAGCATACATACATTAGGGTCGCTGGGTTCTCCGAGAAACCCTACTTGTTGCCCAGGCATTGCGGGGACGAGATCGTGCTGTTGGAATACTGCTAGCAAATGATGGAGTTGCACACCTTCTTTTCCCTCAAGAAGGTCCCCAACGTCTCGTTCCCAATCACCTGTGGGAACTACACCTACAGTCTAGCTGCCACAAAAGAGGTAGACAATGAGCTGAAAAGTTATAACTTGCAGAAATTCTATCTGGCATGTAAGAAATTTGATCCACATGGAAAGATTGCCACGGCAATGCCCCAGGCTTTAGAGCCCCATCTTATACATATGGAGGACTTCTGGGCAGATTGCCAAGATGATGTGGAAGTACGAAGCCGACACTATGTCAGGATAACGGCCGGAATGATGCAACTATTGAGACTCCGAAGGTTCTCAGAGAATTTCTCAGACACCGCCCCCACCATCGACCCCCAGTACAAGGCCAAGGGGATCAATAAAATGGCTCTACCAGCAATGGATTGGGCTGCCCAGGAGGGGCCCATGATTGAGGACTTTACTCGGGAGGTGGTTGAGCGAAGTCACACCTATTTCAAGAGGGTGTGCACCGGGAGTATTCGTCAAGCTCCCCGACCGGTTCCAAAGTCAACACCACAACTGGGACCCAAATTAACCCCGGGGGACGGGACTTCTTCACAGGGTGCAGATAAGGGAAAAGGGATAGAAACAACCCCTCCTGCACAAGAAGTCCCTATACAGGAGCAGATCAAGAAATCCGTGGCGGCCTCCCAGCAGATGAGGGAACAGTTAATAACAAGGCTGGCCACTCCCCCGCTCATGGCCGGACCAATTCGTCCCCCTTCCTCCCCGTCGCTGGCAGCCCTAATGGTGAAGGCAATGGGGGTGGATCCCATGGAGGCGACAGCAATAGCCGATGTGGGACCACCTTTGGTTACCCGGAGGAAGAGGAAGCACATCAGACAGGTCAAAGTAGAGTCGGTACCAGTGCCGGAGACGTCCCTCCCCCGAGAAGTAGAGATCCTTTCTTCCAGTTCCCCAGAACTGGAGAAAGAAGCAAAGCCTGCAGAGGTCCTGGCCAGTCCCCCTCCGGAAGAAGAATTTGATGTATTTGTTGCTAATGAATTCGGGAATTTATAGGGGGAAGATACACAAGCAGAGGCAGAAGTCCCAGGGGAAGAGCAAGAGACTGCGGAACAAAATATGGGACAAGAACCTGCATAGGAATAGGAGCAGTAGGCGGAAGAAAAAGAGCCAGAACTGGAGGTTATCTTCGGGGATCAAGAGATGCAAGGTCTGGGAGTGGACCAACTAAAACAAGGCAAACAAATGGCATCTTCTGGGGGAACTGGACCTTCGGGAATAACCATTACCCCAGCTGCCACGTTCTAAGGGCCACTCCCAGGAGAAACCTTCAGGAAGGTTATCACAGCAGCCCAAACTCTGAATCTCGGCCTGATACCTCCCCTAATATCGACAGAGGAAGAAGCCCTGGCAAAAGAAGAAGAGCAAAAAGAAACGCAGCTTGAAGAAGAAATCCCCGAGGAAGCCTACCAGGGTCCAGACCCAGCGATTGACATACAGGACTAGGCTGAGGAGATGGAGGTTGAAAAGAATGTTACTGTAGAAGAAGTTGAAGCCAGGGGAGGAACGGATGAGATCCATATTGAAAAGGGGCAATAGCCACAGGAGACTGGGAAAGAATCAGGAGAAAAAATTCTGGTAGGAAGGCCACCTCTCCCACCTCAGTGGCTGGTAGAAAGTAGGAAAAGGAAGGCTCAGTCCACCCCTGTGATTCCTCTCCTTAGCGGAAATGATGGCCCAAGCCCAGGCCCCACTGAAGACCAAGAAAGCCTGGATAGTTCACACTCTTCAAACTGGGCCGGGCGGAGAAACAGTTGCCATTGTGGCAACACCTCCCCCAGACGCTGATGAAGTAATCGCAGACCCCGCAGACTACAATATTGCAGAGGTGTCCCTAGACAAAAGGGGAAAGCAGGGTGAGGTAGATTTGTTGAAGGAGGTAGCAAGGGCAGTGGAGGCCCGATATGAAAAGGAAGCCCAAAGGCTCAAAGCTGAAAAGGAAAAGAATGCCAACCTTATGGGGTTACTTACTGAGCTGGCTCGACCAATCAACACCACTCCTCCGGAGGCCTCCACCTCAAGAGAATTACCGCAGAGTGACATAGACTCCCTGCAAGTAATGAAAAAGAAATCCCAAGCAGTGGACGAGTGGATCACCCTGCAGATAGGAAATACCCGGTGTTTCTTGGTGTCCACTCTCCCAGATTTATACACGGCCTGGCAAGTTATTCATCAAGCGGAAGCTCTTATTGAGCAGTGGGAGAGTGACGCCAAAAATTACCAAGCGTGGAAGGTGGAGCTCGAAGAGCTCCTCACCTTGGGAGAAGATATAATTTCTGAATCCAAAATTCTGGGTGAGGAATCATTTGATTTTGTAAGAACTCAGCGCTCCAGACTTGACCTCACATTGGAGGTAACCAAGCAACTGGTAGATTCCTTGCGAGCAAAGGTAAACACTGTAAAGTATTCTTCTAATTTATACAAGTCTTTTGTAATAAAGGCTTCTGAGGTTGATCCCCTTAGCACAAATACTTATACCCCCGAAGATTCATTTCTGGGGAGTTTTGATGAGATAATGAATTCCCAGTATCAATCTCCGCAGGGGATAGATGGGGCCCAGATGGTGAAACTAACCAGCATGATACTTAAGGGTCATGACGCAGCGAGGATGGCGGATGAATTTAAAGAAAATGTTCCAGACCTGGGGGAACAAATTGAAGTGGCCAGGCATAGAAGGGACAGCCTAAAAGAGATAGATGAAGATGGCATTTCCCACCTCCTCCAGGCCTTCAATGATAATAAGAAACCTTGAGCTTTCTTTGGAGGCCGGGTAAAACTCACATTAAGTATTCTTTATTCTTTTTGGGGCAAAAGTTCCTGGATCCCAGAGTCCCGGATCCAAAATTTTGTATTCTTTAAAGTGATCCGTGTCCTGGTCCCCGAGGCCGATCGATCACTTTCAGAAGTGGTTAATAAAGACTATCAGAAGGTGGTTGGCCACATCAAAGAGGCGTCGACTCGGCAGTTGGTTTCTGACAGGGTGGTCTTCTTGAGGTGCCACTCAGAGGTACACCTGACACATTGGAGATAGGGTGCCGCATTTCCCATTTATGAGGCATGTAGCCTCAGTCCTCGAGGGACCTAATTTCTTCTTCTTCCTTTCTGGCTCTCTTCTCGAGGCCAATTCTTCCACTGTATATTCTTGTCTTATTCTTCTAACATGGGAGACCTATTTCGTCTCTGGGTCTTTTGTAGGGTGGCGCAGGTAGTACCGGTCCCCAGATATTGTATTTTATTGAGATATGTAAAATAGGGTCAGGGTTAGAAGAGTTGCATAAATAGAAAAATCGGCCCATTCCCAAGGGTCAGAAAAATTGATGACTTTGTTGTCCTTGATAATAGCAAAGAAATTTCTCATTTTAGTGGCAGAACTCAATGCTCCATTATTCTGTTCTCAATAGTTAGATGCTCCCCTAGAGCCGCCATTGTATCATGCACCAGTGCTTGCTAGAAGGAACATTAATAAAGAAGGGAGAATTCTTGGCAATGATGTTGTTGGTATTCCTGCTTCTGAGTTAATGGTATTTCATGTTTTGATGTTCTTTATGTCTTTTACTCTAGTATGTTAAAGTAGATTAGCGAACTCTTTACTCCCGCTACTGATAAAATGATAGCTGATGGTTATATATTTCTTCAGTATTTAGTGTAGTTTATCAGAGTATTATTGATGTTCCAGACATTTCAACATGACTATAGTTAGATGAAAGGCTTCTAACCCTACAGGATCTTTTTCGCTTTATTTGCTAAGTGTAGAATGCTTGGGGAAACCTTACTTTGATCGAATCTCCAAAGAAAATGAGTTGAAGAAACCAGCTATCCCCCTCAAAAATAGTCACCTCTCCCAACCGAGCCCCACACCATCGTGACCCGACACCTAGGTGCTTGAAGGCCCAGAGGATTTATTTCCCCGAAAAACCTTTACAGGCGGAGTTGGACGGTTTCCCCGGAACCCGGTGACAACTTATGACTGTTGGCAGACCCGGTCAGCAAAACCCCGTCAACACAGTGACAAAACATGAATATTAATAGCATGAATAGTATCCAAATCTGATATCATCCAACAATCTCCCCCTTGGCATTGATGGAAACATGTGGGAAAATCCTTCAATGCAAAATTACTCTCTTTGAATACAATCTTCTCAATATCCTCTACAGAAATCTCCGCAAAATAGTAGGGATTTTCACATAAAATCTTTCCCGCTTTGGAAGCAATGGAAAAGGGTGTCATAACTCATCTGTAATCTTCTGTAAGGAGTATATTTTCAAATTTTTATGTCCAACAACTAGGTGCAAGATCACCCAAATGTTCTCTAGTGTTCCTTTGATCGCTCCCCCTAAAGATTAGATCCATACATCAAGTCCTGAAAATGATATAGCTCTGAAAGCCACTAGACTGATGTATATCTACATCAATTAATTATCACAATGAGGGGCTCTGACCCAAAGCATACTTCTGAGATACTCAAAAGCATCTTTTGGCAAAGGTTTTGTAAATATGTCTACTATTTGTTCCTTTGTGATAATGTATTCTAGTTTAATCTCTTTCTCTGCTAACTTCTCCCTCAAGAAATGATACTCGATAGAAATATGTTTACTCTTTAAATGCATAATAGGATTCTTTGACATATTCACTGTGCTAGTGTTATCACAATGGATAACTATACACCTTGTTTGGATTCATGATTCCTTCACTTTCCAACGAGGGTTAGTAGCACCTGTTTGCAATGGGGAAATCAATACAAAAACTACTAATAATGAATACTTAAATGTAACCAATAAAATGTACAAGCTAAGAAAGAAAAAATAAATGAATGCAAACCCCAAAGTGCTTGAAGCTTCTATTGTCTCTCTCTAGTCCTTTTGAAACATTGTTTTTGATGCTCAGTATTGGTGTGGGCAACGTCTATGACTTGAGAAGTGTCGAGAATTTGATAATTAAATGTGTATGTGATCGCAAGATGGATTGAGTGCTAGAACCAAATTGATGGAGTAATGGTGCATGAGAGTTTTAAATCCTGGATGTATGATCACAAGAAGGCTTGATGCTTGAACTAGTTTGACAGAGTAATGGTGCACGTAAGCTTGAAATCATGGATCCTTCAAATGGGTATAAAGGGTTTATTATATAGGAATGGAGGATGATATGAACGGTTGACATCAATCCCAGAGATAGGGAGATGAACAGTTGAAATTAAAGAGAACTGGAGAGGCCATCAGTAAACTCCACCTCTTCAACTAGGAGAGAGGAGATAGAGTTTGGTTGGCTGAAGAGCTAATTGTGAATTACCTTTTAGAACTGAAGAGGTGGGTGGAGTTACCCATGTGAAATGGAGAGATGGGTGGAGTAACCCATGTGATCTGATTAAGGATTATCTCTTTGAACATAATTGATTATTTATTTCATTTATGTAATTGAATTTTTCAACGTGTGAGATAATTGAATTATTTTTTATTTAGAATTGCTTTATTGAATGAAATTAAATTAATTTAATTGGAATAATTTAATTAGTAAGTTTAAATCTTTCAATTTAAACTATAGAAAATTGAATTTAATTAATTAATTATTGGTAATTAATCAATTAAGGTTAATTAATTAAATATAAATAATTATTTAATTAATTTTGGGAATTTGATTAGAAGATTTGGGGAATAAATTTAGAAGAAAATCGATGATTAATTAATGATTAAAAATCCATTAATTAATAGATAAAATGAGTTTAGAAGAAAATAGATGATTAATTAACGATTAAGAAACCATTCATTAATAGATGAAAATTAGTGATTTTAATGTCAAGTCACAAGTCTGTCCATTTTAGGGTGTCTACATTTGCCCCTCTTTGATGCAATGTGGCTTGTTGCAGTGTGTCAAATATTCCCCTTTTTTATCCTTCCCCAGCTTTCCCTAGTGACAACAGGTGGACTATATGCCCCCTCAACAAATTAAGCATAGAAAATGCGACAGATGAGCATTAATTTGATGAAAATGTGAATCACTATATGATGATGATGAATGTATTCCTATGTTAGTTATGATGTTATTGATGATGGATGCATTGATTATATGATCTACTATGCTCATATTTTGGATTTTCCTTATGCAATAAATGAATGCAATCTATTATGCACAAAATATATGAGTAATGCATGTGTTAGTTAGAAGGAAGTTAGTTTGGAATGTTTTCTGGGATCAATTGATAGATATAAATTGATAGAATGGATGAGTGACCCAAGTCGCTGCCGCGTTTCCAATTTTTGTCATCATTGCATTTTTTATGAAATTCTGAAGAGCATCCAATGCATCCAGATCACTTACCATCTAGATACCGCCACGACCTCTTGATAACCAGAAGGAGTAGAGATATTGAATAAAAAGAGAACTTCTTGCATCCCAATATTGACCATCTGGGTTCAACTATATTCCCTATTTGAAAAGAAAGAGATCCAAAAGCACCCAAATATTGACCATCTCGATACCTCTTTTCCCTCTGAAAAAATTGAACAAAAGAAAAAAGAAAACCAAGATAGAACTCCAATGCACCCAGAGTTCATCTGGATAGCACCGTGAGCTCTTGATTTTGAAAAGAAAGACCAAAAAACCAAGATAGAATTCCAATGCACCCAGATTCCATATGGATTAACACTGTGAACTCTTGATTTTAAGAAGAAAGCCCATAAAAACCAAGATAGAAATGCAATGCACCTAGAGTCCATTTGGATAATACTATGATTCTATTGGTAAATAAACAAGCAAATAATAGAGAAGGAATGTCCAATTCTTTCCCAGGGTTAAGCTCAAATCGTGGAACTGCATGGGTCCCAAATAAGTGACAATTCCTACCGCATTTATCCTAAATCATCATGGCCCCAGAATTGAAGTGAAAATTCAACAGACAACAATCAAAGAAAATAAGTGATGATCCATCATAGCTACTCTCCTCACTTGGTGGATACTAGAGTAGCGTGAGAACATACCCGTGAAATATATACTGACATCTGACCAACTAACTGATCTAGTCAACATTTTTTATTGTTCCTTGATTCAGTTTGATTCTCTTGATTAGCTCGACTCTCTTGATAGGATTGAATGGCTTGATTGTCTTGATTGTGTTTGGTTTTAGTAATAGATGACTCATATAAGACTAACCTATCTGGTTTTGAGTATATCCATCACTGTATAAGATGATTGATATGATTGATTGATTGATTTTGATCATTTTTGGTGGCTAATCAAGTTGTGTCAGATAGGCCCAATGCTGATTCAAAAAGCTCATGGTTGTGACATTTGATAGATTGGCTTGGTCGCCAATTTTCTTGCTGATAGATTTGATAGATTGATAAAGCTGTGGCATATGGGCCCAATGTTGATTCACAAAGCTCATGGTTTTGATATTTCTTGGCTTGGCGTGATCACCTTTTTCTTTGTTGTTAATTGAATTGGCTTTATTGCTTGGGATTTTGCAATTTTTTTATTGTTTTTTATGAAGATTGATTTTTTCAGGACATTTTGATCTTTTTAGGATTTTTTGATGAGTTTTTCTGATTTTTTTTGGGGATTTTTCAGGACATTTAGAATTGTCCCCTAGTCTGGTGGACCAGTACTAACCATGGATAAATGTTGGTTCCCAGAGGGGATTGTGCTCCTGGATTTAGCTTGGGTAGTCAGTCTTGCATGCGAAGTTTGCTCAAGCTTTTGATCTTGGATTTCATTGATGTTGAAGTTGGATTTGAACACTTGGCGCCTATTTGCCAGGTTTTCACCAAGGTACCTACTCAATAGTGCCTATTTGCCAAGTTTTCACTGAGAGGGAAATTTTGTTTCTCTTTACTTTTTTTGCATTTTTTTGTTTTTTTTGTTGTCGCCAAGGCACCTATTTGCCAGGTTTTCACCAAGGTAACATTTTGTATCTTTTAATTTTTTTTGGTATTTTTTGGATATGTATACAGTTTCCTTAACCATTGAGACCTCAAGCATAGAACCTCTTGAGGTGCATTCTTTTTATTTATCCGGGGAGTTGATCTCCTTCTATTGTTTCCAATTGATATGCCCCACTCTAGTAGAGTTGATAATGACATATGGTCCTAGCTAGTTAGGCTCGAACTTTCCTAGTTTCACTCTTTCTGCTTGGTTCTTTTGATTTTACATGAGGATGGGGTCTCCTACCTCGAAGGTATGTGGCCTCACTTTCTTATGATAATTCCTTCTAAGGTGATTCTGATAACTGTTTAAGTGATTGAATTCATTTTGTCTTCTTTCGTCTAGTAGTTCCAGTTCACTGAGCCTTGCTACTCTGTAGACTTCATCTAAAATCAGGTTCTTTAATGATATCCTCAAGGATGGGATTTCCACTTCGAGGGGTAGGACCACCTTTGATCCATATACTAGTGAGAAAGGAGTAGGTCTTGTAGGTTTTCTCACACTAGTTTTGTATGCACATAATGCAGGACTAAGCTGTAAATCCCAGTCTTGCCCTGATTCATTACCCGTTTTCTTCAAGATTTTCAAAATGGTTTTATTTTTCGCTTTAGCTTGAACATTCCCCTGAGGATAATAGAATGAAGAGAAACCTTGTTTGATATGGAATTATTCACATAGATCTTCAACATCTTTGTTTTGGAAAGGTGTACTATGATCTGTGAGGATAGTTTGAGGAATTCCATATTGACAAATGATGTTGTTGAGTATGAACTTTGAGATCTATTTTATAGTGATGTAGGTAAGGGGAATGGATTCCACCAATTTAGTCAAGTACTTCATTGTTGCAATGATGTAATTATGTCCATTAGACAAGGTTGGTGTAATCTTACACACTAGGTCAAATCCTCACATAGAAATTTTTTCGATTGCCCCCATTCTAGCAAGGCAAGGAAATTATGGATTGATGGATGAAGGTCAAAGGTCTCTTAGTATGTCTTGAAGTTGTTTGGATGGAAAGGGATATCCACAGGATGGGATAACATGTTTCTTTGCAAGTTAAGGGACTAGACATGACAAGATAAGAAAAAGGCATGGTGCACTAATTGACATGTGGTTGAGAAGAGTGAACATGTCAAGAGGATGTTGAAAATAGGTTTTGTATTTTTTTATCTGTATTTTCTATCAAGACCAAGAGAGGGATTGGACAGGATAATGATAGGACATGGATAGGGAAATAAAGATCAAGAATGGACAAGGGGAAGGGATATGGATTCAAGACTGTGAAAGATAGGAAATATGGACCATAGGGATGTGGAAAATATGAAACATATAGGACATGTGATGGTTCTAGGGAGATCCCTAGCCTTGTCAAGATCAAAGTTGGAAAAATATGGATGCTGATAAGATAAGGGATATGAGGGATATAGGTTAATGGAGGAAATGGAAGGGATATGATATGATAGGAAAATATGGATGGAACATGCCCCCATGTATGGAGTGCAAGAGGTTCGTAGATTACACATGATGCATGTTTGCCTAGTTTTCATCATGGTATTTTCCCAATGTGCCGGTTTGCCAGGTTTTGACTAGAGGACGAATATTTTTCTCTTTATTTCTTCTTTTTTTTTTCTATTTTTTAAAAAAATTTCAAAAGATAATAGACTCATGATAGGAAATGGAGGAAGGAATTAAGCATCTTTCTCTTCAGATTGTAACCTTTTAATATGTGTTATAATAGATCATGGCTATTGAAGGTATGCTCAAAGATGTTGATAGGGTGATGGAAAAGGGGGATAAAATGGATGAAGTGGGATAAGGTAATGCTTTATGTGAAGGATTGGACAAGAGGATGGATGGAAGACTGGAATATATGTGTTGGATAATGGAGGGATTGCAAGAATAATTTATTTTGAGTGGATGCATATGTGGGAATGAAAAACATTGGCACACACCTTGAGGGGTGGTGGAGTGATGGAGGAAAAAGAGATTTTGGTTTTGATGGAAGAAAAGGATATTTTGGACTTAATGGAGGAATGTTTATGAATTTTGGGACATAAGGACCCAAAATGGATTTGGAAGGTTGGAGTTGTTTAAATGGATGGATAGAAATTTTGGATGCCAACTTTGATTTTTCTTTGGGATACTGTGCTTCAAGAAGCTTCTTAAGAATCCACATGCAATTTGATTTTTTCTTTTGTGAGCCCTTAGAACGCATTATTTCTATAAGATATTTAGGAAACCATATTGATTTTGAATTTTCTTTTTTCTGAAGGGGCCTTTGTGGCCTTTGTGGCCTTTTGGACATTTATTTTTCCTTTTGGATCATATTTTTCTTTGTTTTTACATATCGATTAGACTGGACATGTTGATCCTTGACTGCATGTGGATTTCTTGACTTATGGAGCTTATGTTTGGCATCCAAATTGATTGAAAGGGGAATCTGATTCATGGATGGATAATAATGGTATGGAGACTTTTTGGATCGGTGGAAGGTTGTCCAAGATGTGTGCCTTTGTTGACCTTGATTTAGGAAAGGAGAAGTGGATTGTGAACAATTGGATGGAGGAATATATGGACATAAGAGGGATGGAAGGGGTGAAGGGGATGGTATACATTTGGATTTGGATTTGGAAGGGGTACCAACATCTTGAGAATGAGTTTTTTTATGGAGGCCATGACCATCAGAATTTTCTTTGATATGAAAGGGTTTTAATGTACTTTGTTCATGGAGGTCTAATCCTTTGACTTGATAATGCTTTTTTTGACCAATAGGATACTTTCTAAAAGATGCGAGTCCATTTTGAGGTGGATATGATATGGAAGAAACAATACGATCATGAAGTCGACTAGACCAGATAGAAGTAAAGGAATCCATTTGAAATGTATGGGTTTCATGAACAAATTGCATACATGTGTTGGGATCATGAGGGGGATCAAGAGGAATGATAGGATCTTGTGATGGAATAGGAGCAGTGACAAGAACATTTGGTAGGATATGATCTTATGGAGAAGATGGAGGATTAGGACATGGAGATGAAGGAATTGTAGGATCATGAGGAGGATCTGGAGGGATGATGGGATCTTGTGGTGGAGATGAAGGTGAAGGGATACTTTGATCTTGACTTGGAAGAGGACCATCAGACTCCATCTTAGGGGTGATTTTCTCTTGACTATGAATTGAATCCTTCAAAAGAATGGGAAGGATGTCATGATCTTGCTTAGGAATGAGAAGTGGAAGGTCCATAAGATTTGGAAGGTGAACAATTGACTCAATTTTAAGGGTGAATTTATCATGAAATTGGATAGAATCATTTGGGAGAATGGGTAGGATGTCATGATCTTTCTTAGGCATGGGAAGTGGAAGGTCCATAAGACTTGGAAGGAAAAAAAAAATTTGGGATGGAAGGAGATCATCTTGGATAGGATGGAAAAGGATAGTGGAATCATCATGAGTTTCTAGAAGTATAAGATCTTGGTCAAAAATTACACAGGTTTGGTCATTCTTGGTATCTTGAACTTGATTTTATTTAGGACTTGTTTCTTCATGCTTTGCATCATCCTCTTGACATAGGGTATCAATTGGAATATGTATGCTGGATTCTTGGATGGGTTCAATTTATTGACATGAGGGAGAAGGATTTTGAATGGGAATCTCTAGAGTGGGTTTGTCTAGGAATGGACCATATGGTGGCATTGGATCTAGGATAGCTGAGTCATAAAAGGGATTAATATTGAAATCTATTATAGATATCCCTTGGGAGGTCTCATCACTAGATATATCATTTGATAGGAATGGAAAATCTTTCATTTGTGACCTTCAGGGGATGAAGGACTAATGGGAAGCATGGAGGCTTCTTGTGGGACAAATTATTCATAGGAGATACATGTGTCAAAAATGTTATTGATTTTGAATGGACCCTTTCTAGACATGGGTAGATGATTTTGATCTTGCTTAACAATAGAATGATGTATATGAATTTTTTTTTGAATTAAACTCTTGAAAGGTTTAGATTGGTCTCCCAAGGATGACATATTTTCAAGTGTGTTTATTTGGGAAGTCATTGGTGGTGGATTTGAGAAAATAAGAGGACGTTCATTGAATTGTGATGTGATCTGAGATATATAGTCAATAGGGTAGGGATATAAGTCCTCTACAGTGCAAGACTTTGGTTGACTTTGACTTTAAAGATCCTCTAGCTGATTTTGTAGGTCTTGCACTTGTTGCATGAGGATATTAGTTTGTCATTGTTCGTGTATCAACTCGGGGAAAATTTTTGAATAGACAAGAGGGTTGTTGTCATCATAGTAGTTAGGTTCTTATTCTTCTTTATATGGAGGAAATGGTTTATCATCTTTCTCTTTTTCCCATGGGGAAATTGGTTGATATAGGACTCATTAGGTTGTGTCCCCTGAGTAGGAACATAGGACCTTGTCTTTGGGACTTGATATTGATTTCCAAACACATGATTATGAAATAAGGGTACGTGAGTGGCCCAAGGTTGATTTTTTTGTGTTTGTTTTTGGGGTTGGGGATGTTGTTGTTGTTGAAGTTGGGGTTGAGGTTGTTGTTGCTGAAGCTGAGGTTTCTCCTGCTGGGGTTGAGGTTGTTGCTGTTGAAACTGGGGTTGCTATTGTTGGGGTTGAGGTTGTTGCTGCTAAAGCTAGGGTTGTTGTTGCTAGGGTTGAGGTTGTTGTTGCTAAAGCTAGGGTTGCTCCTGCTAGGGTTGAAGTTTTTGCTACTACTGAGGTTGAGGTTGTTGCTACTGAAGCTAGGGTTGTTTCTTTGGGGGTTCTTTCCGCTGGGGTTAAGGTTGTTGATGGGTGAGAAAAGGCATAACCTTTGGGTGGGCATTGACTAAAAGTCAGGCCTGCAGAGATGGATCCCTTTGGGAATGATGTGTTGACCCCAAGTCTATTAGGGATTGACTGTAGTAGCGACATGGTGGAAAAAAGGTTACTACTTGTTGGTGGGATAGAAGGCATAGCATGATAGCTTGATTGGCCAGGCCATAAGACCGAGGGTGGTGGTATACTAGTGAGCATGGGTGCACTTAGTTGGGAGCCTATCATGCTTTGCGTGGAAGATGTGCTTGCTTGGTTTGCGTAGTTGGTTTGATTGGGTATCGTCTATGCCATTGTTGGTGTTTTCAAGGGTGGGAATATTTGAGAAACCACAGGTAGTGTTTGAGAGGGTTGAGTAGTGTTTTGACCTGCGAGAGGGTTTTTGGGCCATATGGTCGACACACTGAATTCTACAGGGAGTTTGACTCCCTTCTTTATTAGCATGGCTAAAATATGTTTAGGGTTCCTCTCTACAACATCAACCCCTTCCACGGAATTGGTGTCTTTCTCTATATCTTCAAGCTCCTCTTTTGTGACATTTTGGAACAAAGCTACCCCACGGGGATTCTCAATGAATAGAGTAGAATTGGTATTTGTGAAAGGATCTTCCTCTCGCTCTGTTTCCCAAGCAAGGAATCTATTGACATATGACTCATCAGGTTGTGTCCTAGCCTTTGACCTTGTGTAAGGCCTTCCATAAGGTTCTTGAGACATAGTGTGGTCCATATTTTGTGACTAAAACAAGTGTGATATAAAGAAAAAAGAAAAGGACAACCTTTCTAAGAAATTCTGAGTTATGTTTTGGACAAGGGTAATTCTAAGGATAGATGTTGATTTATCTTGATCTAAAAGTTTTTTGATGATGTAAGAATAATATTTGTCGACCTTTTCCTAGGATAAAGTCACTAACAGAGATAATGATGATGTTTGAGATGATGGGATCAAGATATTTTGAGTCTGAACTTTTGAACTAACAATATTTTAGACAATAATCATGCTTTTAAAGATGGGATGATCTTTAATGTTTAGAGATTCACACAATGTTCTTCACATTTTTTTGGAATAAACATTGGTGTTTGACACAAAATGAAGAGTATTTTCAAGGTTTTAGGTCAGAACAGGTGTAAAAAAGTCTCTAGTCAATTGCTGCAAAACTCCACCAATTGCAGTAAAGTGATAGGTCGATTGCAGTAATTTATCACCGATTGTGGTAATAAATAGGTCAATTATGGCAATAAAAAGGATGATTGCGGCAAAATTTTGTCAATAGCAGAAAAATGCGAGCAATTGTGGCAAAGGGGAAACAATCTGAAAAAAGACTCAAAAGATAGGTCTCACTATATGACAATTTTCTTGATTTTCTGGAACAAAGCTTCTGATTTGCAAGATAGTTTGATGTTGGCAACCCAATACTTTAACACATTTGACTCATTTTGATAGTTTGGATGTTTGTTTTGCATTTTTTGAAACTGATCAAAGAACAAGCATAATAGACAATGTATTTTGAAGAATGAATACTGACATGTGTATGTTCTACAACTTTTTCAAGTTGCATTGTTATCACGAGGTCTCAACAATGAACAGTCAGATTAATCTAGGTCATTGGATTCAAAATATAATATTATGGGCCAAATGCTTGAATTTCTATTAGCTCACACAAGTGTCACACTACTAGGAAATGAAGGTCCACGACGTAGGTGCCCGTGTTTTTTCCTTTGCCAGGTATTGCTATCATGGAGTGAAGATCTCTTTCACTAAACAAATACCTTGGAACACATATGTTGGGAATGTTGGGGGGGGGGGGAATTCTACAACCCCTTGCACTATAATAAGGTATATGTTCAAAGGTAAATTAGGTTGGCCTCTAATTAAAAAGGTTGTAGTAAGGGTTTGTGGCATCTATCCAATCAGTTTGTACGTGTGTGACTCACTTAAGAGCCTAGTTGACCACGTTGGCTCCTTAGGGATGTTCACCTGATCCAGACTATCATCAACACACCTTGCCCAAGCTTGGATAGATATAAAATGGAACTTTGGTTTGCGTCTTGTTTATATAGTGATCAGAAGGATTACTAGTTTAAGGTCATTCTCTGAGGAAGAAGCGCATTCCCTGGACATGCCTTTCTAAAAAGTATAAAGGTGTTTAAACTAATAGATTGTGCAACTGCACCAAAAACTCAAGACACAAGGTTAATCGCTTAAACCCCAAAATCAAATGTGAACTAAGCTAAACCACCATACAAGCACAAATGTTCAGTTTTAAGCCCAAAAGTAGGTGTTGATGGCTTGTTCAGTTTTAATGCACCAAATTGAGAGATTTTTTTTCCTTTGTTCAATTTTAGTCCTCACGTTAATTTTAAGCACCAAATTCCAAAGTGTGAGGTATGAGATGTTTGACAAGCACTGTTCTTTTTTAAGCACCAAAGTACGAGTGAATGAATTTTATGTTGTATTGTTAGCTTGTCTTATCAATTCAAACCTATCAAAGAAAGTGTTTAGTATCTCAAGAAATGAAAGCTTTTCAATCCAAAATAGGAGAATATTTGGAAACTCTAGGATTATTGAGATTGTTGAAATTAATAGTGACTTTGTACTTACTTGCAAATCACTTGATTGAATCAAGGTACCTTGTGTATGCTTCACTTTCATCCTCAGCTGTGATTACGAGAATAGCCCTTTGTTGTGATTGATAGCTGGCAGTTCTCCTTATTGCAGCTCTTAATGATCTACCACCCGGGATGCATCTGATTACCTTCTTTGTCATTCACCATTAGTCAAACCTGCATAGAAACCAAGAAAAATAGCCATAAGTGTGATTTTTATGTCAATTGCAGTATTGTTTTCTCAATTGCAAAAATCTCCTATGAATTGCAGTAGAATGTTGGCAATTACAAAAAAAAACTCTGGTCTACGACAGAATGTTTGCATTTGCGGCATGGATTGGTCAATTGCAGTAAATATAGGCAATTGCAGTAGAGCACAAGCAATTGTGGTGAAACCAAAGTGATTGTCACATAGTGCTAGAAGAAAGAAAGATAGAATATGACAGAATAGCAATACGAAAGCCTGCAATCAATTGTGATATTAAACCAGTCAATTACAACACTATTTCATTAATTGCAAAAAAATACCAACAATTGCAAAATTACACAGATATTGAGAAAATGAAGTCTAAAACCGTACAGATGAGGCTAAAGGATTATTTCTATTGTCTGCAAGATATATTCAGGTTGTTTTCTTCACCAAAATGTACACCTTTTTAGATTCATGGTTCCCAATCTTTCCAACGATGAGGTTTAGTAGCACCGATTTGCAATGGGGAAATCAATACAAAAACTAATAATAATGAATACTTAAACATAACCAATAAAATATACAATCAAAGAAAGGAAAACAAAATGAATACAAACCCCAAAGTACTTGAATCTTCTATTGTCTCTTTCTACTCCTTCTGAAATGTTGTTTTTGATGCTCAGTATTGGTGTGGGCAGCGTCTATGACTTGAGAAGTGTTGAGAATTTGATAATTGAATGTGTGTGTGATCGCAAGATGGATTGAATGCTAGAACCAAACTGATAGAGTAATGGCGTAGCATAGCTTGAAATACTGGATGTATGATCGCAATAAGGATTGATGTGTGAACCAGTCTGACAGAGTAATGACACGCGTAAGCTTGAAATCATGGATCCTTCCAATGGGTATGAAGGGTTTATTATATAGGAATGGAGGATGATATGAATGGTTGAGATCAATCCCAGAGATAGGGAGATGAATGGTTGAGATTAAAGGGAACTGGAGAGGCCATCAGTAAACTCCACCTCTTCAACTATGAGAGAGGAGATAGAGTTTGGTTGGTTGAAGAGCTAATTGTGAGTTACCTTTTAGAATTGAAGAGGTGGGTGGAGTAACCCATGTGAACTGGAGAGATGGGTGGAGTAACCCATGTGATCTGATTAAGGATTATCTCTTTGAACATAATTGATTATTTAATTTATTTATGTAATTAAAGTTTTCAACATGTGAGATAATTGAATTCTTTTTTATTTAGAATTGCTTTATTGAATGAAATTAAATTAATTTAATTGGAATAATTTAATTAGTAAGTTTAAATCTTTCAATTTAAACTATAGGAAATTGAATTTAATTAATTAATTATTGATAATTAATCAATTAAGGTTAATTAATTAAATAAAATTATTTATTTATTTAATTTTGGGAATTTGATTAGATGATTTGGGGAATAAATTTAGAAGAAAAAAGATGATTAATTAATGATTAAAAAACCATTAATTAATAGATGAAATGAATTTAGAAGAAAATAGATGATTAATTAACGATTAAAAAAACATTAATTAATAGATGAAAATTAGTGATTTTAATGTTAAGTCGCAAGTCTTTTCATTTTAGGGTGTCTACAATAACCAATGGCTCTTCAAAAATTATTTCAATATCGTTCAGTGTTTGTTTCATCCAAACCACTTGTGTGCAATTTATTGCAGCAACAACATACTCTGATTCAACAATAGACTGAGCAATACACTTATGCTTCTTACTTAACCAAGAAACCAACCTTTTCCCAAGGAAAAATGCACCACCACTTGTACTCCTATCATCTACATTACCTACCCAATCAGCATAAGTATAATCCTACAAAATAAAGTCATCAATTTTTTCATACTATAATTCATATTCTACTATTCCTTTTAGGTATCTAAAAATTCTTTTCATAGCAGCAAGATGTGTCTCTTTAGGATCTGCTTGATATCTTGCCACAATTTGACCTATATGTGTAATATCTAGTCTAGTGTGAGTTAGATATTTTAGAACATCAATCATAGATCTATACTATTTCTGAACAACACTTTGAGTCTCATCATTATTAGTCAGTTTGTATCCAGCCACCATAGGTGTTCCAATAGGTTTACAATCTTCCATTCCAAACTTCTTCAACATTTCCTTAAGATACTTGGTCTGAGATATAAAAATTACATTCTTACTCTGATTTATTTCCAAACCAAGAAAAAAATTTATTTCACCAATCATTGACATCTCAAATTCATTTTCCATTTCTTTAGAGAACTTCTTACTCATCTTATCATTGCCTCCAAAAATGATATCAACAACAAAAACTTCTATGATTAAGATTCCATCTTCATCACTTCTTAAATATAAATTACTATCTGTATTACCTTCTCTAAAACCAAGATGAAGTAGATACATGTCCAGTCTTACATACCATGCTCACGGTGCTTGTTTCAATCCATACAGTGCTTCTTTCAACTTACAAACCATGTCTTCATCATCTGGCAAAGGAAAACCATCAGGTTTCTCAATGTATAATTATTCTTCGAGATCACCATTCAAGGATGCAGATTTCACATCCATCTGATATACTTTAAAGTCTTTATGTGCAGCATAAGAAAAAAATAATCTCACAATTTCCAAACTAGCAATAGGAGCAAATGTTTCTTCATAGTCTATGCCTTCTTGTTGTGAGTATCCCTTGCACACAAATCTAGCCTTGTTTCTTACCATTGTTCCTTCCTCATCCATCTTGTTTTTGAAAACCCATTTAGTTCCTATCACATTTTTTTCTTAGGTCTCGGAACCAATTACCAAGTATTTTTTTTCTATATCTGTTCAAGTTCTTCTTTCATATCTCTAGTCCAAGATTCATCTCTACTTGAGAAATCAAACAAAGTTCATCTCTAACTCTAGATCTAGTCATCACACCTTTACTTGCATCACCAATAATTTTATCTTCAGGATGGTTCTTCTTAACATACCTCAGAGTCTTAGGAGTCTTAGTAGCCTCAATTAGTTCATCTTCAGTTTTATTTTCAATCATCAAAGGTTCTTTAGGTTCAATGGTGAGCTCTTTCATCTCTGTAATCTGACCATAGTCATATATTCTTTCCTGAATCTGAAACTTTTCATCTATCTTCACATTGATATTTTCAATCAACTTCCTCAATCTCATATTGAAATATTTATATGCTTTACTCTTAGAAGAATAACCAAGAAAACTTCCTTCATCACTTCTAACATAAAACTTCCCTATCTCATCATCTCTTTTGATATAACATTTACTTCCAAATATTCTAAAATATTTTATAGTAGGTGTATGATCAAACCATAATTCATAAGGAGTCTTACTTGTACCTTCTCTAATCTGAATTATGTTCAAGGTGTACACAACAGTGCCAACTACTTCTCTCCAATGAACATGTGACACATTTCCTTCTAGCAACATAGTTCTTGTAGCATCTAATATAGTTATGTTTCTTTTCTCTTCTATCCCATTCTGTTGTGGAGTTCTAAGAGTTGATGTTTGTCTGTATATCCCATGTTATTCATAGTAGGTATTAAATAAATATGATGTAAACTCTCGACCACTATCTGATCTCAAACATTTTATCTTAAAACCAGATTCATTCTCAACTTTTGCTTTAAATAACTTGAATTTTTCAAATGCTTCAGATTTCTCTCTCAAATATGTAACCCGCATCATTCTATAAAATTAATCAATAAAAAGTATAAAGTAGCTTTCATTGTAATATGATCTTGTTCTGGAAGGATTACATAGATCTGTATGCACCAGATCCAACTTCCCTTTTGCTGAATAAGATTTAATTCTAAAACTACTTATGGTTTGATTCCCCATAACACACTCTCTACACATAGTGTTAGATGGCTTTACAATCATAGGTAGATCTCTTACAACATTAGTCATACTTGCCTTCACAATTTTATTCTCTTACAACATTAGTCATAGATGGCTTTACAATCTTAGGTAGATCTCTTACAACATTAGTAATTCTCTATCCATATGCCCTAATGTTCTCATCTTCTCTCATCTTTAGTGATTCCATCTTTGCCTTCCAATTTTATAGCTTTGACTATTTTGTAAACTTATCTCCTTCATATAGTGCCTCAAATATTGTCCAAATCTCATGTGCAGAGCCCAAGTATTTTACTTATGTGAATTCACCTTCAGAAAGTGTGTTGATCAATGATTACCTTGCGACCATATTACATGAAAATAAATTCTTCTCATCTTTAGTAGCTTTCTCTAGTTCATCCTCAGTCGCTATCTTTTCATTCTTCTTTGTGATCATCTAGTAGTCAATTCCCAAACATAGTAAATGTTTTCTCATCTTGTTCTTCCAACTGTCAAATTTTTTAGGATCAAATTTCAGACTATCCTTCTAGAAGGAAGTCATCTTCAAGATTACCTCAAGTTGTTAAGCTTTCTCTCTAAGGACCATTAGCTCTGATACCAATTGTTAGGAATAACAGTCTACAAGCACAACTAAGAGGAGGGGTGAATTAGTTGTGATATAGAATATTAAACCTTTAAACTTCAAAACTGCAATGCAAATGATAAAATAGTAAATGCCAACACATTACACAATACTTGTTGTTGAGGAAACTTTGTTAAAGGTAAAATCCTGGTGGCAATTAGCACCCACAAATAATGTAGTGAGAGTATAGTATCCTTGTTAAAATATTTATATCTTTTAGGAGCTTATTACAACATTACAGTACACTGTCCTTGTTAGGAGATAGAACCTATTAGGAGTCAATAAAATTAGTAGGGTGACTGCAAAGGCATAATTCCCAAAGAAGGTTAAAGCCACCCTCAAGGATTCACAATCTGAACAAGTGTATAAAGGAAATATACAATCCAGTGAACTGTCTGATAACAATTGTCTTTGCTTGGTCAATTCCAATGAAGTATCTCTATCACAATCTCTGCTCTACATCCAGCAGAAAAATAAGCCTTGCAACCTTCACTTCTCTTCCTTTTCAATCTCTACCATATCTTTCCAAAAGAATAGATCTTACATATATACCCTTTTGCAATAACTCATTAGGTCATCCAATTAAGATTTCCTAATACACAAATAATTAATTAGGTCATTCAATTAAGCTTTCCCAATATACAAATAATTTCTTGAACCCTTTCTAAGATACACACAGTACCTATAAAAAGTAAATATGAAATACAATCCATCATTTATGCTCCAAGATCCACAATCCACACTCATAATTCATAATACACGCTACATGTTCGAAGTCAGCCACCAAAATAGGTCTCCTCCAGAATACATGCCACAGCTGATGTCACCAGCATGCTCAAGACAATCGATCAATATCCAAAGTTCCTCAATATGTCCTCTGTCATCTAGTAAGATCACATCACCTAAAATATCTTTGCATGTAAGATATACCCAAAACACAAAGACCTACTCTGTTAAGCATTACTATCACAGTCCAGAAACCATTCTTCACTAAATCATCTATAACAACCTCAATATGAAACATAAAGCCAAGAGACCTTAGGAGTAAGTTCAACACACATCCTTCTTCATATAACCAAATTTGATCATTCTGAAACATTCATACAGTGTCCATACACTTTTGTTAGTCAAGTAACTAGTTTGTTCTCTCCACAAAAACATATGTTGACATCAGTGACAAAACATGAATATCGTCAACATGAATAGTATCCAAATCTGATATCATCCAACACCTTGCATCTAACATCTATAATGAATCTCCATGCATCACTACCAAATAATCTAAAGTAAGAAACCTTTGGCTTGATGTGAGACCAAGCCTCCTTAAGAGTCATATTGATCACTACCTTGTGAGGCATGGGGTTTTGAGTGTAGTTGGAAAACTTTATAATCTCTACCCAAAATTTTGAAGCCATGGACCTAGAATAAAGCATGTAATTGTCTATCTCTTGTAAGGTTCTATTCTTTTTCTCAACCACACCATTCTAGTAAATAGTATATTGCATTGTGTACTAATGAAGAATACCTTGAGCATAATAAAACTTTTTAAATGAATGATAGGAAAAATTCATTGATTATCTATGTGAATCTTCTAAAAAATGTGTCCCAAATACTCCACAAATGCAACTTGTAAGGTCATGAAATTTTGAATAACCTCACCCTTGTACTTGAAAAAGTGTAACCATGTGCACCAAGAAAAATTTTCAATAAAGGTGAGCACATACTTGGCCTTGAAAAATATTGTGAGAAATGCCATGAGGTCATTATGTTCCAACTCAAAATAATTCAAAACTCTTATGGATAAAACCTTATAAAATGGATCCATATGATATTTTCCAAGAGAACAACCCTGACAAACTCCATCTGAATAAGATATTTTAGGTAAACCAATCACCAAAATCTATGTTCTCATTTGCTATAGATATATGTAATTCAAGTGCCTAAGCCATTCATACAAAATATTACTCATAGAATCTACATGAGCAATAAGTCATGATCCTAATGAAGACTCAAATCTATCCAACCTATATAAATGGGCCACATGATCAATTGTGAATGTAACAATGAACTTATTAGGATCTTTCATCTCTTGAATATTCAATCAATAGTAGAGAACTCAACATGAATTCTATTACCATGATAAGACAAATGATAGATGGAAAGTAGATTTTGGGAAATTTCATGAACAAGAAGAACATAATTAATGATACTATCCTATATCTGAACTAAGGCTATCCCCAAAGTTTTAAATTGAGAAGAGTTCCCAACAATAATATATGATATAGGACTATTAGAAAGATAAACAAGAAGATACATAGTATGAGTTATGAGATTTAAAGTATTGAAATAAAGAATCCAATTGGAACTAGTAGAGGACAAATCCTTAATTTAGAGGTCTTCCCCATTTCTCGAGGAAGAAGAACTGGGTACGGTAATATTGTGCTTCCTCACAGCTTTCTCTAATTTTGTTACCCTAGCAAAACAATGTGTATCATTATGCCTTGACTTGACACAAAAAGAAAAATTCTCCTTTTTTCTAGTTTGAATTAGAGGATATTTCTCCTAAATTAGAAGGAGAAGGAGTAGGAGAGTAAGTAGTCTAATAATTATTTACCTTAGGCTTGGAAATAATCTCATCACCTATAGATATGTTTCTCTTAGAATTATTATTATTACCCTTCCCTCAGAATTTTGATCCATCAAAGTACAACTATTAGGATGAACATCCATCTAAATTAACTAGGCCTTATCCCTATCCAATAAATCACAAAAATCCTCAAATCAAGGAATCTTATGAGAATATACTGATGACATGTAACTGATTGAATGTTTGAAGATGTTAAGTTGATCACCAAAATGCAAAAAAGATAATGTAAGACATTAAATCAGTTAATGTATTGTATTGTCATTGATGTCAACTTGATATAATCTAATCAGTTATAGTCAAAGTGTCAAAGACAATCAGAAAGATAAAGATTATGCTTTTAGTAATGCATAAAAGACAAGAATTCTCTAAGTGACTACAAACACTAATGGCTAGTGGAACCTGATGGATAGAGATAATCAAAATTTAAGTCATAGTGATGCCCGAGCAAAGAAACCGACGAGCATTATCGAAGAGAAGAATCACAAGCATTATTAACAACCAGAATTACAGTGTTAACCGACGAGAAAAACTTTGCAGTGAAGCCCGAAGGACAAAAAACCCCAACATATAGACAACCCTGATGGAGTATCCTGAGGAGAACTAGAGTGTTGACCAAAGCTATCAAAGAGTTAAAATACCAAAGTTAAATAGAGTTCAGAATGACAAAATATCTAGCTGGTAGAGCTAAAAATAGACTTAACTGGTTGTTATCTTTGTTTTCCTTGACAAGATAAGCCAGAGATAAGTAAAGTATTTAAAGTTGTTTTGACCAGTTGGCAAGAAGATTTCTACAAGATAAAACATGAGTTATTCTTTAAGTCAAGATTGGCTAAGATTGAGGATCAAACCAAGATCAATAAAATCAAGAAGAGAGAAATGGTGATATCGTGTCTATAAAGAGACAACTTAATTTATTATGAATTAGAGGGAGTGAATAAAAAAGATGATGCTGGAGAAAAACTGATGAAGAACAACTTCATACAATCCTGATCAATCAAGCTAAGGAAAGAGCTAAATATTTATGTGCACATTGAGCAACAAAGCATATCATCACAAAGCAGAAACAAAAGTGGAGCAAAGGTATTAAAAATATATATTGATCAGAATGGTTTAATGATCTTACAATAGATCTAAAAATTTGCAAGTATAAGTTGTATATATGAACAGATCATATTGTTTCAGTTTAACCATTGATTCAGAAAGTCTCTTAACCAAGTAGGATTTAAAGATCCTTTCTATATTGAGATACATCCCAAGGAGTATCAAAATTTTTGATCATGAAGATAGCATGAGATGCCAGATACCATTT
>MU223867.1:1126936-1155322 GCA_018584345.1 Thuja plicata | reverse complement strand
ACAGGTCACCGAGTAGCATTTGAGAATAAGAAGGCAAAGATCTTCAATGAATCAAGAAGGTTGATCGGAACTGGTGAGCAGACAAAAGGTAACCTTTTCTATCTTGATGACATTAACACCACTTGTTTAATGGCTAGAAACAAAGACATGTGGTTGTGGTACAAAAGATTGTGTCATGTGAATTTTGATAACATGATAAAGATAAGAAATAAAAGGAATGTCAAAGGCTTACCGAGCATGACAAAGCCTGAGCATATCATGTGCAAGAACTATCCAAAATTTAAGATGACAAAGTCTATTTTCAAGAGTAAAACCCATACATCTAATTCAATTCTATAATTAGTCCATACTGATCTATGTGGACCCATGAGGACAAAGAGTTACTATGGAGATAGGTATTTTATTCTCTTTGTTGATGATTATTCTAGAATGATGACAATTATGTTCTTAAAAGATAAATCAAAAGCATTCAAGATGTTTAAATGGTATAAGGCTATGGTAGAAAAACAAAGTGTGAAGAAATTGGAATGCTTAAGGTCAGATAGAGGAGGGGAATTTATTTTAGATGAATTCATTAATTTTTGTAATGAGCATGGAATTAAAAGATAGGTTTCTGCACTAAGAACACCACAGAAAAATAGAATTGATGAGAGGAGAAGCAGATCAATTGTTGACTATGCAAGAATATTGATGATTGAGAAAATCATCACTCAAAATTTATAGAGGGGAGCTGTCAGTACTGTTGTCTACACATTATACATAGTAACACCATATGAGCTTTGGTATGGTTACACACCCAATGTAAGTTACTTCAAAATATTTGGTAGTCAATGTTATATTTTGAAGGATGATAGAAATGGAAAGCTTGACTCCAAAATTTATAAAGGTATCTTTCTAGGGTATTCCACCAAAAGCAAGGCTTATAAATATCTTAACAAGTCATCTAACAAGATCATTGAAAGTGAAAATGTAAAGATAGATGAATTTGAAAAAAAGAATGATAAGGAAAGAAGAAGAGAACCAGAGGACTACAAAAGGTTTGTTTATACTAAAGAACCTGACACTCTACCTGAGAAATGGTGTATCACTCCCGAGCAACAAAACATTGCACCCAAGCATCAGGCTACAATTAGTGAAAATCGGGATAATAATCAAGATGATGTACCAAGTGATGGAAATTAGAAAGAAGGTCAAGAAGATGATCAGAATGATGGACAAAGAGCTGAACCAAAACTTGCAAGGTATGTCATAATACATCATCCACAAAATCAAATCATAGGAGACAAGAAGGCTCGAATGAGAAAAAGAAGTAAGTCACTAAACACTAGATGTTTACTTTGTGATTTTGAACCTAAATCTGTTAATACTACACTTCAGAATGAGGAATGGGTCAGTGCTATGAATGAAGAAATAGAATAGATTGAGAAGAATAGTACATGGACACTAGTACCAAGACCAATTGACAAGAATGTCATCGGTACCAAATATATATTCAAAAACAAGATGAATAAGAATGGAGAAGTCACAAGAAACAAAGCAATATTAGTATGCAAGGGGTATGCACAAGAAGAATGTATTGATTATGGAGAAACCTTTGCACCCATTTATAGATTAAAAGGAGTAAGAATCTTACTTTCTTATGCTGCATTCGAAGGATTCAAGGTATACCACATGGATGTCAAATATGCATTCCTCAATGGAATACTAGAAGAAGAGGTATACATTGAACAACTAGAAAGGTTTGTTGATCCAGACAAGAGGAACATGGTATGTAGACTACATAAAGCCATGTATGGATTGAAACAAGAACCTAGAGCTTGGTATGAAAGACTTCACTCCTATCTCATTAGCATTGAATTTGTAAGAACAAGTGAAAATAGAAATCTGTACTTAAAAGAAGATACCGATGGTAATATTCTGATTGCTGAAATATTTGTTGATGATATCATTTTTGGGGGAAATAAAATGTTATGAAAATCCTTTGCTAATGAAATAAGAAAATAATTTTAAATTTCTATGTTTGGGGAGATCAAATTCTTTCTTGGTCTACAGATTCTTCAACAAGATGCAGACATATATATCACTCAGTCCAAATACATCAAGGAAGTGTTGAAGATATTCAAGATGGAAGATTTAGAACTAGTTGGAACACCTATGGCTATCAGGTGTAAGCTGAAAAAAGAGGACAAATCAAATGAGGGAAATAAGACCTTGTATAGATCAATTATTTGCAAACTAATGTATGGTGTTCATACCAAACCACATATAGAACATACAGTTGGAATAGTTGCAAGATTCTCTACTAATCCCAAAGAATCACATATGAATGTTGTTAAGAGAATTCTAAGATATCTAAAGAACATCGAGGATTATGGCTTATGGTATAAAAGATAAGATAAATTTAAGCTTCAAGTCTATGCAAATGTTGATTGGGCTGGAAACATTGATGACCAAAAGAGAACAAATGGAGGAGCATTCTTCATGGGTGACAAACTTGTCACATGGATCAGCAAGAAGCAAGGCTGCATCTCTCAGTCTACTGCAGAAGTAGAGTATGTGGCTGCTGCTGCAAATTGCTCCAATATTGCATGGATCAAATAGTTGCTGGAAGGTATGACTATGAAGATCCTTGAGCCAGTTATTATATATTGTGATAATACCAGTGCAATTAACATTTCTAAGAATCCAGTCATGCATGCTAAAAACTAAGCATATTGTTATCAAGTATCACTATCTAAGAGAACAAGTGCAAGCAAAGGAGGTCATATTGGAATATGTTCAATCATAGGAACAATTAGCTGATATATTCACCAATCCATTACCGAAAGATACATTTGAGTACTTGAGACAGAGACTAGGGGTACAACCCTTGTCTATTGGTCAATAAGATGACTAGGAGGCTACATAAGCCCACATACAATTAGAAGATCATTCATGTTGATGCAAGAACTGAGATGAAAAGCCACAGATACATTTGTACATAGTAAGGTAGAGACATATATTGCTGATGGAAAGGGAAATTCAAGGAATATAATATATAAAGGGATGGAAGATGATATAGAAGAGTTTTTTGGAATTGTTGTCAAAGGGAGAGATTATCTCATTATCATAAGGGAGAGAGATTCATTATCATAAGGGAGAGATTATCTCATTGATCAGAAAAGATTATATTATTATCCATGAAGAGAAGTTCCTAAGAATCAAAATGAAAGTTTAATCTTTATCGATAGGGAGAGATTACATATGATATATCCATCTAAGGGAGAGAAGTAAAAAAGTGAGAGAGATCATACAAAGAGAGAGATTTTTGTCAAAGGAAAAAGACATTATAAAGAAGAGGAACAGTCAAGGTTGAGCACATATCAGAATAGAGACAAAAGATGCTACATCTATCCAGTGAAGGGATTGAGGATTGAAGAATTCCACTCTACAAGAAAAAAATCTAAGCTATATGAGCTTATCGAGAGCTAGACATTTGTAATAGTTACAATAGGAAATATTGATGAAAATTTTATATTTTCATATTGTATTAGTAATAATATAGTGTGATCATGTAGTGTGTTGCCAGAAATGCCAAATGGAGAGATTGATGACATGTAACTGATTGAATTTTTGAAGATGTAAAGTTGATCACCAAAATGTAGAAAGATAATGCAAGACACTAAATTAGTTAATGGATTATATTTTCATCGGTGTCAACTTGATATAATCTAATTAGTTATAATCAAAGTGTCAAAGACTTCAGAGAATTAGAAAGATAAATATTATGCTTTCATTAATGCATAAAAGACAAGCATTCACTAAGTGACTACAATCACCAACGGCTAGTGGAACCCAACATAGAGAGATAACCAAAATTTAAGTCACAGTGATTCCTGAGAAAAGAAATCAACAAGCATTATCGAAGAGCAGAATCACAAGCATTACCGAAAGCTAGAATTACAATGTTAACCAATCAGTAGAACTTTGCAGTGAATCCCAAAGGATAGACAACCCCGTCAGATAGACAACCCCATTAGAGTAGCCCAAGGAGAAATGGAGTGTTGACCGAAGCTATCAAAGATTTAAAACCCCAAAGTTAACTGGAGTTCAGAAAAAAAAAAATATCTAGCTCACAGAGCTAAAAATAGACTTAACTGGCTGTTATCTTTTTTTTCATCAACAAAATAAGCCAGAGATAAGTAAAGGATTTAAAGCTATTTTGACCAGTTGGCAAGAAGATTTCTACAAGATAAAATAAGAGTTACGCTTTAAATCAAGATTGGCTAAGATTGTGGATCACACCAAGATCAAGAATATCAAGAAGTGAGAAATGGTGATATCATGTCTATAAAGAGATAACCTAATTCATTATGAGTTAAGGGGAGTAAATGAAAAAGAGGATGCTGGAGAGAAATTGATGAAGAACAACTTCATATAGTCCTGATAAATCAAGCTGAGGAAAGAGATAAATATTTCTGTGGACACTGAGAAATAGAGAATAGCATCACTGAGAAGAAAAAAAAGTGGAGCAAAGGTATTAAAAAGATATATTGATCAGAATGGTTTAATGAGCTTACAATAGATCTAAAAATTTGCAAGTATAAGTTGTATATGTGAACATATCACTGTTTAAGTTTAACCATTGATTCATAAAGTCTTTTAACTGATCAAGATTTAAAGATCCATTCTATATTGAGATACATCCCAAGGGGTATCAAAATTTATGATCATGAAGATAGCAAGAGATGCTAGATATCATTTGAAAAACCAAGTTTTGGTCATAAAAGGTAGCATAGAGATACCTGAAATCAAGTGACAAACTATTCTTTTAAATCCTCTAACAAGGTCACACCTAACAGTGTGTTTTTAACCTTTAACAACATTGGCTCTTCACCAAGTTCACTTCAGAAGAGTTAAAATTTTGGGTTACCGGTCCCAGGTGTTTTTTTCCCCTTAACAGGGTTTCCATGTTAAAAATGCATGTGTCAATGTGTTTATGAGTCATTACTTTAGTGTTTTTCATTACACATAACTAATCTAGATTGATCGGTATACACTAAGCTATTTATTGTTATTCGGTAAATTGAAAGAATGCTATTCGGTAAACATTAAGAATAAGGTTCAATAGAGCACTCTGAGCTATAGTTATTTAATAAGTATATTTGAAGGCATTCATCTTATAGGAATGAAGATAACTAGAGGCTTAATATTGTGGTAATAAGTTTTTGGGTTGATTAATTGGAATATTTTTGAGGCCACTGATTCACCCCTCCCTCTTAGTTATTACTAACATATACCATAGAAAAAACACTTGAAAATGCTGAATGTAGGAGCTTCTTAGGATGTTGGAAATATTACATCAACCAAAAAGACTTCCTTTCTTTTTTTTTTTGTTGTTTTGTTCTAGTTGAGCAGTTTTGGTGTTTTGGTCAGTGCTCAATATGTGCTTTTTATTTAGTGTTGTGGTCATGTTATCATGTTCTTGGTTTCATTCTAGAGCTTATCATATGATCACACCTCATTTGATTTCATTGCACACAAGTTATGTTAGATTCTTCATTTTTTTGTCCTATTCTTCATATTTCCAGTCAGTGGTTGGGTTTTCTGATCATTTCCTGATCTTCTAGTTTGTTTTTCCAAGCACAATCATGCCAACTCATTGTTTTTTTTAGGAAAAAGTAGAAGATACCACTATATATATATTAGATAAAATGAAAAATAGTTCAAGAAATCCATGGGGAAAGAACTAGCAAGAAAAACCCACTTCATGGTCTACTTACAAATCAAACTCACTAAAATACTATGAACTACTAAGTACAGCTAATTCTTGGCATGGAAATATTCATTGCATTTTTTATGTGCCAAGAAATTACATCAAAATCTACCTACTGCAAACTGACTAGAAAACTAGTAACAACTCTCCATCAACTCAGGAGGAAATAGTATCGAATTCGGTAACAACTCTGCATCAACTCGGAAGAAAAATAGTATGAACTCGGTATCTCAAAAATATCGGTAATTGAAAAGCATTTTGGTAAAAGAAAATCTGAAGAAACTCAGTAAAAACTTGGTATCAATGAAGTGACTCATTATGTCAGTAAGTCAGTAATTAATTGGTAGTGATATCTCAGGGTAATTCCTCTATATTAGTATCACTGGATCATCTTGATAAGGACTCAGTAAAAATTTAGTATCTTGGTAAGACGACCAATTATGGAAACTTCAGGAAGTCAGCTCGGTTGGAAAATCTAGCATGTTTGAAAATAAAATTGAAGAAAGTTGAAAAGGAAAAATTCAGTGACTTCATGAGAGGATATAGGACATAATCACCACTAGACCAAAATTTGATGCTAATAATTTCCTTACAACACCATCATGTCAGGGAAGACCCAATCCATCATTCCTCTATTTTGGTTGGTCCCCAAGGCCATGCACTTGAGCATTCAACTATTGTATTTGGCTCCCAACCACTTCCATGCTCATCCTAAAAATGGGCATGACTAGAAAGTGATTGAGAGGACCCGCCCATAGCCCAACCATTGAGACACTCTAGAGGAGTAGAGATCTCCCAACCACTCCGCAGGACATCTTGAGGCATCTGTTCAGGACCAGGTGAGGAATTTTCCACAACCACCCAATCACATTCATCAGTTATCTTTGCATCTGGTACCTAGCCTGTGTTACAAGCATCTGACCATATTGGTAAAGGAAGACTAGCATGATTCTCCAATCCAACCCACCTATATTTTCTCGATGGATCTGCCTTCTAGTTTAAAGACAAAGAGTGAGGAGAAAATGATGGGATGACATGGGTATTCTGCGTACCCAAAATATCTAGCAAGGTGCATGTAGTAGATTTCATTTGTTCCATAATCTGCAAGCTGAGAGAAGGGGCAGAAACTTGTAATGTATTTTTCAAAATTATGGCATTCTTCTTCTGAAGTGAACGCTTGATTCCATTATATGCCACCAAAAACTCATGCTTATGCATTAGTTGATGTCGAGAAAACAAACCCCCAACTAGAGCATGCCCATTCCATAAATCATAATGTTGCATGGCTTGTTTAAGCTTGTTGCCCACCCAGAACTGCTTATGGATAACCTTGAATGCCAAAATTTCAAGCAGATATGGGGATTGCAGAAAATACATAGCATTTGACAAAAATATTAAGACAAGCTAAGAGGGAAAAATAAATTGTATAGACTTTGGTGCAAAATTATCTAACCCAGTTACCTATTTGATTGCCTGTCGAATGGAGGAGGAATGAGCCGTCAAAATTTCATCCATAACTTCATCTATGATATGAATTGGCAAGACTTCTTCATCCACATTGGGTGAAATCCAAATTTGGTAGTTTTTAGGAAATATTTCAGCATGGGGAGAAGAGCAGAGTTCACAACAAACACAGGCATCAACACTTTCAGCTATTGTCGACTAAATTTAGCACATTGAAGATTGAATAGCAATGAGTAGGGCCTAAAATAGGAATGTCAATGTACTTTGAT
This sequence comes from Thuja plicata, assembly GCA_018584345.1. Lineage (NCBI taxonomy): Eukaryota > Viridiplantae > Streptophyta > Pinopsida > Cupressales > Cupressaceae > Thuja > Thuja plicata. Next base: position 1,147,834 of record MU223867.1, on the reverse strand, counting down.
GACCTCATTTATGGTCTATGATTTGTTTACATTTATTACCATTCGATGCAAAATGCACTTGGGGTTTGTTGCACCCGAGAACTGCAGGTGACCATGTGGACATATGATTTTGTGTTACCCAATTGGAGGGTAGAAATGAGAGAACCCACCATGTTTCCCTTCAACAATGGAGAGGGTAATGCTAAGATATTAAATCCCCTAACTATGGCATGAAATTTTATGAAGGCTTACCTAATACGTTTAATGATCTGATTTTCCACTCAGGTCTAATCAATAATGAATATTCACATGTTTTGTTCCATCTAATCATCATTAATTATAGTTTTTAGACCACCATACTCTTTTATAAATTTCATCAGGTTCAAATTTGAAATCATAGTCCCATCACAACCAAAATTGGACAAAAAATCTACAACTCTATTTCCTTCTTGAAGCATGTGGGAGAGATAAACATCGTGGCACTTGTCTAATAGGTTCCAAATTTGGGTAAAGATGTAGTGAAGCTTCCATGAGTGTGTGTTTCACTTAATAAAAGAATTCATAATGACCAAAGAGTCCCCTTCAATGTGGAGACAATTATAACCTCCCGACATGGCAAGAGTTAAACCAAAAAATAAAGCATGAGCCTCTGCAAGATTGTTTGATCCTTTAGGTAGAGGAGAAGTAGTAAGTGTAAGGATACTACCTTGGGAGTCTCAAATACAAGCCCCCAACCCCGACATGCCAGATTTTCCATGTGAAGCCCCATCAAAATTAAGATTCACCAAACCTAGTGTGGGGGGATGCAAATGAACTACTGATATATCTATCTTAGATGAGTCATGTTTAGGTAGGATGCAACCTGATGGCACAAAAATTTTGTTCTAGATGTGAATGATATTACTATCCCAAGGAATTATGATTGGGTTATAGTGAATTTTACTCAGACTAGTGTTAACCACCTCTAAAATTGATTTCTCAATGCCTTCTAGTACCACTTCGATTGGAGATGAAGTCTTCCTAAATATTCATTTATTTATTTCCCACACCACTAATGCAGGAGCACATTTAAAAATGTTTGTGAATAATGATTTCACATGTAATACTGGCCAAGATTGGAATAGATCCCAAATATTATTTTGGAGAGGAGTGTTAAATTGCAACTGGTTCAGGACAAATAGCCAACATTTCTGTGCAAAAGAACAATTGAGAAATAAATGATCTACAGGTTCAAAATCCTTTTCACACATCAAGCATTTAAATGGAGGTGCAATCTGAAATTTTTCCAACCTATCACTTGTCAATACTCAATGCTTTATTGTGAGCCATGCAAAGCATCCAGATTTAGGAAGAACAATGTGATTCCACTAGAATAAGAATGCTCTGGCTATCACTTTATATGACTCAATTTGTTGTAGAGTTCTATTTCCTTCTTTAATAAAGTAGTTTCCATCTTTATCTAGGGCCCAAATAAGTCTATCCTCATGTACCAAGAGATACACATGTTTGTCTACAAGTATTTTCCTAAAGGTTTCCTTATCTTGTTGGCTTAATGGTAAATCCTTCGGGTCTTTTGAAATGACTTTTCCTGAGAATATATAGACTGCTGAGATGTAATGAATAAGGAAGATACCCCATTGGGTTTCTGAGTGTGCCATAATGTCTATTGTGGCTTCCACTGATGATAAAGGGGGCTGACTATTCCATGAGTCTATCCAAAACTTGACCTTGTAGCCACTATTTACTTTCGAAGTCACATATTTAGCAATGATCCCTCTTGCTGAGACCATAAAATCCCAAATGGCCAACTCTCTAGGTGGGTCTAGAATTGATAAAACCCATGATTTGTCATTATTGTTCAGATATTTTTTCTACATTATTTGGCACCATAGGATTGTAGGTTTTGAATACATTTTCCATATAAGATTACCGCCAAAGGATTCATTTCTCTTTGCTATATCATGCACACTAGCACCACCTACAATAGGAATGTGTGTCATGTCTTGAAGAGAGATAAGAGGTATTTTCTTCTCCTCATTCATATTCCCCTTCCATAGAAAACCTTTGATCAATTTTTGAATTTGAAGGATGATTGAAGGTGGAGCCTTGAGAACTACCAGGTAATAATTTGGGATAGCTGATAATACTGATTTAATGAGAAGAATTCTACTTGAGAGTGATAGCCATCAAGCTTTCCAGACCACAATTCTACTCTTGATACACTCCATAATTGAGGACCAATAAATTTCTTTGTTGGACCCCATAAAAAATGGAATACCAAGGTACATGGATGGTAAGGAATCAAAAACAAACCCTAGAATCTAAACTATTCTATCAGATATAATTTTTTTAGTATTGAATAGATAAATCTTGGATTTTTGTGCATTGATATGTTGGCCTGAGACCTCTGTGTATAGATGGAGTGTATGTTTGATCTATCTATCCTCTTTAACTTGTGAGAGACTAAATAGCAAGGTGTCATCTAAAATTAAATAATGTGTAATGGAAATATTTGTTCCATCAATCCTTGCTCCACGCCAAGTACCTACCAAATTCTGATGCTTAATATTTATGCTAAAAGCTTCATCCATGATGATGAATAATGCTGGAGATAGACAATCTCCATGTTGCAACCCCTGAGTAGAAGAAAAGAACCCAGCTGGGTTGTCATTAATTATAATTGAAAACCAAGCACCTAAAATTCATGCTTTTATCCATTTACACCAACCCAAGGAGAATCCCATCTTATACAGAACCTTAAAAAGAAATGTCCAATGAACTTTGTCATAAGATTTCATCAGGTCTAATTTTATAATGAAGTTGGAGGTTTGATTAGTGTTGATGGAGTGAAGGACATCATGGGCCACTAATGCTCCTTCCATTATTTCATGCCCTAAAATGAAACCACATTGTTCAGCCAAGATAATATGAGGAAGAAGATGATGCATCCTCATATAAATGGCTTTAGCTAGGATTTTATATGTAATGTTACAAATTGAGATAGGTCAGAAATCTGCAAATGTTTTAGGGACCTTGATATTTGGAATGATGGAAATATTAGTAGTGTTAAAGTATTTGAGCATACTTTTGTGCTTCCTTGATTCCTCAACAAGTGCTAATAAATCCTAGCCTAACACATCCCATCAACTTTGAAAGAAGAGGGTTGTCAGTCCATATGGACCTAGGGCTTTATCTAGAGGAAAGGAAAATACAACTATAAGTAATTCTTCAATGGTAAAAGGGAAAATAAGCATGACATTGTTCACTGTTGTCACCATAGTGGGAATATTTTCAAGGATCTCATTCAAATGCTGGTATGAAGGGGCAGGGGCAATGGGGGGTGGAGCTAACATTGTTTTGAACAAGTTAACCCCTTCCTCTCAGATTTTTTGACCATTAGTTATGACATTTCTTGATGCTGTCTCCTTTATTTCAAAAATTGTTTTAGCTTCTCTTTTTATTTTAGCTGATGCATGAAAATATTTGGTGTTTTTATCCCCTTCTCGCAGCCATCATTCTCTAGATTTTTGTCTCCAGTATTCCTCTTCTCTTCTACAAAACTCTTCCCATTCTAACTGAAGATCCTTTTGTTTGAGGTAGGAGTCATTATTCATGCCATTTTGAATTATTTGACTATAGATATCAGATAACTTCAGATAAATTTTTTAAAACCTCTTCTTTTTGTTTGAAAATATTCTTGAAGACTAGCTCATTCCACTTTTTAATGTTTATCTTAACGTACTTCAAATTCATGGCAAACTGATGCATTTTAGTGCCATAGACAACTGGGGAAGTAGACCACCATTGCCTCAAGAGAGAGAGAAAATGTGGATGTCAGAGCCAAATTCTTTCAAATTTAAATGATGGATGATGGTGGCTCTTGTCAGAACTGCCTACCTTATTAATGGAGAGTGAAATTGGAAGATGGTCAGAGCCTGGTAAGGCCAAATTTTTTTATTGAATATGGAGATTCTAAAGGTTCCACTCTTGTGAGATTAGAAATCTGTCCAACTAAACTACAATTTGTGTAAAGCCAGCTCTCTTATTGGTCCATGTAAATGATCCCTGATTACGGTGGATATCCATAAGACTATTATTATCGACAAAATAAGAGAAATCTTGTATGGTTTTGAGGGGCAGGATAATACCTCATGTTTTTTTCTAATTGATAAAGGATCACATTGAAATCTCCACCTAGGATGACATGCTGAGAATCTTGGAGCTGAATCAACCGAGTGAGGGCTTCCCACAGTCTTTGTTTCTCTTGTGTTGGAGTGGGACCATACACATTTATCAGAATAAATTCCATATCAAATTCATTTATTCTAAGCATTTGCCAATTATTATCTTATTGAATAATTTTCCCCTAAATTGTTTGAGGATTCCAAAGAACTGTAAGGCCTCAAGATGCTCCCACCCCTTGCGAGTGCAAAGAAGATTAGCTTTTCCATTTTGCAATGGTCTTACCAAAAGATTCACGGGATCATTTTTTTTCCTAAAGAAATACAATATCTTCTTTCATAGAATCAAGAGTTTGTTTGATCTTATTTCTCTTTTTAGAGGCATTCAGAGCCTCTGACATTCCAAGATTTTATCTTCATTGCAGACAAGGAGAACCTCTCATTCTCCTTGTCACTCTTGGTGTTGTCACGAATATATCATCCAAAGTAGATTGAATGCCTATTGCTATTTCCATTTTTGTCTTCTTTCCTTTTGTTCTACCTCTAGTCTTAGGTTTTTTTTTTTTAATATGTTGACGATGTTCCTATGATTGTTCTATTGAAAAAATTTTGTTGTGGTCATAGTTCCTACCAAGCCTAGCTACCTCAGATTAATTAAGGCCCTCTGAATTTTTTGCTACCAAATACTCTTGTTTTAGTTCCTCTGTTGAAATCTGAACCTTCTTGCTAATGCATCTATCCATGCCCAATTCATCTTCTCCTTCAAGTTGTGTAGGCATGTGATTGGGATTTGGATACACAACATCCTCACTATCTCCTTCACCCAACAAATGAAATTGTGGAGAGCTTCCTATGAAAGAATCTCAGTCGTATGTTATTTTATAATGAGTCAACTATTAGAGATTGGGTATGATTGAGTTTGAGAGGATTAAAGGTCAGCTTGAAGGACTACAAGTTTCTTGATGACATCAAGTTCTTCCCCACTTACTCCTTCCTATACTGCAATTTCATACACCATCTTAGTAGCTAATTCTGAAATAACTTGCTTCATCATTTGATGAATCTTGGATTCTTGCTATGAATTGTCACTGGTCTTTCCTTTCACCAAGTTGGAGGGATATGATATGTCATATTTTAAAGTATTATGTCATATAGGAAAAATGGCAGAACTGACTGATGATGGATGTGAAAGTTCAATAAAACCGACTATTGATGACGAAGAAAATATTACGACCACCAAGATACATACTGCAAATAATACATTACTCTTTGCAAGAGGAGAGAAATCTTCATAGACATGTCCTTCTACTTGTCTAGCCTTATTGTTTCTTGATTCAAAGCATCTAGCATCATATTAGCATTGGCAATACCACATTGTGCAGGGTCTGAGTTTTGATTAGAGAATACAACTGTATCTCCATTGTTTCCAGCTTGACAATGTGAATTAAAGTGGCCAAGCTTATTCCGAACCTCATGGACAGTAGTCTCATCCTCAATAGTGATGTTCTGAACCCGTGTACCCCATTTGGAATTGATAGTGAATTGTCTGGGGAATTCATTTTGCATGTCTAGAAGAAGACAAACTCTAACTTCAAGGTGGGGGAATTCAAAAGGAATAAGATCGTTTCTAAGGAAGATCCCCAGTTTATTTGCAAGGATTTTAATAATATCAGGATCACAGTATTATAGAGGAAATTAAGGAAACAGAATCCAAAAAGGAAAAAAATGGACACCCTGGGGGTCAAGTCTAAAATTATGAAACTAGATCATGGTAAATAGGCTACAGCCATGACAGAACCAAACTTTCTGCGAGTGAACTACATCTCTATCCTTTTTTGAGTTAAAAATAGAGACAAAATATTTGGATTTAGAATCGAAATAAAAAATTCTCTAAGACCCGACCAAGAAGGAAATTCCTAGGATTTAATCTGAGAGATCAATAAAGTGGAACTGCTAAACTTACCTATTAGTGTAGTATGGTGAAGAAGATCAATTTGATGTTGGAGGAGATCTAGAGGTAGGGTAATGAGTAGCAGATCTTTGTCCATTTTAGGGGCTATAGAAGGCTATAGGGGAGTATTCTTCTTTTTTTTTTCTAGAATTGAACACATTTCTTTGGCTTGAAGGGGGCTCTAGAAGTTACGCTAGGAACAGTTCCTTCCCTGCTGATATTTTGATATTGTATAGGGGACTTTACATACTCCTGAGCCTCACCACTAGAGTTCAAGGAAGTATCGGCTGCCTTATCACCGAACACCTGAGTAAAAACCCCTTTGGTGGATTCAGCTTTAGGTCTTCTAGTCAAATTACCTTTACAAGGCGAGCTAGGGGGTTCCCTCACACATATCAAAGATGGATTGTTTTTGAAGAGGATGACACCTATGATTACCATCTCTAGATGGCTTCTCAAACCCCAAATATTTGTGCCCATCCCAGGGGTGAAGGTCAGGAATTGGTTGAAAAAAAATTTAACTCATTTTTTCCTGCCCAAATCCATTTTCAAATTTGGCCGCCTCTTGCGAGGGGATAAACTTTATGTTCTCTCCATGTCTGGATGCTTCTCGTATTTCAAACATGTTATTACCATACCAAGGTACCTTGAGCTTGGAATGATCCAAAGAAACTAGGATGCAAACTTTACTACCAGGTAGATCTATAAGAGGAGCCTTGTTATCGGTTGGGTGGCATAATGATTTAGATTTTCTATGCACATGAAAGTTAGGGTTAACAAAAAGGGTTTTGCAGGCTGAACCACTGCTTTCCCTCAAAATATTTATCACTCTTTCTACCCATTATGGGGGGAAATTTTTTTTTCTCCACAAATGGGCATCTCTGAAACCCATAATCTTTATGTGCAGAAGTGGTAGGCTTGGTAGGTTGAACGATCAGAGGAGCATGTAATATATGGGCAAGGTCTCTATCTAAAGTTGAAAAATGTATTTTGTTCCTATTGATAAACTCTGTTGACTTCCCTCTCCTTGCTGCATTCTTTCTATAGGTCTTCTACCACTCATACTCTGGACATCCATACCCTCCTACGCCGGCTCCTACACCTACACCTACTCCTAATCTTGCACCTGCACCTACACCTACTCCTTGTATCATTTTTTCCCATGCTAACTCATTGTTACATTTGAGGCTGACATTATTTTATGACCGTGTCTCTTAAAACTTTCTTTGGAGGTTGTTACTTAAGATTGGGGTCCTGACCTATTTGTTTGTAATGTATTTACCCTTTTCTTGGGGAATGTAATCTTTTCAAGGCCAACTAGATGTTTTGTTATAAGCTTATGGACCTATTCCTAAGGAGTAAGGTGATCTCATAAGATAATTTGGATTAGCCTGGGTAGGATTTGGAGGGTTTTGAGGGTAATCAAACCTATGTTCTTGGCATGTACGTTTGGCATGTGAAACAACATGTTGTAGATCTATTGTAAATTATTTTTATGATAATAAAGACTAAATTTATTATTGGTACCTTTCTATCTTATTTTCTTCCTTTGTGCTATATTTTCTATAAGGTTTGGACCAATCTCCTTGAGTTTTATCCATTCTTGACACCATCAAGTAGTATCAGAGCTAGAGAACAACTGAAGTATGGTTGAGAATAAGGTTGAAAAAGATTAAGGTTGAATAAGGTGGATATTCTTGTGTTGGTAGACCTCAGTTCAAGACTTGTGAAGCCCTAGACTTGTTGATCGTAAGGTACTAGATTGAAGATCTGAATTGTAATCATATAGGACCTGTGCAAGGTGGCAAAGAAGGGTTTACTACTAGTTTTTGAGAGTTGAAGGCATACCAATTATAGGTAGGTTGTTTGATTGTATTATAAACCACTAGCTAGAGAAGCATCTTCTAATAGATCATTAGTTGAAGAGACAATTGTTGTTGATAATTAGAGGATATTGCTGAGAAGAATGAACCCTAGAAGGATAGATAAAATGATGGAAGACTTTAGAGTTGAGATGAGGAATGAGATAAAAAATGCGTTGACTAGATTGAGAAGGAATCTTGAGACTAAAGAAGAATTTGAGGAGGTTGTTGAAGATCTTGAGAATGTTGATGTTGAGATCCCTGCAAATGAAGACAGATTGATGAGAGTTGTGTTACAAGCAAGTACAATTCATAGGATGTATGTTTCTATTTTCACCAGTTCATTGCATCCTGAGGATTTTATATATTGGATTCAAGAGTTAGAAGATTACTTTGAGATTGAAGTTATCAAAGGTCCATAGACCATAGAGGGTTAGGTTAGAATAGACTAAGTTGAAGGTTCATACTCATGATTTTTGAAAGATAGAGAAGATCATGGTGAGACAAAAGTCACAAGATGGAAGGTGATGATTGGTAGGTTAAAATATAAATTCATCCCTGAGGATTATGAATTAGATTTGTTCAAGAAATTGTACAACTTAAGTCATAAAGACAATAGTGTTGAAGAATACACAGAGGAATTCTATAAGATGACTATCAGATCTAGGCACAAAGAAGTATCTAAGGAGAATGTGGCTAGGTATGTTAATGGTCTAAGATTTAATATTCAGGATGAGTTGATTATGTTAAATATGTATACTATTTAGGATGCTTATCAATATGCAATAAGAGTAGAATATAAGTTGAAGTGGAGACAAGGTAACTCTAGAGGAAGAGAAAAGCAAGCTAGAAACAATGAAAAAGAGAAGAAAACCATTGAACTTGAATCTGATCAGAAAATACCTAGGAGAGGGAATGGTAGAAATGAGTTTAGAGGCTCTTGTTTTAAATGTGGTGGCATAGGACATAGGGATTTTTTGGACTATTTTCAAATATGGAGGTAAGTGTTGTGAGGTTGTAATGGGTAGTGGTAGCACCGACAACTTGGCATCAGAGGAGATGGTTTAGAAGCTTAGTTTGAAGAGGCTTAAACATCCTTGTCCTTATGGGATAGGTTGGTTTTTAGATGATCACATGATGGAGGTGAAATAGAAATGTTTGGTTAGCTTTAGCATTAGAACTTACAAATATGAAGTGTTATGTGATGTGGTGTCTATGATTACTTGTCATGTTCTATTGGGAATACCTTGGAAATTTGAAAGAGGAACTATTCATGATTGCAGAACAAAACTGGTCACAATAGAGAATGATGGATAGAATTTTACTCTAGTTCCCCTGAGGGAAGAAGAAGGAAGAATTGCAAGGAATTTTAGCATGGTAAAGAGTTATTTTTTGGAGAAGATGACAACAAAGGTTATAATAGATTAGAGGAAGGATCTTGAAGGTAGCTATGATGATGGCAAGTTGATATCTGACTATAAGAAGGGTATGTAGCATAAAACCTTAGTTGTTGAATAGATGGATGTTCATAATAGAGGTAGATATGTTATGATGAAGGGAGGAGGTAGTAATCTGAGCTCTTGTGTTGATAAAATATATGGTAAAGTGAGTACAGAGAGGAGTAAGTTGATGTATCTAAAATAGGATAGTGTAGAGGTACAGAGACAGAGATTTATAGATAAAGAGGATGTTTGGATGAAAAGAAATCATGGGATTTATGTTCCATGGCTTGTCAAATTATCATAAGTTACACTTATGGAACATTTTATTTTACATGGGGTGTTTGATGTAGGAGCATCTTGGGATCTTGGAAATCTTGCGTCAACCAAAATGATTTCCTTTCTTGTTTTTTTGTTGTTATGCTCTAGTTGGGCAGTTTTGGTGTTTTTTTAGTGTTCAATCTATGCTTGTTATTTAGTGTTGGGGTCATGTCAATGTGTTCTTGGCTTCATCCTGGAGCTTATCCTATGATTTCACCTCATTTGGTATCATCACATGAAATTTATGGTATATTCTTCATGTATCTGTCTTGTTCTTCATATTTTCTGTTGATGGTTGGGTTTTGTACTCATTTCTTGATCTTTCAGTTGGTTTCTCCAAGAATGATCATGTCAGCTCATTATTACGCTTGAAGCCAAAATTATTTTATGATTGCATCTCTTAAAAATTTCTTTGGAGGTTGTTCCTAAATTTTTGGGTCCTGACCTATTTGGTTGTAATGTATTTACTCTTTTATTGGGGAATGTAATTTTTTCAAGGCCGACTAGATGTTGTGATGACTTTATAAGCTTATGGAATTGTTCTTAAGGAGTAGGATGATCTCATAAGATTATTTGTCTTAGCTTGGGTAGGATTTGGAGGGTTTTGAGGGTAATCGGGCTTGTGTTCTTGGCATGCATGACTATCATGTGAAACAACATGTTGCAGATCTGTTGTAAATGATTTCCAATGATAATAAAGGCTGAATTTCTTATTTGTATCTATTTGTCTTGTTTTCTTCTATTCTGTTATATTTTCTGCAAGGTTTGGATGAATCTCCTTCAAGTTCCTCCATCCTTGACTATGTCAAGGACTTCTAAGCTTAATAGGATTAAGAAAATACATACCTTATCATCTTTGGGATGACCACATAAATTCAACTATATGAAAAAATAAGTTAAACTATGGAAGGAAATTCTAAATAGTGGTAAATGCAATTGGAGAGAGAGATGTGAGATTGGCTTCAAGCTATAAGATCCAAAACCATTTGACCTTATCATACAAGTATTCAAGCTTATTCCAAACCTATTTAGGCTTTTACACTCAACAATATGAAATAACAAGTTATCTAGCACATGAAGATATATAAGTCCCTTTTCCTCATCCATTTTATTTCTATGAACAAACTTCTCAAATTACTTAGTGATATCATGTTCTTAGACATCCCACAATTTCTAGAGACCCTGAGATTGCAATAATTATGCCCTCTTGAGCTTCAATGTGTGATAATTGTGTGGAGTGAGAAATGTAATCCTAGGGTTAGAAATGATTTACAAGGACAATAAAAAGGACTAAAATGCCCTATACACCCCCAAATGAATACAAAACAAATTTACAATTTCCAAAACACTAATTTTTTCAAGAGTAAAAATAACATCTTATAGTTTTAGGCTATTAAAACTAGCATAAAATAATATACTCAAAAAGTACCTAAAAAAATGATGTTCATCAAATGATGTTTTTAATTATATGTCATTTGTTGACAATGGTCTTCATTTACAAAAGCTATGCAAGTTTTAAAACTGTCTATGTTAGGCTCGTTTAGAGTCTCCAAGAGACATTGATCACACCATACAACCATAGATGGTATTGAGAAATAAAAAAGGGTCCCTTAGGGATGATTACCAATGAATTGGTAGGTGAGGTGTATTGACTAATATCCACACACCAATCTCTGAGTGTAAAATATTACCATGTGAATCACCAATCACAAGGTTGCACTGCACTATGTCACAAAGCACCACAATGTGACCAACGAAGTGCACTCAATGAATCAAACATATGGACCAAAAAGTCTATAATGAACACATGAGAGAGAGAGAGAGAGAGAGCTTGAGTCTACATGAGCTTTTGGTCATAATTAGTTATGTGGTATCAAGCTATAGAAGCTACTAGAACCTTCACACACAGTAAACCTATGACTTAATTTTGGATCCATTTCTCATAGAAAGTTACATAAGGGCCCAAAACTTCTCATCATTACACAATGAGGTGAAACCCTAAATCACAAATAATGAAATATTTGTAAAATTACCCAATAAAAATAAAGAACAAAATGCCTACAAGAAATCAATAAAAATGCTACCACTTCAAATATTTTGAGCTTCTCAAAATGCATAAGGGTCTCCTTAAGACAAGCACTACAATGACATTTGGACTATAATGGGAAATATACATGATCCTTGAAAATAAACTAGCCTTTGTGTAATGTACCTCCCAATTGCTTCATGAATTTCATTCTTTTTATGTGATCTTGAATTTATGCTTGTGGATTGAATTTATTGCATTGCATATACCTATGTTGATTTTATAAAGATGAATGATTTCTCCTTGTTTTGACCTTGTGAGATCTATTTCGTGAATGAATTAGATATTTGAGTGAGATAGACTAATATGATGATTCTGTTTTGAGTTGTAAACATAGTTTTTGATTGAATTAATGTTTAGTATAGTTAATCATAAATTATTTTTCATGTTACATGGATTTGATGAGATATCATATTACTAACAATATTGTGATTCAGGAATATTAATGTGTTCAGTGCTGGTAACGTATAATATTGATGATGCTACTTATTGATCTATGTTTGTGATAAATATATTCATATGGTTAGAATCCTTGTTTATCTTATCTTTATGGTTATATTTGATGAGTTTCATGCTTTATTCTTATGATATATTTTTTTTTAATCTAACCCATGATTCTAATAATGTTATTTAGGATGATTTAGGATATAGATATGTTTTATGTACATGCTTATGTTAATTGTTACATGATGTGTTTACATGAAGAGGGAGCATGTAGTATTACTCATTCATAAGAACTATATGATGTTTTGATTCCCCCTTCATTGATTGTATTGTCTGACATATTATATATAAGAATATATGTTATTGTTTCATTTAGGTGATTATGAAGGTACCCGACATCGACTCCAGCTAGCTTCACATGCTTGAGCATGCATTCATATTCCTTGATGGTGGTAGTGGGGAGGTAACATTAAGTCCCAAGTATAAACCTAACCTAAACCATTGTCCTATATAAGGATAGTTTCCGAGTCTTGTCTTACCCAATTTAATTTTTCAATGCAACAATACCACTCACCCTAGTTTCTGTGTGTATGAGATTTGATATTGATTTTTCTTCAATTATTATTAAAGTTTGGAAATTATTATATCTTAATATTACGGATGAGTTTAAATTATCAATATTAGCTTAATTTTTATAATTTATATTGTGGTGATGATATTTTAATAATAGAGATATTTTTATTATTGAATATTAAATTATTTAATAGTTTAATGATTATTATTAATTAAGGATATTTATATGTGCGTATAAATATATTAGTAAATAATATTATGTAGGGATTAATTATGCCTTTTGATTCAGTTTAATGGATGTATTTTATATTTAGATCTATAATTAGTTGCATAAATCCACATATATTATGAGAGAGAAATGTTTATTGTTTTTGAAGATATTATTTTGGAGCTTCCATTTAATGTTTTTTTAGTGCTTTTTAGAGTTTTATTGTGCATTTTTTATTTAATTTATTTAAAAGATTTTAATTTACGGGTTTTTAGTTTATTGCTAAATCCATATTTTTTATGTGAGGAAAAGTATTTAGTTTTGGGGAATTTTATTTTTCAAAAAACTCTATTTAATAGTTGTGTTCTTTTGCTTTTTAGGGCTTTTTGAAGAAAACTATATTTTATGCTTGTCCATGTTTTTAGAAACCCTTCTTCTAAAATTTTTAATAAATGAGGTTCTGTATTGCATTTTTGGGGATTCTGAGAGAATCTCTAGAAATTTCATTTTAAATAAGTTGTCATTTAATGTTGAAGGGAGTTGTATTTTTAAGGATTTTATTTGGGGAATTGTTGAAAAATATTTTTTGATTGATTTGTTATGGATTGAGAAAGAATTTTTTTCTATGCATCGAGTTTTGCATTGGGTTTCTTCATGTTCTCTTCAATTTTCTTCAATTGGAACACACAAGCTTGAGGTAGGGACATGGATCCCTTTGTATTTGTGTATATATTGTTATGCTAGGTTTTGAGAATAGTTTTGTGATTAAAATTATATATAGAATATATATTATTTGTGAAAAGATTTATTTCAAATATTAAAGTAGTGATTCAATTTTAAATGATTTTATCTAGATTCTTTTCTATTCTCCTTATGATCTACTTTTTGTAATTCCAATATTCTATTTTGATTCCTAAGTGATAGGGTCATTTTAATTGGGATTATAGAAGGTTAGTGCCAAGATTTGGATGAGAAAAGGACATGAGGAACCTCAAAGAAGTTGGTCCAATCCTCGCACCAAGAGTCACAAAACATAAGAAAGATAAATAATGGAGAGATATGCAAGATCTACTTTCTTATTATCATCCAAAAATCAAGTACAATGGATCTACAACATGCAATCTTACATTTCAAGCATACATGCCTATTTTAGAACCTTTTATAGGTTATCTTTTTATACTATCTATCACAAGCTCACACTCATAGTTCTAAATTCAAAATATATGCTACTTCTTCATGCTACTAAGGGATCAATTACATAAATTTATAAATCCTTCGCAAGCATTAGGTCATCCTGAGAAAGATTACATTCTCCAAGAACATGAAAACATATTAAATTATAGGTCAAGACCTAAATCATAAGAATATCTCACAAATAGATAAAACATGATGAGAGAACCCACAAGTAGGTTGGTCATGCACTTAGAATACTTGATATATGCACCACAAAGCTTCTTCGATCAGGAAAATCCTTCATGAGATCAGAAAACATAGAGTAGCCATGAAACATGAAGAACAAAAATATCCCACTAGAAATCCAAGATACCTCAAATATAAAAAAAAAAAACAATCAACATGTGAACCTAGGTGAAGGTAAAACATGATGCCTGGAACACTCCATGAGGTGCGCAAAATAAAATGATCCAAACTAAAAGGACCCTGAAAGAAACTCAACAATAGATAAACTTGGAAAAATGAAAAACAAAATATCTTTGGTTGATGCTAGATTGCCAAGATCCTAAGATTCTCCTACATCAAACACCTAGGGTTATTTGAAAAGTGAGCCTATCACTTTCTTGGGTCTAAAGGAAAAAAAACATGGTCAACCTCAGCCTGAGAAATCTATGAATAATCCTCAACTAGTATATCTTTCCATTTCATAGGATATTCTCTGTATTTCTTTCCTCTTGTACTTATGTTAGTTCTTTTATCCAAAAAAAATTATATTCCCTCTATTTTCATCTTAGGATACTACTTATCAACATCTAATTCATCCCTTTCACAAAATTTGAGTCATGATACTCATAAAGATCCACAAAATTGAATATAGGTGATATATCCATGTCCTCTAGTAACACCACCTCGTATACATTTCCTGAATCAAATCTCTTCAAGAATTTACAGGGTCCAAAGTTCCTCATCTTAAGCTTGTTATATGTCCCCACTAAAAATCAGCACTTCTTCAGATAAACCATCACCTCATCTCCTACTAAAAATTCCTTATGTATCATTTTTATATAAGATCTCTCCTTATACTTTTGGATCATATCTTCCAAATGTTGTTTGACTTGAGTGTGTAATCCATTCATGTGTTCAGAAAATTCTTTTACTTTTGTACTCCTCTTGACTTCATGACTAATATACCTCAATTATGATTCTCCTTTAAGATTCATTCCTATAACTATCTGAAATGGTGTCTTCCTTATACTCCTTTTCACTAAATTATTAAATGCAAACTCTACTTGTGTGAGAACTAAATTCTAACTCAATGTGGTCTCTTCGGCCAAACATCTTAGTAAATTACAAAAACTTCTATTCACTACCTTTGTTTGTCCATCCATTTGTGGATGAAATTTAGAGCTCAAATTCAATTCAGTATTCATCTTTCCCCAAACTGTCCTCAAATAATAACCAAAAAACTTATTATCCTTGTCTGAAACTATACTCTTAGGTATTCCATGCAATCTTACAATGTCTCTAAAAAAAATCTTCTACATGTACTGCATTTGTTGTCTTCCTAAATTGTATGAAATGATCCATCTCTGAGAAAATCTATCTATTACCACAAATATAGAATTATTTACTCTTGAGGTATTCACTAATCCAAGTACAAAATCCATGCTAATGTCTTCCCAAGGTCTAGTTGGTATTGTCAATGACATACACAATCCAGTATTTTGACTACTTAGAAACTTGACAAATTTTACAATTCTGAACAAATATCCCTACATTCTTATGAATCTGAGGCCAAAAATAATTATCACACACCTAATCCACCATCTTATCAATTCTAAAGTGTCCAAATAATCCTTCACAATGTTTCTCCTTAATCAGATTATATCTCATTGAACTTCTAGGAATACACAAATAAATTACTCTAAATAACATACCTTCCTAAATGAAATAATCCAACCACTTATTTCAGTATGCTACAATAGGTTCTCTACAAGCTTTCCATGGTTCTACAAAATTAGGCTCATCCTCATACAAAGTCTTCAACTCATAAAATCCTAGTACTTCAATTCTCATCTTTGTCATAAAACTTCTTCTTCTACTCAAAGCATGAGAAACCTTGTTTGACTTCTCACTTCTATGCCTCAAAAAAGTGTATAACTTTGTAATAATTCAACCCATCTCATATGTTTCTAGTTCAAATTACTTTGACTATTCAAATATTGCAATGCTTGATGATCAGTATACGACACAAATTCCTTAGGAAACAAGTAATGTCTCTACTTTTTTAAGGCTTGAACTATGGTATAAAATTTATAATCATAAATTTAATATATTCTCTTGGCATCATTCAAATTATCACTGAAATAATCTATCAGTCTACCTTCTTGAGTTAGCACTATTCTAATTGCATTCCCACTTATATCACAATCCACTTGAAATACCTTACGTACAAAAATCTGGTAAAGCTAACATTAGTTGTTTAGTCAATTTTTTCTTCAATAAATCAAAAATCCTTTGTGCTCCTTACATCCACTTGAATAATTTCCTATCTCCTCTCATTATCTCAGTCATAGGACTACAAACTGTACTTAAATTTCTGATGAAATTCTGGTAGGAACTAGCCAATTAAGAGATACTCTCTAGTGTTCTTGCACAAACCAATTATGACCCTCTATGTTCCCAATTCCTTCAAGACCCTAACCATAAATCCCAAGATATTTCAAGCCCTCTTTTAGTTTATTTATAACTTCTCTAATTCCCCTCCAAAAGGTGGGATCCAAATGTGCTTCACTAGGGGTAACTGTCACTGATTCAATCTTCACTTTCTATCTCCTTATTGGATCCATCCAAGATCCTTTCTTGTTCCAATTACTTTGCCAGTGTTTTTAGGGGGTTCAATAACCTTTTAACACCCTCTTTGAACTTCACATTAAATATTTAGATCAAGGTTTCAAAGTCTTCAACATTGATTCTAAGAATTTTGATGCAATCTTGTCTTTTAGGCCTATTAGGTCTATTACCCCTATTTCACTAGTATTTTCTAAAAATTTTAAAAATTTTCCAAACAACCATATAATATGATGTAGGATTCTAACACCCTTTTATGAAATTACACAATATTTCTGAGGTCTCATCTCCCCAAGGCATCTCTATAGGTGAACCCTACATTTAAGGGCTTTTAGGGCTAATTGGCTTCTCAAGAACCGGTCAACTGATTTATGCTTCAAAATGTGTTCAGATGGATTTTTCAATATCAAATCACCTTCAGGGGTCTCTTCAAAACTCTAAAGGCTCCCAACATCCACTTGTATCCATTAGTTCAATCGAACCCCTGCATTCAAACACAAAAAGGCACTGGCAAACACCTAGCCGGGTTCCTCTGGACTCGCCTAGGGCTTGCTCACAAAAATAGAAAAGATCACTTCTAGGACTTCTCCTTCCATATGTACACTATAAATAGGCTCCCCTAATTTTTTCGTGATGATTCCACAGTGGGGTTTCAAGTGGGAGCCATTTTTATGCATACAGTCCTGGACAAGCTAGAGACTAGCCTATTTACAAAAGAATTTACAAAGCTCTAACTAATGAATAGAAAGAAACTTAAAAACTATAAAAAATGAAAGGAAAATACCCTAATTACATTAATCCCACACTAGAAAGGTGGATTCAATCCATTAAATACACTAATAAAACCAAATGTTCTGACCGTCTAAGAAAACCCAATGTTACACTACAAAAGAAGTGTACTTGTATTACTTCAAGAAAAATCCAACCTCGGGATTTGGGATTCTTGTGGATTTTATACCTTTAAAAATTAGTTTCTTGTGGTTATGATATCGACCATGCCCTAGAACCAATATTTTGTCTTTGTGGAGTCAAAAGTTTCATGCAACTTTGCAAAGTTACAAATGTTGTCATGACAACATTTTGACAACTTTTGCACTTTGAACTCTAACATAGTCAAATCACCTCTAAACCTTATGAAATGGTGGAAAATAATTATAGGATCTATTTTAGGCTTAATTACATCCTTTACCTTTCATTTCAATACTTTTACACAAAATCCCCAAATTTAAGCGTCAAAGAGACCTAAAACCAAAACTACTCCTTAACAACAAAAAAATACTAGATTAGATTAAGCCTAACCTAGATATCCTAAAAATACACACACAAAACCTTATAAGGTCTTTCAAAACACTCATGACCTAGCTAGGATCAGTACAAGCATAAAAAAAAACTAAGGACCTTGGAGATGTCCTAGGTACTCCTGCACAATTCTCCCAATTAAAAGAGTTTAAGTCACAATTGGATTGATCAAGGTGAGATCTATCCCCAGATTTTTGAACTCTATCTCTTTGATCCAAGTAGCTTTTGAATCTCATTTTCCATGCCACTTGACCAAGTGTTCCCAATAGAGCTTCTATCTAATCTTCTTATGTACTCTCTAATTAAGGATCTTATTTACTTTTGGGGAATATGTAGAAGGAAACTGAAGGTATTCTACCTCTTGTATCACCTATGTAAGAATCTGATCTGGGTCAAGAGTTGAACCCTTGTAAAGGACCAATTTGGCTACATTGCAAACAAGATAAAGTCTTATATCCTATGGAACTTCCACTTTGTGAGCACTGTTCCCATATTTAGTAAGAATGGTACAAGGTCTCAATCTTCTCATTTGCAACTTGTTAGGAACTCATTTTTATAGCCTTTCCTTGTTCAGATGCACCATTTAAACCCTGCCAGAAAACCCAGGAGGACTGACCATCTAATCTCTAAAGATGAAGTTTTTTTTGAACTATTACAACGTACATTACCAAAAGATTCTATACACATATGCTCACAAAACATGAATGCAACATAACTGAAGATTTCCTTGTCCTCATAGGTTCCCTAACATAACTACTGAAATAATACTTATTAATCTAATTACATTTAAGATCTTCATAATGAATTACAATTCTAACATATTTATAACACTTAATAATAAATGATTACTGTCTCATGGACATGTTTCAATGATTAATCACCATCATTTAATTCACCAACACAATCCATTCTTCATAACTAGCTAATGGAATTCATAAGATCTGTAAACTATCTTATAAATTTAGTTTCATATAGACATCGGGGTAAAGATTATCATTAATTATCGGTGTTCCTAACTCATTCTTGACATTAATCATAAGTTAACAATATGTGAATCATTTGATTGAGTTACTATCACAGGTTACACTAAACCACAAATGTCTCAAGTACTTCTTTTCTATAAACTTCTCTTAATATTTGACATCTCCTTTCTCAATTATACAACTATTCAATATTTACAATTTCATTATCATTTATCATTTCCTATAGCTCTTATTATCTAACAATAACATTTCGCTTTGATGTAAACACAATTTCATTCATTAACCAATCATTTCATAGTATTCCTTCTTAGTTTATTATATGATTTGAGACTTTCTCATACACAAAATCAAACATAGAACAAAGACAAAAATATTACCAAATGAAATAAACTATCAAAAGGAAGGGTGATAAAATGACATCCTAAACCTTCCAAAACTCAATAAAAACTAGATAGGAATAAAAGAACCATCAAGACATAGATATCACATAGAATTAAAACCACTCATGAAGACATAAAAAATATCAATAATAGATAGTGAAAAAATTATCAAGCCTACACATTAGATATTGATACTTTTTCCAAATTCTATTACGAACATTTTTAAATTACTTATCTATAGATATGATCAATAATAGAAAATTCACAATAAAAAAAATGTTCCTCCAATAATAACATAGAAATGGGGAATTATTCCTAGTTTCAGACTCTACCTGGATTCCTCTAGAGAATTCCATTGGTGATTGAGAATTTCCATAAACCTCGAGGCTTTCCAACTTCCTTCTTGTTGTCTTCCTGGATAGACCCACGTACATATATCTATAACTTTTTAATCACACATTATTTTTTTGATCTCTCGATTGAGAAGTGATGCAATTTGGTTCTTACCAACATATTCAAAAATTAGCACAATCCAATGGTTGTTTAGTGAGATATAGCCTCCGCATCAATACTGCATATTTTTTTGCAACAATTGTTTCTCCATTTTCTCAAATCAAAATAAACTATTGTCTTCTTTTACCCTTGATGAAATAACTTCATTTTCCAATTGTAAAGTCTATTCTCAGAATCTCCCAAATCAATTCCCACTCAGGAATATTTTCTTATCCATATAAATAACTGGTTGGAGAAGTTTCTTAACGGAAATCAACTATTCAACTATAAGGTAGGTAGGAATTATTTAATAAATACTTAATTTAGTATTAACCGTCATTTATTTACTTGGAAGCTTATGGTTAAAATTTTAATTTTAAATTAACTTAATTAACTTACCAAGTCATTAAATATGGTAGTAAGCAAAAGGAATACCAAATAACTCACATAGCCCAATGGTAAACTAGCTAGCCTTACTCCTAGGAGGTCTTAGGTTCAAATCTCCTAGAGAACTTGATTTTCCAATTAGGCATAAGAATATTTAGTAATCTTTTTTTTTTTTTCCTTTTATTATTATTCTTATTTCACAATTACAATATTTATATCAACAATATAATTATGCATATTCATATCTTTATACACACACAAATATATATATATATATATATATATATATA
>MU223867.1:1081998-1125541 GCA_018584345.1 Thuja plicata | reverse complement strand
ACAAAGGATCTTGAAGGAAGATCACACCATCATGATGGCTAGATCTAGGGTTTGAATGATGAATCTTGAATGCTTGAACCAAATCTCTTCAAAGGCTTGAAAGCTTGAATCCTTGATCTTCAATGGAAAACTTGAATGCTTGAGAGGAATACTTGAACACCTTGAAATCTTGGAAATATGTAGAAAAATAGATGGTTGAACTTTTTGCTTGATCACCTCTTATCACTTAGTTGATAGTTAGAGAAAAGGAGAGGAGAAGGCTTCCTTTTATATGAAATTAGGGCACAATCTTCTAAGGAGGCCGACATAGGAGAATTAAATTCCAATTAGATCCATGCCCCTAGAAGTGGACTTATATTAAATATAATTTAGGATTTGCCGCGTCGAAACGCAAAACAGCTGACCCAGAAGCGGGAAAATGAAATTTTGATGACCTTCGGCAACTGACAAGCTTCCAGATTTGAAAGGGGGACACAGGTCAAGTTTGAGGTCGACCCTGACCTAGGTCAAGGTTGAGGTTGACCCTGACCCAGGGGGTCAGAACCCCTGGAAAATGTGCAAGGCGGGATAGAAGGTGCCCGGAGAGGCCCAATCAGGGTCCTAAATAGGCATAGAAGTAGGAGATGATGTTGAAAGGAGGGGACAGTATGATGGTGGTCAAAAAAATCCCCTAAGGAGGGCTAACCATTCTTATTAGGGAAGTGCTTCCATTTTAAGACGATACACATTGCTAAAGTGCTTTACTTCTTACACCATTAATTATAGCCATTGGAAAATTAATTGACATGCAAATGCAATGGAAAGTGTCGCTTCCCTTATATCCCTTGAAGATCTATTTGTAGACTATCAAATCATCATACATATTCTTACATCATGTTCTGTAAATTATGTAACCTCTTGTGAGATTTCTTGTTGTTTTAACATGGATTATAATGAATGTACCCCCATATCATTCAATATTTGCATGAAGATAACTTTTATAATCCTACAAGTAAGAATGGTAGATCGTGAAGCACAAACTTGTTGCACACATCACATCACCCCTTCTAATATTCTCTATATAAGTGGATATAATGGTATTCTCCTTTATTGTCTCAACAAATCAAAGATCCCTATTGTGATTGAGAGAGCATCAATAAGAGGAGAACATATGTAAGACTGATTGGGTAGTGTGGAGAGAAAGGCCAAAGAGGTCACATGGAAAGAGAAGCAATGAAAACACTGTGATAACACATAACGAGTGCATATAGGTTATGGAAACCAAAATAGAAGTAAAACATATGAGATAAGAAGGAAGCATATAGTGGAAATGACCATGTACAAGTGAATGCAAAAAAGGGTGCATGAAAGGTACAAGAACCAAGTTAATGTGGCATGCATGATTAAGCCATGCAAGAAGAGTGAAAATAATGTGTGTGAGGCAAAGAGATAAAATATGTGTTATTGGCCACAATATCAAGTGAGGAGACCAATAAAATAATAAAAATAGGGGAAGCACAAATCCATAAATGTAAACGCATATTTTAGTTTATGTAGAAAAAGACTCATTTTGTTTTTTGAATATGTTTTGGTGTGTTGTGCCAGCTGGGATGGGGTTTTGTGTTCTAAATATTTGAGTTTTCTTTGAATTGTTGGGTGCATTTAGCTGTATAGATGGGTGTAATCTAAAGGAGTAGGATGGAATTAATTGCAAGTCACAATAGGTCAAACTGTAAAAATAAGACTCCTTTGTTTATGTTAGTTATGAGTGAGGTTTTCAAGCTTTACACTATCATTTTGATATGAGGAGTCCTAATGCATATCAACATCAATCTGATTCAACTATACATTAAATTTTTAAATTAAAAATATAAACATAAATAGTTTTGCAGAAACAAAAGAAATACATGTAACATATTTACTATATTCAATCATTTGAAACAATCTAACATCTTATTTCTCCCACTTGAAAGATATAATTCAAAATGTAGTTGAAATTTCTCAATAAGTATTTTTGTAGAAACTATACAATGAACATTTTGAGCAAAGATCCAATAGATCTTTTACATCTCTTGTAAAATTTGTAAAATTTTGTAAATGATGTAAGAAATACATACAAAAAGTTGAAACAAATAAATAACCATTTTTAATCAATTTACAATATAAAAAAGTAAATAAGTGAAATCAACATAAAATCCTCCTCAAAATTATAAAAAAATAGAAGCACAAGGTAAACCCCAAAAGTGAAACAAAAGGTTAATTTTTTCTTTTGAGGACTGACGAAACGTTAGAAGATAAAAAATCATTTAATGTAAGTACATATTACACGGCTCTAAATTATGGAGTGGGTAATAAGAATCAGACCATGTTGATTTCTGTACATAATCTGCACTACACTACAATCTAAAACATATTATAGGCTAACTTGATAAGACTATAGGTAGCCCTTCATGTAATATCTTCTGAAAACTCATTAATCACAATAATTGAATGCCGAGAGTTTCAATCATATTTTCCATCCTAATACCTGAACATTCTTTGGATCTTTTGTTATGTTGGTATAATACAGATTTTCATAAATAAAACATATCTTCATGCATTGGAATTGAGAGAACATTTGTCTTTGTGTCTGTTGTAATACCAATCATCCTGTCAACTGGTTGGTGGGCTGAATGACACCCAAAAAAACAAAAAAACAAAATCCACCAGATAAAAATGGGAATTTACAGTATGGTTACCAATTCAATATGTTATTCATTTTGCCAGTAATTTGTTTTTGCTTTATAAGGTTTGTAAAACATCCTCAACTTTCTTTCTTCCCAAGATTTCTCTATTGAATTCACAGCGGGTACTCACAAAGAAAAAACTAAACTTTATTCCCCTGAATTGCAAGTTTGTTTGGGTACGATTATTGACTCAAAAGTCTATTCTTAGTATGAGATTGAAGGAAGCATATATATTTGGTGTATAGGAAAAATGGGAGATTTGAACTCCAAACCACATATGAAACACATGGAAACTAGGCAGCTAGGGTACTAATTTTTTTAACGAAATATATATATATATATATGGTATGAAATTGAACAAAATTATTAAATGTTTGATTATGAATTTGGCCATCTTTATATAAATGCAATTGATGAAAATGTATATAATATTTTTGTGCCTTTGTTTTATGTTGAATTTTGTATAAGGGTTGTTATGTATTGTCGGAACCTTTGATATATGAAATCGTTCTTATGGAACATCGGTCACTTATTTAGATAATTTGACTATTTCATCAAATTCTTTATTACCTCGTCAACCTGCAAGATAACAGTCTTAATTAATACCAAGGTTCTATATTAATTACACCCCCTAGGTTATTTAAAACAATTGAAAACTGATTTAAGAATACCCAAAAGGTGTATCTAATTCAATCATATTGAAAGATAGGTTTTTAATTTAGGCATCACACTAGTTATGCAAGATACTTCATTTGCATCTTGTGCTAGGCATGTATGTAAGATTTCCTTATTTATCATGGGCTTGATTATCATTGGACAAGCTAAGGGCACTTTCCTCATCTTAAACCAAGTTTATTTTTTCTACTAAGCACACCCCCACACTCAAAAAATGGGTACAAAAGTGAAAACCAACATAACTCAAAGGATTCCCCAAGTAACTTGGACCTAGCTACAATATTTAGATCAATGCACATGGCAAGACATACTTAGGGGTTAGGCCACACAACATGCCTATATCTTTGATGTAGCACAAAATCTTCAAGAACAAATAAAAAAATACACCACAAGATTGCAGAATTCAAAATTCTTCATTAAACTTCTCGAACTTACTCTACCTTACAATGAAAGAAAACTCCTACTTAATACAATTATGAAAATTACCATATTTGGCAGATTTTCAGGAAAAAAAAAATAGATTTTTTTCCATTTTGGTAATTTCCAAAACCCATCCTATGAATCCCGATTTTTCCAAAGAAAAGCCCCCAACTAAGGCAAGAAGAATTGCCAACTAATCCACGAAATCAAAGACATGATTTTGGATTTATTACAAAAAAAGAACTTTCTAAAAAAATTGAAAAAATAAGAAAAGCCAATTTCAGAGGCCAAGATGATATTTCTGGCTCCCGAAAAAAGGTTAAAACAACCACCAATCGAGTTAAGTTCATTGGCAATCCAAATAACTCCTCCTCACACATTTGCTTGTAAAATTTCAGCAAAAACCAACATCCAAGTCAAAAGTTATAACCTACATCAATCTTGGACTAGGTTGCAGAACATGCTATAGTATATATCGATAGAGTATTTTGCACAAAATATCTTCAAGTGATCATAAATCTACATGAGAATTATGTTCATATTTATGTTTTGACATATCATCTCAACATATCAATTAAAGTTTCAACCGTCTACCAATTAACTTCAAGTAAGAACAAAATATTTCTTTAACTACTTCATTACACCTTGATTATTTTTCATATCATTTTTTGTTAATTATCTTCTATAATTTTACTACAGAAGTTTGAGGCCTACCCTAGTCCGACATAAGCTTAGCACTATTTCTCATTTATATTTTCTCCCGTCGATATAGATTTTGTTATAGTTGGACTATTTGGACACATGTATTACTTTATGGATATATTGAATCCTTTGCTTGTATACAATACCTGATTATGTAATCAAAGGAATCTATGTGATACTCCATGTAAGTGATGCAGATTTCCTTATAGGACTTAGTTTTGATGGTTTTGTATATTGGATTAGTATGTGGATGTTAGATGTAATCAAGATGCAAATATAGTTAATTTCAATGAAACTTTGATGCAAGTATGAGTGAATGTGTGTTCAACTTACATTATGTGTTCTATTATTTTTATGTGTTGATTTATTAGACTTACTGATGTGTGCAGGACAAAAAAATTGACCATGGTACTAATCAAGGATTCAGAAATGGACCTATGTGAAAACCGTGATGCTAAGGGCTTGTCTATTAAAAGAGACATGGACCTTGTTGTATAGTATTTTATTTGTAAAAGTATGATGCATGAATGTATTCAATTAAATTTAGTAAATGTGTAAAAAATTCATGCCATATGTCATTTTGTTGTGTCACTTGACACATGTGCACCTTGTGTGTTGGCATGGCTAGTGAATGTAACTAGCATAGGCTTAACATTACCCAGTAGTTACCTAGTATAGTCCCTATGCTTACCCTAAGGTTTAGGAAGATAAGATTGAGATAAGGATGAGTCAAGAGAGATTAGATTGATTCTTGAGGGTTGGATTTTCGTGAGTTAACCTTGGGTTGAGTTTACAAGGGTCATTTGGGCTCCTAGGGAGTAACTAGGGTCAAAAATAACTACCCCACTTGGTACCTTAGGGGTTAGGGGTCATTTTCAACCCATTAAGAGCCTCAAAACTCATTTATGACTCCACTAAAGTCTTCCTTTTGGGTATTGACGAATTTGAAGAGTTGTAAGACTTTGGTTAAGCCATCCCTTCTTTCCTTGCAAGAATTTAAGTTCATTTATGGAGAAGGAAGGCAGGTGGGGAGAGTAGATGGATTATGGTCTCTCCTCCATTTATGACTCCTGATATTTTAGGAAGAATTCCTATATAAGGAAGAGTTTAGAGGGAGTTTGGGTACACACCCACTCTCTACTTTGAGAGACAAATTCATTTTCTAGGAGTAAGTCTTGAGAGAAGGAAGAAGGATGAGAAGGAGAAGCTCTTCATAAACCACCTTGCATTTACCATAGCTTGGATTTGAGGTGAGTTTCCTAATTAGCATAGTTTAGAGTAGTTCTTGCTTGCATATATATATAGCTTGAGGAATCCTTGGATGGAGTTTTTTTATTGTTTTCAACTTCATGGGTTTTCATGGAGTTTATGTGTTGAGTCTTGTATTTACTTTGTGATTGTTTTTATATGGGGTTCTTCAAGGCATATTTACCCTTGGGAGGGTTGGATAACCTTGATGGGGTGAAAATTAGTGATCTAACCAAGTAGTGTAGAGTCTCCCATGTGTGGAGGGATGCACATGGGTATATGGGAGCCCATGATGCAAAGAATCCCCAAAGGAATTCAGGGTTCATAAGAAAAAATGGAAGGCTTGAAGCCATGACTTGTTTTGTGAAATAAAGGTAAATATACTCCATTTGCCATTGTCGGGCTTGGAGGATAAGGGTAGAAATTTGTTAATGAATCCATGTGTGGCCATGGAACAAGATCAAAGATGTGGTACTTAGGAATTTTGAGCCCATGTGTGGCCTATTCCTAGTGTATGCATTTTTTATTATTGGCTTTCTCCTCTTCTAGTAGTCCTCTTTCACCCCTTTGTTTTAGGTCTTTTGGAGACCTATGTATATCCTTGGGTATTGGGTATTTTCTTGTGTTCCTATTTTTAGATTCATGGTTGTTATGTGTGTATGTATCCTGGTTCAGTTTTGGATCTCCTAGCTCAGGGGTGACCTTGCAAAGGCCTAGGTTGGGAGGTGTGCCTCCATGGTCAACCTTGATCTTCTTACAGGTTTTGTCGGAGCTCTTGGAAAGTTCGGTAGCAATTTTGGAGAAACCACTACTTGGTGATTTGGTGTTCTAGATTGATTCAAGCCTCTCTTAGTTAGATTTGTCCCCTTGTAAATTGAAGAAATTGGAAAGTTGTATAAATACATTGTAATAAATTTATATTTGAATGAAAGGAATGGATTTGACATATTCTTGTATTTTCATAAGAAGGCTCAGTATGAAGTGTTGTCCTTGTTACTTGTTGTCATAACAATTAAAGTAGAAAGTAAAGGAAAGATAAATATGGCTTGAAAAGAAGGTAGATTAGATAGTATTGTAAATACATGTGTTCATTACGAGTAGAGTTAAATCACCTACTAAACTAAGGGAAAACCTACATAAATGACACTATAGTAGGATTAAATATTTTAGTGTTAAAATCATATATTCATATTGACTAATGAAACATACATATATTGATCACAAAAGTTTTACTATGTTTATAATAGATAAAAATGATTAAATAGTAGTAACCAACATTTTAATTTTTCTTATTAAAGATCTCAATAAGTATTTAGCATATATAGAATATTAAATATTTTTATAAGAATATATATATTTAATGCTATATATAAGTAACATAACTAAAATCTATGCAGATTGAAACTTCTATTTTCTTTTGGGGCACATTATAAACTATATATATGTAATATATAAAAACCCTGAGTATAAAAGAAACCAATTAATTATTTCTATAACCAAAGATAAATTTTAAGATAGGATAAGAATCTAAGTGGAATTAAACTTGTTTTAGGAATTATGTTTATCTTGTTATATAGGAAGTTGATACTTTCAACTCTACGGGTAAATATTCGACCTTTTTAATGGATTATAAAGTATCCTTTTAAATATAATTTTTATACAGTTCTAATAAAATTTGTATCTATCCTAGTCTCAATGGGTTTATTGATTAGTTTATTTTGCGCATACGACCTTAAACAAAGCTTGTTAGTTATATAGATTAAGGAATAAAGTTTAGTTATAAAAGTGATTAAAAGTTTAATTAGATTTATATTATTTTGGAGTTAGTGTTGTGAGGAGATTGATTGTTTAAATTTTGAACATTATCAATTATTTTATATTCACATTTAACAATTGCTTAAATAAGGGGAGCTTATTGATATTAATGCAAGGGGTATAATTTTGAGTATATAGTTGATCAAGAAAAGTAACAATTTTAAGAATATTTGTTAATTAGTTAGAATATAAAGTTCTCCTTTAGATTGTCTTATCATATTGGATTTAATTGATTCATATTATATTAAACTGAATTCCATCATATGTTATCCTAAGGTTTACTTATGCATAAATCTAAGTGTTCATGATTGCAGAGTTAATTTAGTACAAATGATATTTATCAATTTAGTTTTTGGAAGCTTCCTCAGGCCTGTCCAAAGTTGTAAAATTGGTACCTAGGTACTTCTATAGTATACAACTAAGGTTGTGTGTATGTGTATGCATCAATAACATTAGTCATTAGAAAATTTTTATATTTGTGTTTTGTCCAAATTTTGGGCATTCCAAGAAGATTAGTGTAAGAGAATAAAATAAATGATTTACCCCGTATTATAAATTGGTGATTGAACATTCTTACAAAACTTTGAGCCTTGCCTTAGATTATCCTTCATCTATATTTGAATTTCAAATCTAATATTTTATTATTTTATTATAAAATTCTTCAGTTAATGTATGTATGACCTTTGATCATCTCATTTATGGTTCAATCTAACACACTTGAGTAGGGCTCTTATTTATGTTTATACACTTATAGTCATCACAATCTTAGACACACTTACATTTTTTTACATGCATTGTTGTGTCTTTCATTGTGTGTGGTCAGATAACATTGGTAATTTGAGCTCTTTATTTCATTAGATTTCATCATTTAATTGCATTAGTTAGACTACTTTATTTCCTTTCTTAGATTAGACAACTAAAGCTTTGAAAAAAAAATCAATATATATATATATTGGAGAAAGTTATCCAATCATGTTGGATCTCTTTTTACAAGATTTTCATGTCTTTGATAAGTCATTTAGTACTGATGAATTTGATGTGTTAGATGGAGCCTTTGATGAATTCATCTATATTGAGATATCCTCTATGTATCCTAGACTTACTCTTTTCCAAAGATTGATCATAATGATACATGGGACAGGTTACAATAATGACCATGAGAAGAATAATTTTGTTGTACATCTTTGTCTTGATGTCCCTCAATCTCAAAACAAACCAATAATTTTTGTTAAAGGTGATAAGGATTTGACTAAACCTCCTAACTCTAACTCTATTTTAAGTTGCACAAAATAAATCACCTGATAAGATAAGATGAATCAACAATATATTTCCCATGTATTTGTCACATGTATAAAACAAGAAACAATAAATAATAAATAATATATTATGTCTCCTATGTTTCTACCATCTTGATTATGGATCACAGGCTGTGATCTGAAATGTTGATGCTAAAACTATTATGAAATATAATCCATAAAATTTGCACTATTAAAATTATGGATTGTGGAAACCTTATATCATTAATTCCTACTTCCCAATTAGTGCTTCCTCTAGTACCTCATCCTACCCAACATCTCAGAAAATGAGTATGATATTTTAAAAGAAAATTGTGCTACTCCAGCTAAGATATCCCTTTGGGAGTTGATTCAAATGTAACCTACATACCATTGATTGCTCCAAGAAGATTTCCAGAAGATAGTAGTTCCACATCTTGTGTGGACATAATTGGGTAGCATCCTTGTTAGAGTGTGTACATGACAAAAAGTTATATATTTAGTTTTGCCAACATGAGCTACCTTCTTGGGAAGCTCAAAATCAATATGAACCTCTTTTGATTATTATTGGTTTCAATGTTAATATAATAATACGTACTCTAGTTGACAATGGATAAGATCTTAATATGTGTAGTATGATTTTTTTGTATCAAATAAAAATGGATACCTCTCTTATTCAACCTAATTGTCTCTATTCATGGCATTCATAATACTAGTAGGTACTCGTTAGTTATAATCACCTTTTCGATTACAACAGGTCCTATCATTTTATCCACACCTATCCATGTCATGCTCCATACTCTCAAATATATCCTTCTTGTAGATAGACCATGGATTAATGTTTTGAAATCACTCCCTTGTACTCTTCATCACAACCTTAAGCTCATTTATGGAAAAAATATGTACACCTTAGAAGTTGATAATAACTTAGAAAGTTGTTTGCAAGTGGAAGCATAATCTCAATCTCCTATAAATTCATCAATTCCTTCTCCAATACAATTCCATATAAAATATCCTACTGAAGATACTCCTTAACATAAATTTGTTTTCTTAGAGGATGATTGGGGGTCATTAGAATTTACATTCTCTTGTGTTGGATAGTATAAAGTGCATACTTTATTTAATCTAAGATTAAAGAAGGAGATATGATGGCATCCAAAAAGGTTTCAAATTCTTCTAAGGAATCTAATATTAATTTTGTAGATACTTCATCTTCAACTAAGTCTTAAAAGTTAATTTCCTATGATATTGAGACATGTGGAGCTTTTCAATTTCTTTTATAAGTGGCATGTCTTGGGTCTTGGTTTCCATATCATATCTAAGAGTGGATATAGAGGAAATACTTATAACATAAATGAACAAGGAATTAAATTTCCCTTAGAAGCCTACATGTGTGCAGTTTCATTTGCATTTGGTTATAATCCTTCAAATCCAATGAAAACATCCTAGATCAAACATCTGTCAATGTGAATTTCATCTCTACTTCTTCTAAATATATTAATCTAATTAATTCTCACCATAGATAACTTTAAGAACCCCCTGGTAAGGTGTAAAATCTTGGTGAATCTTTCAATATTTTGGGGGAAATATTAATTTGGTTGGCAATTTTTTTTAAATTTTAAAGGAAAAAATATTAATTTCTATTGGTGATTTTTCAATCATATAAAAAGAGTAGAAAATTTTAGCGAATATTTCATTATTGAAGAAAATCATGGCCACAAGAACACATAGCTAGAAAACATCATTTCACCATTGTTGTTATATGGATCCTAATCAATTATTAAACTCAAAGGTTAAATTTTTCTCACTTTTATCAGTGTAATTTCCCCCCAAATTATTCAATGGGGATTTGGGGATAGGGTCCCCAAGACGGGGTCCGGGGCACCATCCCTTGTAGATTCTGATGGTAGCGCCCCTAGCGTGCTCCCTATCGCAGTACAGGGTCGAGGGATAGTGCCCTAGGGAGGTTTTTGAGGGAAGTGCCCTGAGGGGGTTTTCAAGGGAAGCACCCCTGAAAACTCAACCTCATTATATTATTTTATTAAGGGATTGTGAGTTAATTTTCTATCTACTGACATATACTAACCCTATTTTTTATAATTGTTGGATGAAATCAATGGCCACATAAATTCTATTTTAGGGCAAAGTTCTAAAGGACACAAAGTCTCTAGAATAGAGGCACATGTCAAATCTATATATTTAACCCATTCCCTAACCTTAGATTTTGACCACATATTAGTAAATATGGTCGTCAATTAAGAAACTTCCAAAATTGCGGGTGAAAATATTAAATTAACCATTTGGAAAATGTAGATTTTATTGAAAAAATATTTAAATAGATGATATTAATTAATAAAAATGATGGCAAATTGAATTGAATTTGATAAAAAAAATTATAAATGTAGGGTGATCTGACCACCCTGTCTGGTCCTAGTTATTCGCCAATTTTGAAATCGCAAATACAAAATATTTGGCAATTAGTGAATATTGGCTACTAAAGTTTTCCATGATTCTCACTTAATTAACATTAGTTCTGCTTCTAGCATGCCTTCATTTTTTTTATCTATTCAATGGATGATTCCTTAGTTGAATTGATGGGAGTCTATAATAACCTTCCTTGATATAATCATAATTGGGGATTTCCCTATTTTTTAAATACTAAAGTATACTTTTGGAAAGACATTGAATTACCAAAAGATATAACGTAGAAATGGTCAAGAAGTCCTCCAATCTATTGAATGTTGTTGAATGTAATAATATTCTTATAGGAAATAGTATTGTTTGCATGATGGATCCAAACAAAATTGAAAAAAGTGATTAAAATTGGAAAATATCTATCTATACTAATGAAAAAAATTATCATTATTCTTTCTTACATGAATTTTGTAAACTTTTTTCTTGGAATTATTTTGATATGCCTGGTATTGATCCTCAAATTGTTACCCATAATATTGTGTTACTTCCTAAGTTAAAGGTTGTTAAATAAAAGATTCAAAAATTAAACCCCAAGATTATGTTATTAGTTAAGGCTTGGATTGAGAAGAACTTATAAATTGGTTTTATCCATCCTTGAATATTCAACTTGGATCTCAAACAAACTGGTCATTACTAAACTAGAAAATAAATTTGGAAAGTGCATTAACTTGAGTGACCTTAGCAAAGCCCCTGTAAAAGATGACTTTCCACTTCCAAACATTGACATGATAATTGATTTCACTACTAGTCATGCCTTATTGATATTTATGGATTATTTATTTTTGGATAAAACCAAATCTTTATTAATCCTAATGATCAATACAAAACAACCTTTATAGCATCGTTTGGAATGCTTTTTTGGGTTTTTATTCCTTTTGGATTAAAGAATTTTGGTGCAATTTATCAATGTGCAATGACTCTTATCTTTCATAATTATATGCATAATATCTTGAAAGACTATGTCGATGATATCTTGACCAATCTATTTCATGTCAATATCATTTCAACATCCTTCATCAGATATTTTAAATCATTTGTAAACATACCATGTGCCTAAATATTGTAAAATATCTTTTTTGTTGTTGATAATGAAAAACTATTAGGATTCAATGTTTTGCACCATGGTAATGAAGTAGAAACAAAGAAACATTTATCAATTTCATATATTAAAGTAAAGATTCAAGCTATCCATCCATTTGTTTAGAACCTGTAAATTGAACCCTTCCTTTCACTCAATTACTTAGAAAGGATAATGCTTTTTAATGGAATGTGAATCGTCAAAAATAATTTGATAATTTAAAATGTTTCTTATCCATTCCTCTTATTTTATGGTACGTAGTTTCTAATCATCTTCTCCTCCTTTATATTGTTGCTTCGTCTAATGCTCTTTCATCCATATTGGCCCAACATGATGATGGAAATGAATGTGTCATGTATTACATTAGTCGCACTTTACATAATTATGAAGTTTGATATAATAAATTGAGAAACAATGTCTTGCTCTTGTTTTTGCAATGCAAAAATTATACATTATCTTCTTAATGATGAAATATCTATCATTATTAAATTTGATCCATTGAAGCATATTTTTTTGTAAAAAAAATGTTAAACGAACTTGACCTTAAGTTTTTTTTCCTAAAAAGACAATTAAAGGCCATGCTTTGACCGGCCACTTAGAAGACACTCCTTCACCCTTCACTCTTTCCAAAGAAGATACCTTCCTTATATGTGTGTGTGTGTGTGTGTGGAATACTTTCTTTTATGATTCTAAATGTTGAATTGGCTCTAGTGATGGTGTTATATTAGTACCTCCAAGTGAAGAAAACCAATACATCTATCATGTATCATCTCAATTTCTTTCATTACATAAATATGGGTAAGTATGAAGCCCTTATAGATGGTTTGTGTGAGGCTTTACCCTTTAAAATTCAATACTTGAATCTCTTTGGTGATTCACAGTTGATTATAAGACAAGTAATAAGAACTTATCAAGAAAAATAAAGCAAACCGTCACAATATCATGACATAGCCTTATCAATGTTAAATAACTTTTATTCTTACACCATTGATTCTATCCCATGGAAAAATCAATTGACCTACGAAGTCAATGACAAGCATTACTTCTCTTATATCTAAAGTTGAAGATCCATCTATAGACTAACTCATCAAACATAATCTTACCTCTTCTACTTATTTTATAGCTCTTTTGAGATTGCTTATTATTTTAACATGGATTCTAATGAATGGTACTTGCATATGATTTGATATTTGCATGATGATACCTTTTATGATCATACAAGTAAGAATAGTAGATCTAAAATTGCAAATTGTTGTACATGTTATTTAATGTTCTCTGCACAATAGGGTATAATGGCCTTCTCCTTCATTGTCTCAAAATATCATAGATCTTCCTAAGTGAATTGAGAGAGCATCAATAAGAGGACATGCCTAAGACTAATTGGGTAGTGTGGAGAGAAAGGCCAAAGAGGTCACATGGAAAGAGGAGCTTTGAACACACCAAGATAACACATAAAAAGTGCATGTAGGTTATGGAAACCAAAGTCGAAGTAAAATATATGACATAATAAGGGATCATGTGGTGACAATGACTATGTACAAGTGAATGCAAAAAAGGGTGCATGGAAACTACAAGAGCCAAGTGGATGTGATATGCATGAGTAAGCCATGCAATAATAGTGAAAAGATTGTGTATGACGCTAAGAGATAATTGATGTGTTGTAGGCCACAATATCAAGTGAGGAGAAATTAAAATAAAAAATTAAAAAAAAATAGGGTAAGCACAAATCCATAAATGTAAATGTATATTTTAGTTTATGTAAAAAAAGACTCATTTTGTTTGTTGAATGTATTTTGGTGTGTTGTGTCAAACAAGGTTTTGTGTTCTAATTCTGAGTTTTCTTTTAATTGTTGAGTGCATTTAGCTATATAGATGGGTGTAATCTAAAGAAGTAGTTTGGCATTAATTGCAAGTCACAATAGGTCAACCTATAATAAAATAGAGACTCATTTGCTTCCACTACATATGTGTGAGTTTTCAGACTGTACACCATCATTTCGATATGAAGAATTCCTAGCGCACATCAACCTCAATTTGATTCAATTATATATTGAATTCTCAGTAAAAAAATAAAAATGCATTTGTACATACAAAAGAAATATTTGTTCACTATATTCAACCATTTGAAATGGTATAACTTCTTAGGTCTCCCACTTTAAAGATATAATTAAAAAACAGATAATGAACATTTTGAACAAATATCCTTTCAATTTTTTACTTCTCTCCTCATATTTTATAAACAGATGTAAGAAGTTTATAAAAAGAGATATTTTATAAACAGATGTAAGAAACTTATAAAAAGAGTTGAGGGAAATAGACAAGTTTACATATTAATATAAGTACATATTACATGGCTCTCAAGTATGGAGTGAGTCATAAGAATCAGACCATGTCGATTTCTGTACATAATCTGCACTACAATACAATATAGAACATATATTTTATAGACAAAGTTGATAAGACTATACTATAGGTAGCCCTTCATGAAATATCTTCTGAAAACTCATTAATCACAATAATTAAATGCTGAAAGTTTCAATCATATTTTCCATCCTAATACCTGAACATTCTTTGGATCTTTGTTGTGTGGATATAAAACAAAATTGCATAAGTGAAACATCTATTCATGCATTGGAATTGAGAGAGCATTTGTCTTTGTGTCTGCTGTAATACCAATCATTCTGTCAAATGGTTGGTGGGCTAAATGTCAAAGAAAAACAGAGAAAAATGGGAATTTACAGTATTCTTCCCAATATTTCTCTACTGAATTCACAGCGGGTACTCACAAAGCAAAAAAAAAAAAAACTAAAAACTTTATAGTCCAGAATTGCAATTTTGTTGGGTACAATTATTGACTGAAAAGTGTCTGTTCTTAGTTTGAGTTTGAAGTGTATATATATATATATATATAAATAAGTTAAAATGACATGCTTTGTACTCCAAACCTCCTATAAACCACAAGGAGCTATGCAATTGGGTTATTAATTTAATTAACTAATTAAAAACATATGTTTACTATGAAATTAAATAAAATTATATAATGAATGATTATGAATTTGGTCATCTTTATATATATAATTGATGAAAATGTATATATAGTATTTTTATGTCCCTATTTTCTGTTGAATTTTGTATAAGTGTTGTGATGTATTGTCGTAAATTTTAAAGTATGAAATCGTTCTTACAAATAAATTATCACTTATTTAGTATTTCTTGTACCATATCTTACCGATTTTGACCAAAAAGATTGTGCCCTGCTTCACAAGCTAGTTAAGGAAAATGATGCATGTCATAATCTATAATACAAAATACACAACTATAATTTGACCGTTTCATTCAATTAGTCGTTACCACTTTAACCCACAAGATAACAATCTTAATTAATACCAAGGTCATGTAATTTAAGTGCACCTCATAGGTCATTTAAAATGATTGAATAATTGATTCAAGAATATCCAAAAGGTATATCTAATTCAATTGTATTGAAAGATAGATTTTGAATTTAGGCATTACACTAGTTATACAAGATATTTCATTTGCACATTGTACTTGACATGTATGTGAGATTTCCTTATTTATCATGGGATTGATTGGCATTGGACAAGCTAAGGACATTTTTGTCATCTTATATCAAGTTTATTTTTTCTACTAACCACAACCCCAACTCAGAAAATGTGTACAAAAATGAAAGCCAACATAATTCAAAGGAATTCCCAAGTAAATGACCTAGCTACAATATTTAAATCATTCCACATGGTAAGACATAGTCAAGGGTTGGGCCACACAACATGCCTTTATCGTGGACTAGGTTTCACAACATGCTCTAGTATTCGTCAATAGAATATTTTGCAAAAAACACCTAGTGATCATAAATCTATACGAGAATTTTATCCGTGTTCATGTTTTCTCATATCATTTCAACATATCAATAAAAGTTTCAAGCCTCTACCAATTAACATCAAGTAGGAACATAATCTTTCTTTAATTACTTCATAACACCAATTAACTTTTATATTATTTTTTGTTAATTATCTTTTATAATTTTCTTACATCTAGATTAGTTTAAGAGAATAAAAGGACTTATTTACCCCATATTATAAATTGGTGACTCAACATTCTTACAAAACTTGGAGCCTTGCCTTAGATTATCCTTCATCTATATTTGATTTCAAATATAGTATTTTATTATTTTACTATAAAATTCGAGAATTAATACATCTATTACCTTAAATCATCTCATTGATGGTTCAATATAACACACTTAAGTAGGGCTCTTATTTATGTTTATGCACTTAAGGTTTAGATCACACACTTGTTTTTAGAATTGTACTTGGCTATCTAGGGAAATGGAGATCACCAATACTATGGTTTGACTCAATAGCCACAACACCACCTTCTCTCCCTTTTTTAAGGTTGAGAAACATGTCTCACACAAATTTTGAAGATATAGGAGTGCTCAAGACTCAGAATCGTAACTTCACATAAAAATCACCAATAAAGGTTTGGACAGTGACAATAAGGGCATCTGTCCTAGGAAAAGGATTGATAGAGTCATTTTCCTCCCTATTAGGGATGGAATTTGTTATAAAAGTTGTTTAGAGGCTCTGAATATCATATCTTCTCACTTTGTTGAGTTGGGCACATGACAAGACTAGGACACCTAGCCATAGTGTCTTTCCATTTTGGATACTACTTTTAATCATAGGTGTGTCTTTGTATCTCTATTCTTGATGTGTACTTTCAAGTAGCTTATTGTTACTTGTATGTTAGAATTGATCAATTATATGTTCATTCATTCATGTGTTAAGACCTAGTTAAATCAATCAAGCAATCTTTCATACGACAAAGGAATAGAACTCAAGGTATTTCTTGACTCTCTTTGAGTAAAATTAAGTCAAGCATAACCAACCCTTTTGTGGTTTGTATTCCAATATTTTGTAAAAGAGGGTTTTATTCTTAGGCTGATTTGATAGCTAAATTTGTTCATGTGTCTTTCATTATCAAACATTTTGGTGAACCTAACATTTTCTACATTCCCTTTTGATTTATAAAAAAAAAAAGTGAAGAAAAATATTTGTTTGTATGCATTGCTATGGCTTTTATTGCACACATTTAAATTACATTAATTATTAAAATTCTTTGTGTCATTAGATTACATATTTTGTTTGTAGTAGTTAAACAAATTTTTCTTTTCTTAGATTAGAAAAATTAAAACATTGAAAACAAAAACAGCCATTATCTTCGAGAAAGTAAGCTATCCAATCATGTTGGACTCTTTTTAAAATATTTAAATTCCTTTGATGAGCCATTTAGTAGTGATGACTTTGATATATTAGATGAATCTCTTGATTACTTCATCTCTATTGAGTTATCATATATGTCTCCTAAACCAACCCTTTGGCAAAATTTCATCATCTTGATACATGTGTCTCTTCATCTTGATGTCCCTCAAACTCAATATAACCTATTGTTGTTATTAAAGGGGGTAAGAGTCCTAGTTTGATCTTACATTTTTCAATAAAGATAACTCCCAAAGATAATATTAATCAACAACATAGTTATCATGCAATTGCTCATATAGGAAATACAATAAACAATAAGCAACCCAATCATGTTCCATTTGGTCATTCTTATTCTTCTTTTTCATGTTCTTAACTATTGCTTCCTCCTGCACCTCTTCTTAGACAACATCTTGTAAGGATTTTGATCTTGTTGAACGAATTTGTGCTATTCAATCCAAGATATCCCTATCGAATTTAATTCAAACTTTACCTACATACCACAAATTGCTTCAAGATATCTGACAAATATATAGTAGCTCCTTGCTCTGTAAGACCTAATAATGTAGCAGCCTTGTTGGAGTATATTCATCCAACCAAGATGGATATTGTGTTTCCACAAAATGAGTTACCTTATTTGGAAATTCAAAACCACTATGGTCCTCTTTGATTATTGTACTTATCAATGCTAAAATAATAATACATACTTCAATAACATATCAGATCAAAATGTGTAGCATAAACTTGATGCATCAAACCAAAGTGGATACATCTCTTATTCAACTTGATTATCTCTATTTGTCTCTTTTACAATGTTAGTAATTTATTAAGTACAATAACATTACTTATTAAGATAGGTCCTATGTTTTATCCACAACTATCCATGTTATGCTCGATACTCTAACTTCCTTATTCTTGGTAGACCTTGGATTCATAATATGGAAGCAATCCTTTCAACTGTTGATTGTATCCTCAATTTTACTTATGTAATAGAAATATATATACCTTAGAAGGGTATGTGTAGGATCATGGTATGCCAAAAAGTGGCGATGTGAAAAAGAAGTCATGATTGGTAGACTGATTGAAAAATAGCTATAGCTTTCAAATAGTATAACATTTTTGAAATCTGAAACATGAGTCACATTCTATGCTTCACCTACTACAATAAAAAAAGAAAAAAATTTCAATTTGATGAAGTTTAGACTAACTTAAGGTCATCAGACACGAGATTTTTTATATTGTGGAAAAGTTGTAGTAGAAAAATCATAATTAATTATTTACTTAGAAAAAAATTACAAAATAATATGCATCACATCTAGACATGAGTCTAGTACTTATATCTAGAATCTTGTAAAAAAATATTATCATTTGATTGTGTTTAAGATGGTCAGACATACACCTACTTCTTATCTTTTTAGTCATGATTGATAAAATGATTGAAAAATAGCAATAGCTTTCAAAAAGTATAAATTTTTTGAAATTCAAAACTTGAGTCACATTCTATGCTTTTCCTACTACAATAAAAAAATACAAAGTTTCCAATTTGATGAAGTTTAGACTAACTTAAGGTGGTCAGACATGAGATTTTTTATATTCTGGAAAAGTTGTAGTAGAAAAATCATAATAAATTATTTACTTAGAAAAAAATTACAAAACAATATGCATCACATCCGTGCATGATTCTTCTACTTATATCTAGATTCTTGTAAAAAAATTATTATCATTTTATTGTTTTTAAGGTGGTCAGACATACACCTACTCCTTATATTTTTCCTAAAATTTTCATACTACTGCATTGAAATTTGAAATTTTACCATATAGAATATTTTTGTTTTTTAAAAGGGCTAGTATCTTAGAAACTAGATTCAATTTTCTATAGATCCTCTTCTTACACATTTTTTTATATAAGATTGATAACTTGTTGAAATATTTACATCAACTTTCCTAACCCTGATTTTCTGAATTTTCATTGCCACTTGAGGGCCTAGTTTGGCATACCCAGAAGGTGATAATAACTCACAAAGTTGTTGGTAATCTAAAGAAGGATCCAAATATCCTTTCAATTCCTTAATTAATTCTCCAATTTAAATGGATAAACTATCTCCTATTTCAGATACTCCTCCACCCAAAGAAGTACTCTTAGATGACAATTGGGGGCCACTAGATTTTACACCTTCCTTTGTGAGAGAATGCAAAATCTATCCAGTATAATCTAAGACTAAAGATGAATAAATAATGACATTTGAAATGGATTTAAATTCTAATAAAGCTACAAAAAATTTATAGCTATTTCTACTTCAACCAAACCTTTTACTTATTCTTATTATGATATTGAGATGTATAAGGCTCTATGATTTATTTTATAAATGACATCTCTTTATGGTCATAGTTTCTACAACTTATCTAAATTTGGATATATAGGAAATTATTGTGGTGCAAATGAAGATGGAATTAAAGTCCCTTTAGAAGCATACATATTTGAAGCTTCATTTGGATTTGATTATATTCCTTCAAAGCCAACCAAAGAATCGCATTGACCATCTCTCAAGGTCAATGTCATCTCTACCTCTCATCAATTTCTTTGTCTATCCAGTCCTCATTTAGTTTCTATTATTTATAATTGTAGTATACCTTCCTTTAAAATCTTTTAATGGATGATTCCTTAAGCTGAATTCATAGAATTATTTGATAATCTCCCTTCATATCATCAT
Source organism: Thuja plicata (assembly GCA_018584345.1). Taxonomy (NCBI): domain Eukaryota; kingdom Viridiplantae; phylum Streptophyta; class Pinopsida; order Cupressales; family Cupressaceae; genus Thuja; species Thuja plicata. The sequence goes on along the minus strand of MU223867.1, from coordinate 1,105,159 downwards.
AATTATGGCTTTTTTTAAAATAATGAAGTATACTTCGGGAAAGATGTTGAATTGTCAAATGATACCTTGGAGATGACTCAAGAGATTCCCCTTTCATTAGATGTTCTTGAATGTAATAATGTTCTTATGGGAGATACCACAAATATCATAATGGATCCAAAGAACACTAAAAAATGGTTAAAATTTTTATGTTCATATATGTTGAGTTAAATAATGTGATCATTCTTCTCTCTTGCATGGTTTTCTTGAAATTTTTTGTTAGAATTATTCAAACACGTCTAGTATTGATCTTCAAATTCTCACCCATAATATTGAGTTTCTTTCTGGTGTCAACCTAGTTTTTTTTTTAAAAAGAATTCAAACATGAATCCTAAGATTTATTTACAAAAGGATGAGATTTAGAATTTTTTAGAAGTTAACTTTATTGGTCCTATGATTACCAACCTTTGATCTCAAACATTTTTTCATTCCTAAATTAGAAAATAAGATTATAATGTGCAATTACTTTAGATATCTTAATCAATATTATTTTAAAAATGATTTTATCCTTCCAAATATTGACATGATAGTTTATTCTACCATTGCTTGTGCTTAATTATCTTTAAGGGGTGGTTTTTTGGGATACAACCAAATCTTTGTCAAACCTCAAGATCAATATAAGATAACTTCTTTAACAAATTGAGGAATATTTTCTTGGGTAGTGAAGAAACATTAATGGAATCAAGGGTGGATGATTCCTTGAAGGGATAGGAACATGTTTAGTCTCTTCAGGTAATAGAGGATAGCCAGGAAAACAATAGAAAGAATGATCAGAATAACAATATCTCTTTCAATGGGAATAGAAAGGAAACACCCTTTACCCCAATAGATAAAAGGTCCTGGGCAAATCAAGAAAATAAGGAAGATATAGTTCCAAATGAGGATGAAATCCTTGGATTGAGGTGGGGGAACAAAATAAAAGAAATAATTCAGGAAATAAAGCCTTCTGGTCTTCTCAAGATGATTAGAACAAAAATTTAGGGAAGAAAACTGGTAGTTCTTTGAAGGGGAGCTCCTTCCTCAGGACGGTTAAAAAGAATGTAGCCCAGAAGAATGGAGGAGTCTAGACAAGAGGTCAGTAGAAAGCGGATACTGGCACTCCAAAAAATATAGAGGTAGAAAAATAGATAGAGATCAGAGGGATCAAGAAGCGAAACAAAATATAGCGGATGGTAAACAGCTCACCATCCAACAAGTATGCTCTCCAATCCTCAAATGAAGATAATTTCATGGAATATCCGAGGTCACAATGGCCCTCACAAGCAAGCTTTTTCAAGGAATCTAGTCAAGGACTCTAAGCTAGATATTTTAATGATTCAAGAAAATAAAATGATGAAAGAAAAGGTTGAGAAGATTAATTTGATAAAAAATGGGGGTAGCTTTGGAAGTAGCTCTGAAGGGGCCTCAGGAGGATTGGCTATTTTTTGGAACCAATTAAGCTTTAAATTCCAACTAATGAGAGAAGAAAAAATAAATTTAGCTATTAAAGTCTGTAGTCTTAAGGATATTTTTTCTTGGATCTTTATTAATGTTTATTCCCCTAATACGAAGACAAGGAGACAAAAACTGTGGAAGAAATTACATGATTTTAGGGAACTATGCCCTGAGAACCACTGCATGATTATGGGGGACTTTAACATCCCCTTGAATGAGAAAGACAAGATAAGAGGGAATGCTTCTCAAGTGGAGAGTAGGGTCAATCTAATGGATTTTACAAGTAATGAAGGTTTGTTGGATGTTGCAAGCTGGAAGGTATAAATTACACCTGGTCTAACCAAAGAGTTAGTGCTGATCTTATCCAAGTAAAGCTTGATAGGGTGCTCATTTCTCTGAACTGGTACACTAAGTTCTCCTTCTCTTTGTCCTCTCTTTCTAGAATAAGATCAGATCATTTTCTGATATCTTTTTTTGCTAGTTCTTTTAATGGTAAAACAAATGTGCCATTCAGATTTGAAAAGATGTGGTTATCCCACCCAGACTTGGAGAATAAAATTAGGGAATTGTGGAGCATTAAAGTTGATGGAATCGCTATGTTCAAAGTGGCTAAGAAAATGACAAATGTTAAATCTAAAGTGGGACAATGGAATAAGGAAGTTTATGGGGATATCTTCCAATCTAAGAGTAAAATTCAAATTGAGTTGAAATCTACCCAAGAAGAAATTCAACGAAATGGTCTAACTGAAGACCTGAAAGCCTAGGAGAACCTTGTTCTTGTGGACTATCACAACATTATTGCTAAGGACAAGACCATTTGGAGGCAGAGATCTAGATCTTTATGGATGAAATTGGGAGACAAAAACACAAGATTTTTTCATATTACTACTCTAAAACATAAGGCAATTAATATAATTCACTCCTTACATGCCACAAGAGGGATTATCACTAAAGAGGAGGAGATAAGGGAAGAAATGTAGGGATATTTTGCAAATTTGTTATCAAAGGATAAAAACCTCAATCTAGAGGATCAGAGTAAGTTGTTGTATTCTATTCCTAGTAAAGTGGATACTAATGTAAATTAATACCTTAAAGCAATTCCTACTGATCAAGAAATAAAAATGTGGTTTTCTCTTTTGAGAGAGAAAATATCCAGGGTCGGATGGATTCCAGATGTTCTTTCAGAATTCTAGAAGTATAACAGGTAAAGATGTTTGTTCTATAGTTAAGGATTTTTTTGGCACAAAGACCATCTGAAAGGAACTTAACTCCACCTTCATAGCTCTCATCCCTTAGAAACTATAAGCTAATACTATAGAAAAATTTAGGCCAATAATTCTTTGTAATTCTTTGCACAAGATTATGTCAAAGGTGCTAACCTCTAGAATCCTAAAAATCCTACTTGATCTGATATCTCCTCAACATAATGGCTTTATGCTAGGGAGATAGATCATTGACTCAATTATAGTTGTCCAATCAAATATTCATTCTCTTGAAGCATCCAAAAAACATGGCTTCTTGATGAAGTTGGACCTGTCGAAAGCCTATGACAGAGTTGACTGTTCTTTTCTTTCTAAGATTCTTTTGGCTTTTGGTTTTAATCAGGGAGTGGTCATATTGATTATGCAGCTGCTTACAATGGTCTCTTCTTCTATAATTTATAATGGTGGCTCCTCCAAATTATTTCATCCCTCTAGAGTTCTAAGGCAAGGAGATCCTATTCCCCTTATTTTTTTTCTATCATGGCAGAAAGCTTTGGGAAATATATAAATAATTTGGTGAATGAATATCACATAATGTGCCTCCAACCTTCTTCAACTAGATAGAAGTTTTCTCATGAAAAATTTGTAGATGATACCAGTATGATGGGTGAAGCTTCTATTAAACAATCTAGGAATATGAAAAAGGCTTTGAATACTTATACCAATGCTTCATGGCAACTCATAAACTGGGAGAAAATCTCATAATACTAAATTGCAATACTCCTGAAGAAAGACAAAGAAAAATATCCTCTATTCTTGTTTGTAAGATAGGGATTCTCCCTACCTCTTATCGTGGTCTTCCTTTATGTCTAAAACCTTATGCTTCTTTCTGGAATAACATTCTTGATAGATTTAATCACAAACTTGTCGGTTGGAAAGGTGGTGCAGGAGCACCTAGGCTAATCCCTAATTCCAGTTTTTGTTTTTTCTTGTATAGACCTTATCAAAGTTAGTAGATTTTATTTTTGACCTTATAAGGTCTTGCAAGTGTGTACCTAGGTGGATTTGACTAGGATCAATCCAACCTAGGTGTTTTATGCTTTGTTAGTGGTTAGTGCTAGATTAAGCCTAAAAATGGGAAAATGGGTCCAAAAGCCTTCAAGGCTTAGGATAGGTTAGAAATGTGCCTAAACATTCCTCTAGGATTTTTTTACATCATTCTATATCGATTAGAAGTCATTGTGATTTGTTTTATGCAAAGTTGTCAAAGTTGTCAAAATGTTGCATGACAACATTTGCAACTTTTAAAAGTTGCATGACAACATTTGGCATTATTGGATTCTTTTCAAAGAATGATGGTGGGTGGTTAATGTAATGGCCTATAATCATGGGGAAATAATATTTAGATATTGAGGATCCCATTTCCCGAGGTAGATGGATGTAATGAGTGATTTGAATTTGCAAGAAGAAGCTTTGTTACTGGTTTTTGCATATAGTCAACTATTTTGATGTTTGTTAGTGAGTAGATGGATTGAATAGTGAGATACAGTGTTGCATTTATGTAGTATAGGTAGTTTTAATAAGTTTTTTTTTAGCTTTGAATTTTTTTTGAGTTCATTATATTAGTGTGTTAAATATTTTTGTTAGTACAGTTGCTAGTATTGTTTAGGTAGTTTTGGGAGAAATGGCTCCCCCATAGATCTCCACAGTGAAAACCATCACAGACCAGATGTATATGGAAGGGAAGCCATTTTAAAGTGTACAAAGGGAAGGAGGAGCTCAGAAAAGCAAGTTAGCTAATTTTGGTGTCATGCCCTAGGCGAGTCCAGTGTGCCCAGTTAGGTGCATGACAATGATCTAATGGTGTTTTATTGCAGGGGAAAGATTGGGAGAATGGAACCAAGTATGGTTTCACAAGAATAAAGGTCCTACAAATACCTCCTAGGAATATTAGGCATTGGACAATCCATTAAGATATATTTCCAAGAAGAAATGAGTAGACGACACAAAAATATCCCTATTAGCCCTGAATTCTAGGAACCTATTGTACGGAGGCCCTAGAACCACAAGACCACCAAAATTCTTAATGTATTGGAAAAGGGTGTCTGAATATCTAATTTTTTGGGGAGTTATTTGGGATTTTTGTGAGAGAGGTGGGAAAAACTCACTAATTAGGGCTAATTGACCTATTAGGCCTAAAAGACCAAATCCATTGATTGCCTTGAGATTGTTTGAAAAACTATTGATGTCATATTCTAATGGGATCATATGGGAGGAAATAAGTTTTATTATCAATAATTCCACCCCCTCCAACACTTGTGATGAAATGGAGTTGAAATTTCACTTGGAGACATCTAAGAAGGAGTAAGGGATTGAAGAGCACTTTGTTGATAGTTACCCCAAGGTGAAGCACAAAAGTGACTAACTCATAGAGTTGTGTTGGATAATTCCTAGGATAGTTGAGAAAGGTCTTGGAAGATCCTAGAAGAGAGGGGAGGATCTTGAGAAGGATAGGAATAGTAGAGTCCTAGAATTGGCTTTTGTGAGCACACCTTGAGTGTTTTTATTAGATTAGTATCATAGCCAATAAGATTTGTCTTGTGGTGAATGTTTCAACTAGAAGAGTAAATAGGAGAGTCTATAATGGTGAAAAATGAAGTTCTTGAAAAGAAAGTGGATGAGAAAGAAGACGATAATAGATTTCTTAGAGAGAGATTGGCTCAATTGGAACACAAAGTGGACCAAGTGGAGAAAAAGACTGAGGAAGTGAAAGCTAAATTTCAAGGAAAGAGTAAAGAGATAGCCTTAGATGATGAGGTCTCTAAAGCCGACCCTATCCTCATTCAAGGGCCATTCTTGAACGCACTAAAATATTTGAGTGGAAATTCATTGGAAGGAGTTCCTATCTTTACTGGAAAGATGGAACCAGAGATAGTCCTAGATTCGATTGAAGGACTAGAAAATCACTTTGAATGTGATGATATAACTAAAACTCAGAAAGTGAAAGTGGAAAAGGATAGACTTAGAGAGTCTGCACTCACTTGGTGGAAATTTATCCAAGATGAGAGAGAGAGAGAAGGAAGGAAAGAGACACATTGCTACTTGGAAGGATGTGGTAGCCAAAATCAGAGAAGCATATGTACCTGAAGACTATGAGATTCATCTGCATAAAAGGAGACAAATTCTTAGACAAAAATGTTAGAATGAATTTAGAATAACTGAGGGGGGGGTGAATGAGTTATCCTCAGCTCTAGATGTACCAAATTAAACTTTATACCACTTTGAACAACTCAGATCTACTTGGCAGTAATAGCATAAATCAACAACATACATATGCAGTTTTACTGTTCAAATGTAATCAATTTGTAGAAACTTAACAGTAAAACACAATATAAACATTCACACAAGTTGACACCAGTATTTAACGTGGAAACCCAATTTGGGAAAATCCACCAATAACATGCTATCAAGTTTTCACTCTTCTGAAGTGAGCTCTGTTAGGAGCCAACCCTGTTAAAGGTTACAAAACACATTGCTAAATGTGACTTGGTTAAAGGATTTAATCACCCTGTTAGGAGTGGCCTTGTTAAAGGACTTAGAACATTATACCTGAATGTCACCTTGCTCAAAGGATTTATACAATGACTGTTAGGTCAACCTGGTTAGAGGATTTTGACTGATACAATGGTTAAAAAGTAATCAGCAGGTGTGATCTAATACATACAACTTACTTTGAAAATCCATATCCAATTCAGCTCTAATGCTAATTCATTGAGTGACCTCCATTCTCTTTTCAATCTTCAAATCTGCTTGGAAATCCATCAAGCAATCATTCTTGCAACTCTCTGCTTCTTTGTTCAGCCTTCTCTTCTAGATCATGCCAATCAGTCAATTAACTATGAAATCATCTTGCATAAACTTCTTACATACACTTCATGAATAGCTCCTTGAGGTTATCTTATACCTCTTCATCTAGGTCAGATAAATCTTTTGCCTCTTAATCAAGATTGTAGATCTTAGGTTAGGTTAGATCTAATGGATCTTTCCATCTTTACATTTACTTTACTTCTCCAAAGAAATCACTAATTAAATCTTTGATCCATGCATTAATTATGGTTACCCGTGCATTTAAATAGTGTGGACCAATTGTGCTTATCCTTAATTAAATTTACATATCCCAATAAAGTCAACTATGTCGGCCAGAGATCTCAAATCTCAACAATTACCACAACACTGCTTCTTGGCCAACACTGTGTTCTTCTGCTCAGTCATCATTGGTTTCCTCGGCAATTTACTGGCACTCGGTCATCAAAGAATTTTCTCGGCATAAAATTTTCTCAGTAAACTATCATCAAAAGATAAACAACATATTACTTTTCCAATGCAACTGATCAAATACCCTTATGATTTCCCATAACTCAACCATTTCACTTGGTCTTCTTGTTATCCTTGCCTTTATCAATCAATAGATATGGTACTCAAACAGATAGCAATAGTCTCACCAGTGAAGGTTTGACATCAATTCCAAAACAACCATTGTTTCCATTGTAGCTTTCCAACAAGCTCCCTCTTTGGCATTGATGGCAACACTAAACTTTAAAACAATAATTTTCCAACCATAGTTACCATACAATCCAAAAAAAATTCTTGTGTTCTTTTATATGAACAAGTATTCATTAATGTCTTTAGCTTCATTCTGATTCTCATCTTGTAAAAATTTTTTCCTTCTGTGTTTGTAATCACACTGAAATATTTCTATGTCTGTTCATGTTCATATGTAGACTCCCTCTTTCAGTAAAATCTCCCGTTATCTCTAAGTATACTCTCCCTCTTTCAGTAAACTTCTCCCTCTTTGAAAACAATACCAAAGACATTAGCATCTTCATCATGCATATTATTCTATTCTAAACTATGTATCATGATGTTCCTTTCATCTTTCTTATGATTGATCCTCTTTTCTATCATTGTCTATTTTTCACAACTTTAGGCAACATCCTAAAGTGTGACTGCTTGTGCATCAATGTGAAAAATATTTTTAATATAACATTTGATGCAACAGTATCATTCCAAACTAATTAGCCTCAGTTAGGGGAATCACCCCTAATTTACCTCGCAGATACTCATGAGCATCCTTGGGTAGTGCTTTTGTAAATATGTCTGCTAACTGCTCCTTAGTATTCACATATTCCAGTCTCACTTCCTTCTTCTGAACTAGCTCCCTCAAGTAATGATACTTGATAGCTATATACTTTGTTTTAGATTGCATTACATGGTTCTTAGAAATATTAATGGCACTTGTGTTATCACAATATATGAAAACTGGTTCTGTGATCTCCTTTTTCATACCTTTCAGTAGTATCTTCAACCACACAATATTAGAACAATTAATTGTTGCTTCCACATACTCGGCTTCAACTGTAGATTGTGAGGTATAATTTTGTTTCTTTCTTGTCCATGAAACTAATATTTTTCCTAAAAGAAATGCTCCACCTGTGGTGCTTTTCCTATCATCCACATTTCCAGACCAATCAAAATTAGTATAGACTGCGAGTTCAAACTTGTCATTCATTTTGTAATAAAGATCATAGTCATCTGTTCCTTTCAAATATCTCAGAATTTTTTTTATTTCCATCATATGAGTTTCCTTGGGATTGGCAGAAAATCTCACAGCAATACCAACAGCCAACATAATATCAGGTCTACTGTGTACAACATATTATAGTTTTCCAATCATTGACCTGTAAAGGGTTTGATTCACTTCTTTTGTATCATCATTCTTTGTTAACTTCTGGCCAGTAGCCATGGGTGTACTCACTAGTTTTGAATCTTTCATTCCAAAAGTTTTTAGTATCTCCTTAACATATTTTGATTGAGTAATATAGATACCATTCTTCATCTGATATGTTTGTAAGCCAACAAATTTTTTTATCTCGCTAAACATAGACATCTCAAATTCAGTTTGCATCTCCTTTGCAAATTATTGGCATAACACATCTTGTCCACTAAATATAATGTCATCAACAAAAATTTCAGCCAATAAAGTACCTTTGTTTTTCTCTATCTTCAAATACAGATTGATGTTGTCATTGGTTCTTGCAAATCCAATTTTTAGAAAATAATTGTGCAATATCTCATACCATGCTCTTGGTGCTTGCTTCAGTCCATATAGTGCTTTGTGTAATCTCCAAACCATGTTCGTCTTGCTTGGGTCAAAAAATCCATCAGCTTGTTCAATGTAAACTTCTTCTTCTAATATCCCATTTAGAAATGCTAACTTTACATCCATTTGATAGACTTTAAAACCTTTGTAGGCTGCATATGCAAGTAATATTATCCCTCGATCATTGCAAGAACTAGGGTGAATGTTTCTCCATAATCAATTCCTTCCTCTTGTGCATAACCTTTGCATACCAGTCTAGCTTTGTTTCTTGTTACCTCTCCATGTTCATTCCTCTTATTTCTAAATACCCACTTTGTACTAATTACATTCTTGCCATTCGACCTAGGTACAAGTGTCCAAGTCTTATTCTTCTCAATCTGTTCAATTTCTTCTTTCATGGCTTGTATCCAATCTTCATTGTCTAAGGCATCTTTTACTGTTTTAGGCTCAAAATCACATAACAAGCATGCATCTTCTCTCAACTTGCTTCTTGTCATAACTGAAAAATTCTTTGATCTTATGATTTGATCAAGTTTATGGTGTCTTCTTACATACTTTGCTAGAGTAGGTTCTGTTTATACTTCAGATTGATCATGCATGTCCAATTCAGGTTGATTCTATGACTCAGCATCTCCATCAGATAGCTTAGCAATTACCTCCTGTTGCCCGATAGTTTCGTTCTATGACTTGGTAGGTGGTAGATGTTGCTCAGAAACCTATTTCTCAGGTTTAGGTAATTCACTAGAGTCTTCCTCATCCATATAGACAAATGAGTTGTAACTTTCAGGTTCCTATGTGCTTTCATCTTCATTTCTTTCTGCATATTCATCAATTCTAACATTTGCACTTTCCACAATTTTGTTAGTGTTAGAATTCAAACACTTGTAAGCTTTACTTTTAGTTGAATAACCATGAAATATTCATTCCTCACCTTTAGCATCAAGTTTTCCATTTCTGTTATCCCTTAGTATGAAACATTTACTTCCAAAAACGTTGAAATATCTTACATTAGGTGCATATCCATACCATAGCTCATAAGGTGTAGCATTAGTACCTTTCTTGACTTGTACTCTGTTCAGGGTATAGACTGTTGTACTTATAGCTTCTCTCCAATATTTTTGTGCAACATTTTTTTCCATCATTAGTGTTCTGGCATAGTCCATGATAGATATGTTTCTTCTATTAGCAATACCATTCTATGGTGGTGTCTTAGGTCCGGACATCTGTCTTTTTATCCCTCGGTCATTGCAAAACCTGTTAAACTCATTAGAAGTAAACTCACCTCCTCTGTAAGATCTTAAACATTTTAGGTGTTTACCTATCTCCTTTTCAATTTTTGCTAAGTACCACTTAAATAACTGGAATGCATCAGATTTTTCTTTAAGAAACATAACAATCATCATTATTGAGTAATCATCAACAAATAGAATAAAGTATCTATCTCCACAGTAACTTTTCTCACAAATAGGACCACAAAGGTCAGTATGAACCAATTGTAGAATTCCCTCAGTAGTATGATTCTTTCTTTTGAAACTAGATTTAGTCATTTTTCCTAATTGACATTGTTTCCACATTGCATTTTTAGGTTTCTTTAACTTAGGAAGTCCTCTAACCTTTTTCAATTTTCTTATGCTTACCAAGTTATCAAAGTTTACATGACACAACCTTTTATGCCATAACCAAACATCATTATATTGTGCAAACAAGCATGTCTCATCAGCTAAGTCCAGATAGAACAAGTTACCTTTTGTTTTCTCACCACTTCCAACTAATTTTCTAGTGGAATCATAGATCTTTTCCTTCTTGTGATGGAATTAAACTTTGTAACCAGAAGTATCCAGCTCTGCAACACTCAATAAATTATAATTAAGATCATCAACCCAATATACATTGTCACATCTGATCTTGTCAGTCAAGTTAATTGATCCTTTCCCTTTAACTAGACATGGTGCATCATTACCAAATTTGACATAACCACCTTTACACTGATCTAAGGTTTCAAATTTATCTTTATCACTAGTCATATGATGTGAAAAACCACTGTCAATAATCCAATGATCACCTTTACTCATATAAGAAATTAGTGCAGTTTTCTCATCATCATCAGAATCATCTTTCATAGCAACATACACAACTTCTATATCATGTTCATTAGAATTATGAGTTTCACTGTCAGAAGCTTCTTCAGCTATATAACAAGATTTATTACCTTTATCTTTGTAATATTTATACTTTCTAAAGTCTCAGACATCCTTTCTGTCTTTATACTTGTTGTCTCTTCTTTCATCTTTATCATTCTTATCAGGACATCTTGCAACAATATGACCTCCTTTGTTACATGAAAAATAAATGATAGGAAGTTTACCTTTGAATTCTCCTTTTCCTCTAGAAAGACTTTTTTCCATCAGTGCCTCAAGTTCTTCCAGATCATCATATGTAGTGTCGATGTCACTATTCACACATTTCTTTCCTTTCTTTGATTTGTTAAGGACCAACTGGGATTTGAATGCAGATTCAATAGCTTGTGGAGTGTAATTATCAAAATTTGACATCTCAAATGTAGTAAGTCTATCTACTAGACCTTCCAAAGTCAAATTATTATTAGGAGTACATCTTAATTATTGAATTGTAGAGACTCTAATAGAATATACATGAAGAAGAGTTCTCAATACCTTGATCATAATGGTGTTATCATCAATGGTTCCCTTAGCTCCTCTGATAGCATTTACAACTTCCTTTATCCTACCATAAAATTGAACTATATTTTCTCCTTCTTGCATTTTCATTTCATCAAACTTACCTCTTAAACTTTCAAATTTGGCTCTCAGTACATTTGTATCACCTCCATAGATGGTTGCAAGAGCATCCCACATTTTCTTTGCAGTTGTACAATTCTTTATGTCTTCAAACTTATGATAGTTCAGAGATGATGCAATCTCCAACATTGCTTGATTGTGTTCCTTCTTTTCTATTAACTGTGCAGCTATGGCAGGTGTATTGGGGGCTACATAATTGTGTTCAACATAGTGCTTAGTAGAATCACCAATACCAGCCAGATGTAATTTCATCAAACTCTGCCATGCAGGGAAATTATCTTTGTTCAACTTTGGTACCTTCTTTTTATACATTTTGATCTTTTTCTCCAAGTACCTTCAAACTATTTTCAAGAGACCAATGCTCTGATACCAATTGTTAGAATGAATTTAGAATAACTGAGAGGGGGAGTGACTCAGTTATCCTCTGATCTAGATGTACCAAATTAAACTTTATAACACTTTGAACAAATTAGACCTACTCGGAAGCAATAGCATAAATCAACAACATCCATATGCAGTTTTATTATTTAAATGTAATCATCTTGTAGAAAATTAATAGTAAAACACATCATAAACATTCACACAAGTTGACACTAGTATTTAACATGGAAACCCAATTTGGGAAAAACCACCAATAACATGCTATCAAGTTTTCACTCTTTTGAAGTGAGCTCTGTTATGAGCCAACCCTGTTAAAGGTTACAAAACACATTGCTACATGTGACCTAATTAAAGGATGTAATCACCCTGTCAAGAGTGGCCTTGTTAGAGGACTTAGAAAATTCTACCTAAATGTCACCTTTCTCAAAGGAATTATACAATGACTATTAGGTCAACCATGGTAAAGGATTTTGACTAATACAATAGTTAAAAATTAATTAGCAGGTGTGATCTAATACATACAACTTACTTTGCAAATCTAGATCCAATTCAGCTCTAATGCTAATTCACTGAGTGGCCTCTATTCTCTTTTCAATCTCTGGATTTTCTTGGAAATCTGTCAAGCAATTACTCTTGTGGCTCTCTGCTTCTCTATTCAGCCTTCTCTGCTAGATCATTCCAATTAGTCAATTAACTATTCAATCCTCTTGCATACACTTCATGAATAACCACTTGAGGTTATCTTATACCTCTTCATATAGGTCAGATAAATATTTTTTCCTCTTAATCAAGATCGTAGATCTTAGGTTAGGTCAGATCCAATGGATCTTTCCATCTTTACATTTAATTTAATTCTCCAAAGCAATCACTAATTAAATATTTGATCCATGCATTAATTATGGTTACCCATGCATTTAAATAGTGTGGACCAATCATCCTTATGCTTAATTAACTTTACATATCCCAATAAAATCAACTATGTTGGCCAGAGATCTCAAATCTTAACAATTACCACAATACTGTTGCTTGGCCAACATTGTGTTCTTCCGCTCGGCCATCACTGGTTCCCTCGGCAATTTACTGGTGCTCGGTCATCACAGAATTTTCTTGGCATAAATTTTTCTCAGTAAACTATCATCAAATGATAAACAACACATTACTTTGCCAATGTGCCAACTAATCAAATACCCTTGTGATTTCCCATAACTCAACCATTTCACTTGGTCTTCTTTTATCCTTTCCTTTATCAATCAATAGATATGGTACTCAAACAGATAGCAATAGTCTCACTAGTTAAGGTTTGACATCAATGAAAAAACAACAATTGTTTCCATTGTAGCTTTCCAACAAAAAATACTTGGATGTTATTTCTTATACTAAAGAGTTTCAAAGGCTATGCATGAGATCAAGAATCGCAGAAGAGGAAAGTGTGAAGGTAGCTAGATACCTTAATGGTCTTAAATGGACTATAAAAGATGAATTGAGTTTAATTTCTACTAACACTATTCAGAGATGCCACCAAATTGCAATAAAGGTGGAAGAGAAATTGAGGAAGAAACAAGACTCAAGTAATACCAGAGGCAAAGGTAGAGGAAGAGATAACAGAGGTCAAAGGAGTGGATATGGTGGAAGAATTTTAGATTCCAACACTCAAGGAGAGACTAAGCTTACTAAACAACAAGAAGGAAGCTCCAATAGAGGAAGCTTCAATAGAGTAAGAGGCTCTAATATAAATTAGAGAGAAAGAGGCAATAACCAAGGAAGAGGTTCCTTCTTTGCAAATATGAAATGCTATCACTATAATCAAGTGGGACATCCTGTAGATAGGTGCCCAGTGAAAGGATCTAGTTCTCAAGGAAGTGACAAGAGAGTAAACTTTGTGAAAGAGGAGTCTAGTGGTGGAAACAAATTCCCTGAGGTACCCCTAGAATCAGAGGAAGGAGAGAACATGAAAGATGATGGGTAAATTATGTAGATTCATCATAGAATCAGGGTCTACTTATAACATTGTGTCAGAGGAGGTAGTTAGTAAGCTAAAGATGAAGAGGATTCCACATAGTAACCCATACAAGGTTACTTGGTTGAACAAAGGACAACATGTCCTTGTGAATGAACAAGCATGGGTGGACTTCTCAATTGGTAGATGTAAAGATAAGGTATTGTTTGATGCCCTACTTATGTATGCATGTCACGTTTTACTTGGCAGACCATGGCAATTTGATAGACAATCCATGCATGATGGAGCTAAGAATGCATATTCCTTCAAGATGGATGGTGTGAATTTCAAAATCCAGTCACTATTAGGAGAAGGAGAAGTGAATATTTCAGGCCCTAATATCCTATTGGTGAGTGAGAAGGAGTTCCTATAATCTCTAGAAGAATGAGAGGGAGTAGCACATGCTTTGGTTTTGAATCCAAAGGAAGAAGATGCAGAAAAGACAGTTAAGAAGACAAAGATTCCTAAAGAAGTACAAGAGTTACTTGAGGAGTACAGAGACATTTTTAGTGATGGATGACCATAAAGCCTACCCCTTAAGAGAGCTATAAGAAACCAAATTGAATTTATCCAGGAGCTAGTCTTCCTAAAAAAGTTGCCTATAAAATAACCCCTCAAAAAAATGAGGAAATTGCTAAGAAAATCCAAGAGCTCCTAAACCAAGGCCTCATTAGAAAGATTATAAGCCCATGTGTCATACCCACTATCCTAGCACCCGAAAAGGGAGAAACTTGGAGGCTATGCACTGATTCTAGAGCCATTAACTGAATCACCATTAGGTATAGGTTTCCAATTCCTAGGATAGAAGACTTAATGGACTGTTTAGGAGGAGTAAAGTACTTTACAAAGATTGACCTAAAGAGTGGTTATCATCAAATTAGAGTCAATGAGGGAGATGAATGGAAGACCGCCTTCAAAACTATAGAAGGTTTATATGAATGGCTTGTGATGCCATTTGGGCTATCAAATGCCCCATATACATTCATGAGGATGATGAAATAAGTACTCAAGGACTATATTGGTAAGTTTGTTGTAGTGTATCTGGATGATATCCTAATCTTTAGTAAGACTAAAGAAGAACACTTAAAGCATATGCAAATTGTGTTGAAGAGACCACATGAAGAAAATTTAATGATCAATTTGGACAAGTGTGAATTCCAAAAATAGGAGTTAGTATATCTTGGGATTGTGTTTTCTAATGAAAACCTCAAGATGGATCCAAGAAAGATGGAAGCCATTGTCAACTGGCCTACTCCCAAATCTGAAATAGAGGTGAGAAGCTTTCATGGTTTAGCTAAACATTATAGGAAGTTCATTAAGAATTTTAGTGCTATTTCTACTCCTATGCTAGACACCATAAATGGTGTGATGAAAACTAAGTTTTTATGGAATGAGAAAGCTGAAAAAGTATTTGAAGATTTCCACTCAACCCATCTTTACATTACCAAGTTTTGAGAGACTTTTTATGGTTGAGTGTGATGCTAGCAATGTGGCCATTAGGGAAGTTCTAAGCCAAGAAAGGAGACCACTAGCTTTTCAAAATGAAAATATCAGTGATTCTAAGAGGAATTATTATTCCTATGACCTAGAGATGTATGCTCTAGTCCAATCACTAAGGAAATGGAGGCACTATCTACTTCCAAAGGAATTTGTGGTGTATTTCAGACAATAAAGCACTTAGCTTCCTGAATTCACAAGACAAGCTCAATCACAAACACATGAAATGGGTGGAGTGCTTGTAGGCTTACACCTTCAACATAAAGCACAAGAAAGGAGTGCAGAACAAAGTGGTTGATGCACTTAGTAGAAGACTTCTAACAATACAAGAATTACAACTGCAGAGCATGATTATTGAGAGTTTCAAAGATCTATATGTAGAAGATGAGGACTTTGCAGAGATACAAGGTATATAAAGAGTATAAGAATCATTTCCATGGTGAATTTTATGTATATACTATGCAAAGTAATCTATTATTTAAAGTAATTCAGTTATGTGTCCCTAGAGGATTAATTAAGGAAAATCAAATTCAAGAAAAGCACAATGGTGCACTTAGTGGTCACTTTGGAGTCAATAAGACCGAAGAGTTAGTGCAGAGGTTTTACTTCTGGCCTAAAATGAATTTAGATATCAAAAAGTATGTGGAATGTTGTGTGGTGTGTCAAAAAGCCAAGGGCACATCCTCCAATGCAGGACTTTATCAACCCATCCTTATTCCAAGTAGACCTTGGGAATGCTTGAGCATGGATTTTATTGTGGGATTACCAAAGACCAAGCAAGGATTTGATAGTATCTATGTCATAGTAGACAAATTCACTAAGATGGAAAAAAAATTCCCATGCAAGAAAACACATGATGCTTGTCACATTGCACAAGTATTCTTCAAGGAAGTGGTGAGAATCCATGGGTTACTCTTAAGCATAGTATTAGACATAGACACTAAATTCATGAGTCACTTTTGGAAGACATTGTGGAAAAAAGTGGGAACCAATCTATCCTTTGGGTCTGCATATCACCCTGAGATAGATGGTCAAACTGAGGTGCTTAATAAAAGCCTTGGGAACCTATTGAGGTGTCTCACAAAGTAGTATGGTTAAACTTGGGATCAACTCTTAGGACATGCATAGTATGCATATAATGATACTATTAATAGGACTACTAGAAAGAGTCCCTTTGAAATTTTTTATGGACTATACCCTAGAGGAATATTTGAGCTTAGAGAACTAAAAGATGGAGCCAAGGGTAGTGGTTATGCTGAAGACTTTACACACTCCATGAAAGAGGTGCAGGAAATAGTGAGAAAGACTCTAACAGAGAATACTACAAAGATGAAGGAAAAGGTGGATGAAAGGAAAAAGGAAGTCCAATTCCAAATAGGGGATCTCGTTATGGTCCATCTAAAAAAGGAAAGACTATAGAAGGGAGTGCCAAACAAGTTGCAAAACTAGAGAAGATTGGTGCCATGTACTATTCTGGACAAATATAGTAACAATGCATACAAGGTTGAGCTCCCTGAGGATATTGGTTTGTCTCAGGTCTTCAATGTTGTAGATCTAGTCCTCTACAAGGGGCCTACTCTAGATCTAGACTAGAGCCTTACTGAGGTTACACAAGAAGTAGAAGACCTAAACTTGAACCCTACACCACCTAAGAGATCAGTGAAGATACTTGACTCTAGAGCCTACAAGAAGACCAGACAAAGGACATACTATGAGAATTTGATCAAACAAAATGGACAAGGAGATGTAGAGGTCACTTGGATCAAGGAGACAAAGTTCAAGAAGTTGGTAATTTATTCCAACTTAATTAATCCAAGGGTGGATTGAAATATTTTATTTGTGGAGAACGGTGTAGGAGCACCTATGCTAATCCCTAATTCTATTTTTTGTTTCGGCTTGTACTCACCTTAGCCAAGTTAGTAGAGTTTATTTTTTACCTTAGAAGGCCTTTCAAGTGATTACCTAGATGGATTTGACAAGGATTGATCCAACCTAGGTAATTTATGTTGTGTTAGTGGTTAGTGCTAGATTAAGCCTAAAAATGGGAAAATGGGTCCAAAAGCCTTCAAGGCTTAGGATAGGTTAGTAATGAGCCTAAAAAGGCCTATAGTATTTTTCTAAACCATTATATGTCTATTAGAGGTCATTGGGATTTTTTTAATGCAAAATTGTCAAAGCTATCAAAATGTTACATGACAACATTTGCAACTTTTAAAAGTTACATGAAAACATTTGGCATTATTGGATTATTTTTGAATAATGATAGTGGGTGGTTATTGTAATGAACTATAATCATGGGGATATCATATTTAGACATGGAGGATCCCATTTGCTAAGGTAGATGGATGTAATGATTGATTTGAATTTGTAAGAAGAAGCTTTGTTACTAGTTTTTGCATGCTCTCTACTGTTTTGATGTTTGTGAGTGAGTAGATGGATTAAATAGTGAGATCTAGTGTTGCATTTGTGTAGTAGAGGTATTTTGAAGAACGTTTTGTTTCTTTGAAGTTGTTTTGGTCATTATATTAGTCTGTTAAATTGTTTTGTTAGTAGTACAATTGCTAGTATTGTTTAGGCGGTTTTAGGAGAAATGACTCCCCCACAAATCTCCACCATGAAAACCATCATAGCCAGAGGGATATGGAAGGGAAGCCATTGTAAAGTGTACATATTGAAGAAGGAGCTCAGAAAAGAAAGTTAGCTAATTTTGGTGTCATGCCTTAGGTGAGTCTAGTGTGCCCAGTTAGGTGCATGACAGTGATCTAATGGTGTTTTATTGTAGGGGAAAGATTAGGAGAATGGAACCAAGTATGGTTTAAAAAGAATAGAGGTCCTACAAATACCTCCTAGGAAGATGATACATTGGCCAATCCATTAAGATAGATTTCCAAGCAGAAATCAGTAGACTGCACAAAAATAACCCTATTAGCCCTGAATTTTAGGAACCTATTGTACAGATGCCCTAGAACCATAAGACCACCAAAATCCTTAATGTCTTGGAAAAGGGTTTCTGAATATCTAAATTTTTTTTGGGGTTATTTGGGAGTTTTGTGAGAGAAGTAAAAAAAAATCACTGATGAGGGCTATTTGACCTATTAGGCCTAAAAGACAAAATCCATTGATTGTCTTGAGATCATTTGAAAAACCATTGATGTCCTATTCTAATGGGATCATGTGGGAGGAAACAATTTGTCTTAGCAAGAATTTCACCCCCTGCAACACTTTTGATGAAATGGTGTTGAAATTGCACTTGGAGACATCCAAGAAGGAGTAAGGGATTGAAGAGCACTTTGAAGACATATTTTTCCATTAGTATGAAAGTAAAAATAGTTTTGAAACCGTCAATAACACCAACACTGAAAGATAATTTAGTAAAACCAAATAGACAAGTTCAAGGGAACATGACGACACAGTGCAACCCAAAAATGTTACAAGAGGAACCCGATAGAGTAACCCGACAGAGAAAACACGATAGAAGAACCCAAAAAGAAGATTACAGTGCAACCCAACATAACATATGACAGAGGAACCCAACATACCAAAGAGAAACCCAAGCACCAGTCTACCAAGAGACAGTTAGAATTCTGAGAAATGTGGATCTGACTTCCACGTCAGATAAAACACTTGTGTTTTATATTTAGCTTTTTCCTATTAGCTTTAAATCCATTTCTTGAGGGTCAAGAAATGTAATTGTAATTGTTTTAATTAGTATTACTGATTATAAACATGCAAACTAGGAGATCAAGGTCAAGTTGTAAACCTTCAATCATAAATTTATCATTGTAATACGTGAAACTTATTTAGGTAAAAATCATTTTATAAATAGATATGTAATCAATCAGAACATGTGTATGATGATTATTGTAGCCAAGAAGCATATCTAAAGATCAGACTGAGAGTTTTATGCAAAATAAAATCCAAAGATGAATTCGGCTAGCAAGAATAAGAACCAAGACTACCGAGAAAAACAAAGGTATTTATCAATCACTATAGGTGATAATTATACATGTAATCTTTATTGGATCTGTAATCAACAATTGTAGATTGCATTTACTCAGGTCAATGAATATTTTTGACTACATTGTAACAAGTGTAGAAAATAGAAGAAATACTTGAGAAAGGTGGATTTGACAATCCTTTGTAAATCTCTTAACCAAGTACACACTAAACAGTGTTGCTAAATATCTTAATATAGTAGACCTTAACTAGTCTCTACATGATACTCCTAATAGGGTAGATCATCAGACATGATCAAAATTGTAAGCCTTAATAAGCCCCTTCCATTATGCAGATAGTGAAGCTTTATGGGTGTCATCCCCAATGCAGTTTTTACCTTCTAACAAGGGTGTTCTGCATTACCAAATCTTGTGTCATGTGTCTATACATTTCAAGAATGTTTCTATGAATGTTTACATGCTTATTGAGTTTTTTATTTTATATCACATACACAAAGATTGAATAACATATATGGTTGGTATTACAATTGATTACTAAAAGGATTAAGGTTAAGTGATAAAAGTTTTGAGGGTCCTGATCCACCCCTCCCCTTTCAGTACACACCATTCCATTATTTCCAACAATTTGTATCAGATCTAGATCTCTTATTTGGAAAAGTTTAAAAGACTTAAGAGAAAAGATCATACAATATAAATGTACAAGCTAGACAAGAGAATTGAGAATTAGAATTTAGAGATATATATCTTCTATGAACAATATAATGAAGCTAGAATCAAGATGAGACAATAGCTGGATGAAAGAAAGGTTATGGAATCTCACTGTAATGAAACAAACTATCATGAAGAAGAGATACTTGATCTATTTGATTAATTACAATCTACATCTAGAAAAGCATCAGACACATCTGAAGAAAGCATTACAAGTCTAAATGAAATCAATCAACATCTGGCCGAACAAGTGAAATCATTGTAAATCGGTCAAGAGACACAGATGGTAAGAGTTATTGAGGTTATTTATAATGCTAGACAAGCTAAGAAAGAAAGAACACTAGAAATTGATGACAATAAGATGATTACTAAAAAGCTACAAGAGAAAGAGTCATAAATACAGACTTACTGAACATCGTCATGAGATCACCAATCAAATTATTCTTATGAGTCAGGAGGAAAATCGAATAAACATAGACCTAAATGGAAAGATGGAAGCTATTGGTGAGCTAAGAGATGAAAATGAAAGACTAAAACATGAAGTGAGAATTCAAAATCAACACAATGACATGATCAAGAGAGATGAAGAAAGCACCAAAAGGATGGATGATTTTCTGGATGGACAAAGAAGAGTCAACAACAATACCAGACTAGGGTATACTGAGAATGGAGAATCACCATACCAAGCTGATCCAAAGAATGTCTACACAAATCCAAGACCAAGAAAGCATTCATGCAATCACTGTGGAAAACTAGGCCAGACATGAAATGTTTGCAGAATAAAAATAAGAGGTATTCTTAAATCCACACCTTCATTCATAGGAAATTGTTATAAATGTAACAAGAAATGACATAAAGAGTATGAATGTAAATCAAAGGTAAAACAACCAAAGAAGGAAACCTACATGGACAAATATTGTCCTACTTGCAAAATGCATGGGCACACATCTCTTGAATGCAGGAAGAAGAAAAAGAAAGCATGGAAGCCTAAATATCAAGAAAATTATTATCAACAAAAAAGAGTTGGTAACTCATATGTTTGGGATTACAATACATGGCCAAAATGCACAACATGTGGAAAATTTGGACACATAGCTTAAAATTGTATGAGGAAATGGATGAGAAAGTCTAGGAGCTAGACTAATCCCGTAATGGCATGTCTACACTGTCATAAATTTGGTCATCTAAGAAAGGACTAAAGAGATCGAGTGATAGAGACAAGAACCTTTTCCAATGGCAACACCATTGAAGACATCAAGAAGATGAGAAACAAAATATGGAGGAAAGATACAAACATTGATGATGCTGGAACAAGCAATGCAATTGGTGACACCTTATCAAATGGATCTGGTGACATCACCACCCCCACCTAGGATGAACATGTAAGTATGGAACTGCACTATACTAAGTTATACTTTGCATCAGTTCCATTATATATTGTTAAAAATGCCAAACTAGCATGATTCAAGATGCACTATGGTATTACTTGTTATGATTCTTTGAATTCAATCTCGTTAGTTAATGCATACCGAGAATCATCAGTGTACATATGAAAACCAAGTTAATCAATGTAACCCTAGACTCATCGATAATCTTGTAAAATGCATTGAAGAATTCCCCACTTCTCAAGCAGCATTGGTAAACCTATGAAAGGTCAAGTAAGTTACCACTTACCCTGATTCAAAAGTTTGTGGGTAACCCGAGAAACTCCATATTTGACACCTGACAAGTGGGTAGAGCATTAATTTCTCCACTTAGGGAATTATCTAAAATTAGGGTGAAGGATGAGCTCATTATTAACAAAGCAATTAAGAAATTGAGTAGAGAAGAGAAGAGCAAAAATAGAATGACCAGATTGCAGAGCACTCCAAGCAGATTCACGACATTCAGATTTTGAACAACAGCAGCTACAGAAGGTTAAATTAAGTAACAAGAATCACCGAGCTCACTTTTTTATTTTATGGGAAAATCCCTAAATTTGTGAAATCATGGCAACCACTTCCCATGCAACCAAGATCAAGAATGCTAAGGAGAAGAAGCTTAATCTGATCAAGAGCTCCACTTGTGAAGAACCTAAATATAAAATCTATCCAGAGGTTGCCTCACAACCTGATGACACTAGTGCATTCTCTAGCATTCCACCTACGGTTTTATTAATTGAAGATGTTCATTCCTACATACATTGCAAGATTGTCGAGATAGTAGATCTTGAAGTTGATCAAGCTACAAGAAGCTTTGTATAGGTGAAACCATCAAGGAGAAACACAAACACATTGAGGTCAAAGTGCTGACATGTGCCCTAATATTCCCAAGGAAGTTTAAGACCGAATGGATTTAGGTAGTGTTGAGCAGAGTGCACAACCAAAAAATGTGGCTAGATGAGCCAAAAATAGTCACTAGAGATGTGATACACATTGTGACTGGTTATACTATAAATGAAAAGGAAAAATCACTTAAACATCATCCTTGACCCAAAATTGAGAAGATGATAGGAACAGTTGTGTGTGTGTAAATGGGTACCTGTCAGAATCAACACAAACACTCAATAGGTCATTGCATTAGTTGAAATGGTCAGATAAAACGTTCAAAACCACTAATATCGGCCTATTGCCTTCTAACTAGAAAGAGAGTAATAAATAACATATTTAGCCCTCAGAATATGCTATAAATCAGTGACCAATACTATTCTAGCATGAAGGATTTTAGATTAAAACAAGCTAAAAAGATGGAAAAGCATGTATTCTAGCTCTAAAAGATGAAATGAGAACAATGTAAACATATGAAATATGAGATGAAATGTAGTTCTAGAGTGAATCTAACAGCATAACTATGTATTTACAATCTTAGGTGAAGGCTTATTTTCTCTCAAAACAGGCTTCTATTTATAGAAGAATGGGAGAGAGAGGGGGGGGACAAGGTTCATTTATGAATTTGGAGACTCATAAATGAATATGTAAGAGCCTTTAATGCCC
>MU223867.1:1008043-1062324 GCA_018584345.1 Thuja plicata | reverse complement strand
CAAGTGGGTGGAGTTGCTAAGTATTCCTTAATGGAATGTGACAACATTAGGAGGTGGGTTAGAGAAGAATTTAGGATTAGGATTAGATTAGCATGGGTGAATGGGTTGAGAAGGGTTAGAACCCATGCTAGAAGTGGTTGAGATGGGTTAGGTTGGGGTTTAAGGGAATATTAATAAATGAAATAAACTTATTTAATTCATTTAGAAATATAGGAATTAATTATTTAAACAATGAAATTTTTTTTTAATAATTAGAGGACTATAGCCATTTTAATTAAATTAAATAGGCTAGGGGAATGGGTTAATTGCAAGTGGGTATTTGATCTTGGGATTTATTTAATTCCTTTATAATTAAATATTATAGCCATGTTCAATTTTGATTTGATTTGATTGGTCGAAATAGATTTGAATTGTATGGCTATAATAGTTAATATAAATCAGTGATAAAAATCACCTAGGATATTAAATTGATTAAAAGAATTATGCCAAGCAGTAACAGGGTTGTTTGGACATAAATCAAGGGTATGATCACACTTAGGGAAAATAGGGTCTATAGTTGTGATATACCAAATTCAGGTGGTTACAACAGTATGGGATAACAGAGGATTGAAGGTTAACACTATCACTGATCTAGAACTAAAGTTTGGTGCATGTGTACTAGGTTACAAGATATACCAATCTAGAAGGTTAAACAACATAGCATGTGGAGCAGTTGACACTGCCCATAAGATTGTAAAGAAAGGTCCACAATTGGATCTATCTGAGCTTCTACTGAAGCAGTTAGATGCAAACATAGGGACAATCAGGTCTACAAAGTCCAATTCATGTAATTTTGGATTACTTTTAATGTGTACATTTTTCTACTTTCAGAACTTCTTTCCATAGGAAATGCCAACTGGGATACCACCCGACTAGTGACCATACAAATCAGTGAATACATCAAGTCACTAGGTGACAACTTTGTATAAGTTATGGATGAATAATTCACTAGATTTAAGGAAATAATGTAGAAAAGAATGAGGATTCCAGAACAAATGGTAGAAAAATATAATTCTAACATTTGTTTTATAGTGGATGCTGATTACACTTATATCAAACCAATTGTACCAAGGAAAACATGGTTAGCACCACTTGACTATGAGGTCAACCTAGATCCAGCCACCAATGTCATTAAAGCATTGATCAATGAACCATTGGAAAAGTCAAAACCTAGGTTTGGAACCTATGAAGAAACCAAGGAACAAATAAAAAAAGTCTTAGTTGTGAAGAATATTGACATGAAAAAAGGAAAAAATAGTCAAGACACTGAAGAGAAATTTTTCGGTAAATGATGAAGAGTCAGGAAAAACGGAAGACACTGAAGGATAGTAACCCATCGATGAAGAAGAAGAATTGAGTGACTCTGAATCTATAGAGTTTGATGCACCACCACCACCAGTAAAGAAGCCAAGGACTATTGCTGCATCAAGGACTAGAATTCAGACAACAAAGGATGTTAGCCCTTCACGGGTCAAGAAAGGACAAGTAAGGACATACAAAAGAAAGCCTCAAATAGGGAAAAAGGCAACAACAAAAAGAAGGAAGTTCATCAGAACTAAAGAAGATTTAGAAGATACTAAAAAGGATGAAAAACCTATTAAGAATAAGTTCCCTACCATAATTGATGAGGTATGTGCAGCTACCATCATGTCAGGTTCAATAACAGATCCCAAGATTAGGAAATGGCTAACACTGGATCCCGAGGATCAGAATAACATAGAGGAGGAAATCATTATAGAAATGTGTGTATTCAAATATGTACCAATACAATTTGAAGATAAGATTCCATAAGAACTTATGAATAGATTGTCAGAAAGGTGGACATATGCACTAAAGGAAAAAAAGCATATAAGGGAAAGAGCTCTAGTTTCTGTTATGCCACCAGAATCTAAGATGGAAGAGATTGAAGAAATGATGAAATTAAATTCCAAAAGGTTCTCACAAAAATTAAGAGCCTACAAAGTGCTACAGGTACATCTAATTGAGCTTGACACAAAAAGCGAGGATTAATAGAGAAAAATACTTGAGGTACCCAAAAAGGACACAAGCCCTGAGCCACAATTAGCTCTTACCAATAAGCCACACAATGAAGAAGATTAGGCTAAACCAAGCCCAGAGCAGATTATTATAATTGATGGTG
Source organism: Thuja plicata (assembly GCA_018584345.1). Taxonomy (NCBI): domain Eukaryota; kingdom Viridiplantae; phylum Streptophyta; class Pinopsida; order Cupressales; family Cupressaceae; genus Thuja; species Thuja plicata. Next base: position 1,060,145 of record MU223867.1, on the reverse strand, counting down.
AGGATGTTAATGAAGAAGCATTGAACATTGAAGATAACAAATATATGGATACTGTAGATGAAACATTCCATGATAATACTATCATTGACATTATTGTAGATGAGGTAAAGAAAGATGAAGATGTCACTATTGCCCCAAATTAAATAGAGGAAAAAGATGCAATAATAGATACTTCTCAAGTAGATACACTGGAAAAAATACCACTATTGATACAAGTGATCAATATTATATCAGAGAAGGAGAAATCACCCAACAAGGATGCAAGCATACCTGAGGATAAGGGTGAACAAGAACCGAAAGACACATCCGATGAGTAGAATAAAGATGGAGAGAAAAAGGAAATAGGAGGAGAACAAAAAGAAAAAGGTGAAGTAGAGAAGCAAGATGAAACCACTCCTAAGGATACCAAAGGGGATGCTACAAATAAGGAAAAGGTTGATGTGGAGACATCCACTCCCAACTGATAGGCAAACACCAAGCAGAAGGATAGATACACACATACTCCAAAGCCTTCACCAAGCACATCAGACCAAGAAAAGGAACTTGCTTTGGTACTGCATATAGGTCCCTCCACAAAACTTTCCAAGAAGAAGAAGAAGAAGAATAATAATCTAGTTACACTGGAATAAGTTATTGAGATACCAATCTATGATATGAGGACATTGGATCCAGAGGCACTAACAAAATATGCAGAACTGTGTAGAACAAAAGCTATCCAGGATAAGCTTAACAAGGAAACAAATGACACTTAGTTACTTGAGACAACAAGGGATATTCTTCAATAGATAGTACCATATATATAAATTGATCAAAATGCTTCAATCATTGATCAACTAGTCATTGTTACTGACACAATCCAATCACAGAATATGGATGTAGAAAAGGATATAGAAGAACAAGCAGAGAAAAAGTATCAGTATAAATTAACAGAGAAAATGAGCCAAGAAGTGGTAGATAACAAGGTGAAGCTTTCTGAACAAGTAAGTGAGTTAGAACCTATCATTTAAGAATAAATTTCCTTAGTTCAAAAGTTAAGCACATCAGAGAAATTCACTAAGGACAATAGTGAAAAGATTGCAAAAATAGATGCATATCTTAATTGTAGTGCTCAAAGTCTCTCAACAATAGACAATGCAATAAAATTGCATCATGCAAAGGTAATGGAAGCTAAGAATTTGAGACTTCAAATTCAAGAGGCAGAATCAAATTTTAGGGATGAGGTAACTAAGCTACAAGCTCTATTGCTACCAAATCTTACACTACTGCAGCAACACATGACAATGGAAACACAATTAATTTCCACCCCTGAGATGTTTGTCACTAATAGAATCTATGAAATGCATGCAAGGATTACATTGGAGTAGATGGCTCTAGAACACCTTCAAGAGAAATGGGAGAATATGAGGGAGGACATGAACAACTTTGATTCCCACATTTTTGACAAGTTGTAAGTCATTACACCTTCACCCTTACTATCAAAAAAGGGGGAAAATGATATGTATAGGAGAAAATGATACAAAGGGGGAAATGATATGATAAAGATGATAAGGTGAAAAGGGAGAATAGTATAAAGATTAGTATACATACATATACTTATACTATATCAACATATATATATAGGGGGAGTCATAAATGACAAGGTAAATAGATGGTGTACATTACCAAACATTTTAGTATTTGCACACATCATTTTTTGATACTAATGTCAAAGGGAAAGTTTGAAGACATATTTTTCTATTAGTATGAAAGGAAAAATAGTTTTGAAACCGTCAGTAACACCAACACCAAAAGATAGTTTAGTACAACCTAAAAGACAAGTTCAAGAGAACCCAATGACATAACGCAACTCAAAAATGTTATAAGAGGAACCCAACAGAGTGACCTGACAGAGTAACCCGGTAGAGAAAACTCGGTAGAGGAACCCAACAAGAAGATTATAGTGCAACCTAATAAAATAGATGACAGAGGAACCCGATAGACCAAAGAGAAACCTGAGCACTAGTCTACCAAGAGACAGTTAGAATTCCAAGAAATGTTTATCTAACTTCCACATCAGATAAAACACTTGTGTTTTATATTTAGCTTTTCTATTAGCTTTAAATCCATTTATTGAGGGACAAGCAAAGTAATTTTAATTGTTTTAATCAGTCTAACTAATTAGAAACATGCAAACTAGGAGATCAAGGTCAAGTTGTAAACCTTCGATCATAGAGTTATCATTGTAATATGTGAAACTCATTTAGGTCAAAATCATTGTATAAATAGATATGTAATCAATTTGAACATGTGTGTGATGATGATTGTAGCCAAGAAGAATATCTAAAGATCAGACTGATATTTTTATGCAAAAGAACATCCAAAGATGAATTCAGTTATCAAGAACAAGAAGCAAGGCTACTGAGAAAAATAGAGGTATTGATCAATCACTATAGCTAATAATTATACATGTAATATTTATTGGATGTGTAATCAGAAATTGTAGATTGCATATACTCATGTCAATAGATATTTTTTACTACATTCTAACATATGTAGAAAATAGAATAAATCCTTGAGAAAGGTGGATTTAACAATCATTTTTAAATCTCTGAATCAAGTGCACACTAAACAGTGTTTCTAAAGCTCTTAACAAAGTAGACCTTAACTAGTCTCTACATAATACTCCTAATAGGGTAGATCATCAGAATTGATCTAAATTGTAAGCCTTAACTGACCCCTTCCATCTTGTATATAGTGAAGCTTTGTGGGTATCATCTCCACCATAGTTTTTACCTTCTAACAAGGGTTTTCTACGTTACCAAATCTTGTGTCATGTGTCCATACATTTCATGAGTGTTTCTATGAATGTTTACATGCTTATTGAGTTTATGATTTGACATAACATACATAAAGATAGAATAGCATATATGGTTGGTAATACAATTAATTACTAAAAGGATTAAGGTTAAGTGATAAAAATTTTGAGGGTACTGATTCACCCCTCCCCTCTTAGTACACAACATTCCATTTTTTTCAACACACTTTGTTGATAGTTACCCAAAGGTGAAGTACAAAAGTGACCAACTCATAGAGTTGTTTCGGAGAAGTCCTAGGATAGTTGAGAAAGGGCTTGGAAGATCATATAAGAGGGTAGGATCTTGAGAAGGATAGGAAAAATAGAGTCCTAGAATTGGCTTGTGCGAGCACACCTTGAGTGTTTCTCTCAAAAGGGGTTATGCTGAGCCAAACTGGTAAAGTTCGGTTACTGAAGGCCACTCTGCAAAATCTTCCAGTTTATGGTCTTAGTATTTTTAAAATCCCTCATAAGTATGCTGATTTGATAGAGAAAATTAAAAAAATATCTATTTGGTCGGGTTTTTAAGAGAAAAAAAAAGGCCCAACCTAGTTGTTTGGGATAATGTTTGTAAACCCAAGAAATTTGGCACTGCTGGCAAAACAGAGCTGGAGGATCTTTGAAGAGACTAAGGAATGGAATTATATTATAAAGGTAAAATATCATCTTACTTCCTTAGAAGGCTCTTTAATATTTGAATATGATATTTAGGGATCCTTCATATGGAACAATATCAGTAAAGGAAAGAATTTAGTCAGAAAGGGGACTAGGTGGAAGTTGGGAGATGGTAGGAAGATAAAATTATGGGATAACAAATGGATGAAGGAAAGGCCCCTAAATGAGAATTAGGATTGGTTGATTTCTATTTAGACTTTTAAAGAGACTATAGGTGAATTGGTGTCTGATTACCGGAACAATGAAGAATGGATTGATTTGGGTCCTATTGATGAAAACCTTAAGATTGTGTATAAGAAACTCCAGTATTTTTTTTCTAAGAGAGAATGAGTTGGATGTGATGGTTTGGGGTCCAGAGGTAAATGGAAAATTCTTTGCATCTTCTTCTTCAACCCTTATCTATGCTCAGGAAGATCAACCCTTCTATTCTTAGGTCTAGAATCAAAAGCTAATCCCTAAGATAAATATGTTTTTTTGGTTGTTAGCCCTAAACAAAATTCTCATAGTTGATAATCTTAGTAAAAGGGGCTTTAACATGCCTAAAAAATGCTTCTTGTGTTGTGCTCAAGCTGAAACATGTAATCATCAGGTGATACAATGTCCCTATACTAGAAATGTATGGGAGTCAATATTCAAAAGGATCCAACTGGAATGGGTAAACCCTCAGAATTTTGAGGACTTAACTAAAAAATGGTTTTTCCCCTTTCCTAGTAAAGAAATCAAAACTCTATGGAATTTGATTTTCCCTCACTTCACTTGGAAAATCTGGAAGGAGAGAAACAATATATTGTTTAGAGATAAACAAACCCCCTTTGAGAATGTTTCTAATCAAGTGTGTTGAAGCTTAATGGAAAACTTTAGAAGTACTCTTTCGAGAGACTCTACTCTTAGGAACAAAGCTTGAGATTTTAAAGATATCCTTAATTGGGACTTATTGGGACAAAGTATCAAAGCTCCCAATCCTAGAGATAATATCATATGGACTGCTCCACCGATAGGATGGTTAAAAGGTAATTTTGATGGATCTGCCAAAGGCAATCCAGGTAAAGTTGGAGTGGGAGGATTAATAAGAGATTGGGCTGGTAATTGTTTGGGAGTTGTTGTTCCCTTGGGAATTCAAACAAACCATGTTGTTGAAGCCTAGGCGGCCCTCCAAGTAGTGATGTTGGCTGAGGAAATTGGATGCTTGATGCTATGGATGGAGGGAAACTCTCTAAATATTATAAATTGCATAAAAGGAAAGAATGAGGCCTCATGGACTATAGTCCATATAATGATAAAATTAAATCAACTTTAGGTTCTTTCCAAGAAGCTTATATTTCCCATGTTTACCATCAAGAAAATAAGCTTCTGGATAGGTTTGTGAATGTGGGGGCCCAGTCTGACATAATCAAAATCTAGAAAGAGGAAGTAGATCTTAGAAATGAGATTTTAAGTCTAATCAAATTTGATAGACTTAATCACAAGGAAGGGGTCATTAAAACAATAAGAAATATTGAAGAGGACACTTAAATTTTTGAGGAGAGATATTTGTTAGTCGAGGTGTGTGATAATAATGAAAGGAATTATAACACATTGATTGTGGGTTATTTTAAGCACATTGAATCAAAGAAGCTAGATGCATAACAATTTCTTGCTTGCTGGGATCCTGGGAAAGAAAAAAGTTGTAGAAGAAATGGGAGGTGGTCTAAGAAGGGAAGAGCCGCTGGATTGTGACAAATGGAAAAATGAGAAAAGTGTCTGGATAAATCTCAAGTGTGGCGGGGTGACCCCGTATGTGGAAAGTCTCCATGGTTTTGATAAAGAGGTGACTAAAAACTTCGCATCTGGGTAGGTTAATGGCAAGGTCAACCTAATGGGTAAGTCTAGTCTGCTTATATTGAACCTGATTTATGAGATAACATGTATGCCCTTAGATGTAATTAATTTTCTATAGGGATAATAAGCATATGGGGTCTCAAGATTTTAATATTTTTCATAAAAATGCCAAAGAATAAGCAATATTGAGTAAAGGTTCTAGGGATTATGTGGATATTGTTAAGATTAAGAGTATTTGGGTTAAAATTCTAAAAGTAATGATAGAGTATTTTAATCTTGATGGACTCTACTCCAAAATTTACAATCTCCATTTCATTCTTGTTAACCACTTCAAGAATAATAAGAAAGTTTATTTTCCCTATTTCCTGCTTAGCTCTTTGAATAACAATATAATGGAGAATAGGAAAAAGCCCAGTATCCCAGTGCTGCATGTTGGGTTAATCATGTTCATTGCAGACTATGCCAGGGATAAAATTCTTGAGCCCATACCCAAGATGGTTAAAGGGAAGAAGAAGAAAATCAAAATGGAAGAGTCAAGGGCTGAAAAAAACAAGAGGGAAATGACTAAGAAGAAGGGAAATATTGATAGCAGAGAGGAAACTGAAAATAAAATCTTTTCTCCTTAGAGAAACGAAGAAGAAATGATGCTGGATGAAAATATGGAGGATAATCCTATGGAAGAGAAGGAGCTTCTAAAGGAAGAAATTAAGGGCTCCAAATATAAGGAGAATAAAAGATAGGAAAGCAATTAGGAGGTCCAAGAAGTGGGAAAGGATGATGAAGATCAGGTTGTGGAAAAAGATGAAGAAAAGGAAGAGCAAAAGGATGTTGAGGATTATTATAAGGAAGACTCAAATAGGCGGCCTAAAAACTCTAGGGATGGGAAAAGAGATTAGAAAAGATAGAGGACTAGAAAGGAAAAGGAGATTTCTACTGGCTTCGAAGTCGAGGACTGCATTGTGCAAGAGATGAAGAGCAAGGAGGACTATGGCATTAATTTAGAGAAAAGTATCATCAAGGAAATGAAAGAGATGATGCACAATCAGAAGGAAATGGAAGAAGTTATGGATCCCCTAAAAGTGAAATTGGATAAGCTAGAAAAGGACTATAAGGAAGAGTTTTCAATGAAGGTAAGTAATAACAAATTGAATGAGGACTTGAGAACCATATTTTCTGCTATAGTGGATGAAAAGATGAAAGCTTTAAATGAAAAAGTTAGTAATAATGTGCATATGATTAGGGAAATTTTGAAGCATATCTATGAGGGACTCAAAGTCTCTATGATTAATTCAAAAGCCCTATATACCTATTTGAAGAGAAGGATGATGAAAAATACCACCATCATAGTGGATGATGATGTTGGGCCCTCAGGGCCAGGAACTAGAACCAAAAGCATTCTCAAAAGGAAAATACTTGAAATGCCTAAGGAGCTGAAAAAGTTTGAAAGACTCCATTCAGATAATGGAGGAAATGCAAAAAAGAAGCTGAAAAGGCCATGGAAAATAATATGTAGTTATTTTTGGTCTTTTACTTGTAGTTTAGTAGTTACAGTGCTAGTGTCTATTTTTGGTTTTTCATTGTAACTTATTTTGGCTTTGTTGGTTGGGTTGGGGTCTTGCTTTTAGTTTAGCAGGCATTCGATGTTTGTAAGTACTTTAATGAATATCTTTATCCCTATTTTTTAAATGGTTTCGGGGTCCATTCAAAACCTGTATTTACCGTTGTTAAAGAAATTTTGTTGGGTAGTCATACCTTTTAAGTTTAGAATATTGGTGCAACCTATTAACATGATATGATGCTTATCTTCCATGACTATATGTATAAAATCCTAGACGAATAAATTGATGATATATTGGACAAATGTATTTCCCAAAAAGATCATTTCAAGATCCTTTTCCAAATCTTTGAATGTATTTAAAAATATAGCATTTTCAAATCCAAAAATGTGTTCTTATTTTGATAATGGAAAATATTTGGATTTGTTGTTTTGTATCGAAGTAGGCTCAAATAAAATTGATGCTTATTTTTAACATGCTACCTTCTAGAAAAATTTATCAACATCATATATTACAAGTACAAACTCAAGCCATTTACCAAATTGGAGATTGAACCATTACTTTCTCTCAACTGATTAAAAGGAAAGTGCTTTTAAATAGAATGTGGATTATCAAAAAGCCTTAGATGATTTAAAATGTTAATTAATCCTATTATATTACAACCTATTATTAATAATATTCCTTTTATTATTTATAATGGTGCTTCATCTAATGCACTCATGGCCTTATTTGCACAATGTGATGATGATGGTAAAGAACATCGTGTGTATTTCATAAAGTGTACTTTAGTTGATTATGAAATATGATACATGGAAATATAGAAAAAATGTCTTGCTCTTATTTTTGTAACTCAAAATTTGAGACATTGCCTTCTTAATCTTGAAACACATGTTACCATTAAATTTATTTTGTTGAAGAATCACTTCTCTTAAATATATATTTCAAGATGCTTAACTAAATGTGTTATGTTGTTAACTAAATTTGATGTTAATTTTGTTTTGAAAGGCAATTAAAGGAAAAGCTCTAACTAACCACTTAGTTGATGCTCATGCGCCTTTTAATCTTCCTAATAAAGATACATTTCTTGATGATGTTTATATTCCTTTGGATGTAGATATAACATGGGATTTAATATTTTATGGATCTAAATGTCAAACTAGGTATAGATTAGTTTCATATTAGTACCTCCTTCAGGAAATTTTGTTGAGTATGAAGCCCTTATAGCTGGTTTACATGCAACTTTACCCTTAAAAATGAGAATTGGATATCTTTGGTGATTCATAGTTAATTATACAACAAATAATGAGAGGGTTCATTCATACTTGAATTGATATCTAGCATTTTCCATCTCTCTTTCACTATCAACTAAAGCCCTTGAGTTTCCATATATCAGCAGGCCATCTTATATATTTGGTCAAAAAGAGAAAAATTTCCCCACTAATATATTATCCATGGATGAAATTATATTTTGAAGTGTGGAATATGGTAACTTGATGGTTGTACCATCATTTCTTTGAGATAGTTCACATGCTTTGACCAAACTTCTAGTCATGATGAAAATTTTCTAATTCTTAGTACACTCTATCATAGAAGAGTTACAAGTAGTTTATGTACTACTAGAGACTATGTAGTTCCTCTCTCATTTTCTTCATGCATGACATCCTTATGAATGTAGCCTCAACATTTTGTTGTGGTGGTGTGATGAGATCTCTTGTGATGCCATTTTTTGGATCTACATTCATAAGGATGTACTACTAGAGATTATGTACTACTAGAGATTATGTAGTTCCTCTCTCATTTTCTTTGTGCATGAAATCCTTATGAATGTAGCCTCAACATTTTGTTGTGGTGGTGTGATGAGATCTCTTGTGATGCCATTTTTTGGATTTGGATGCTTATCTATTTCCTTATATGATTGGTTGAGCCCACCATATGCTAGGATAGATATATACTTTTATTTTATGATCATGTTAGACCCATGAGAGGCTAGTGCCTTTAGGGTGATCTAGTTTATGTCATTACATTGATGAGTTTCATTCTTTTTTATGTCTAGTTGTGAGAACCATTGAGATGTGACTTGTTGCAAACCTGATCTAGGGGCCTATACCTTATCAGGAGATGAATGTGAGTTATGAGGACTCATTATGTTCTTAATAATTTGGATCCAAGCTTGATTATTTTATGATGTTCTCTGACTATTCTCGTGTTATAATTTTTATATTGGCATTATGAGATGCATCTAATTATAGTATTTTTTATGTTTATTTATGATATCATTGTTGATGTTATGTCGGTATCTAGTTTATTTCATATCTGAGGATTCTTTGATTATGTTCATCTTACTTTGATTATCATGATGTTATTATTGATTCTTGGCGGTATTATATATTATCATGTTGATGGATATCTTATTTGAATTTTTCACTGATATATGATTAAATATCAAAAAATGAATATTTAATGTTTTAATTTAAATGAAATGTTTGTTTATGTTGCACACTAAAGATTAAATATGGAAGGACCAGTTTCGTAACATTCTTATACATATGAATGATTACACCACTAGAGCATCCCTTTCTATTAGGTCAACTTTGATTATTATATGCATGTGCTTCAGCTATATATACTATGTGTGGCTACACTTGATGTGTGTATGTTTTAGTGAATAGGTACCAAACATCATCTCCTCTTGAGCTATAGTTCTGAGCATGTTTTATCCTTGATAGTGGCGTAGGAGATAGTTACATTGGCCATTCATGATTTTAGTCAACATCTTCCCTATGTGGATGGTGTACCCATATTGATATATTATACCTTCGATACTGCGTGACTAAAATCTAAACTTCATCTACATTACTATGATTATACTAGAAACTACCTTTTAAATAGAGTTGACCATAAATTTTTTAGCAAGTTGGGGGTTAAACATTAGTTTTCATCCTTGTTGTTATTTTATTATTTTTTGGCAAGTGTATCAAAGTGTATTCCTGTATATGGAATCAACTTGAATTGATCCATTTGGGGATTGAATTTTATTTTATTACTTTTATTTTATTTCTTAAGTGGCTTTTTATTAGTGATTTTCTATTTTGGCCAAAAGTGACTTTTATAATGAAGAATTAGACTTCATTTGTCACTTATACATTTTGGAGAGAAAAAATTTGTGTAGCCCACTTGTTGAGTAATTCATATTTTTCTCATATGGAATGACTTGGGAAAGGGAATTTTATGGGTAGTGGCTCATTGGATTTGTGTCATGATTTCTCCCCTTCTTTTGGAATTTTCTTCAGTTTTGCATAGTATTTTATTTCTTCTCTCTGTTTTAGAGTTTTCACCATTTGGTGAGGTGGGCTTCCTAGATCTTTCTTTTCACTTCATTTCTCAAATCATTTTTTATTTCTTTTAGTTTGTAAAATGAGAATTACCGTTCCCCCATTTTTTGCTTTATTTTATTGTCTGGTTGGGCTTGTATGAAATTAATTCAAAATTAAATGGATTATGTAAGGTTATGCTGCTCAAATTTTTATGAATAAATGGAAGTTGAATTGTATTGCATCCTTTTCTTGTTGGGCACATTTAGAGCCAAAGGGTACCTTTATGGTTTTCATTTTCAAATTTCAAATTTTGAAGCTTTTTTAATGGCTTCAATGACAGTTATGACATTGGACCTGGTTTTGGTCCCATTTTTAATTTCATGAAAGTTGGAATCTCGTCATTTTGATGATTGATTATTTTTTGAATTAATGACTTTAGTGTATGAAATTTTGATCCCAGGAGGATTCTTGATTATTTTCTCCTTTTTTGATCCATGTGAGCATGCTCCTAGGCTTAACCTTCCAACTTTGTTTTATGATCCATCCCTTTCTTTAATGAGATTGAAACCTTTATTTTATTAAATTGTTGGTATTTTGTGTATTTGAGAACCAATGGCTTCTCCTAGAATCATAAGATTCCACTTTTTTTTTTTGGTCATCTTCATGAGTGCCTTAATTTGTGTGCTCTCTAGTTTTAGATTTTTTCCATGTTGGCATGTTTTGGATTTGGTCCTTGGTTGTATCTCATGATTGTGTAGGGATCATGCAATCAAAATCAATTTATGACATTTCAATTACTTATTATTGTGATCCAAACTTTGCATCTTAAATTGATTTTTGGAAAGTGTGCCTAGCAAGTTATTGCCAAAAAATGATCTCTCTTTCATGAAATTATGATTTCATGGGAATTTATATTTGAGTTGGTTGAGATACTTATTCAAGATTATATTGGGATCTTAATATCATATGTAAATTTTTTCAAACCATCTTGGGATCTATACTCTTGGTTTGAGACCAATTGAGTTCTTCTTATAACATGATAGAACCTTGACCTTTGAGCCTTTTATGACCTTATGTTAAAGCCTTTGCATTTCAGCTTTGAGTAGTGTCTTTTATGCATGATTTGAGATTGCATATTGATTAATTGATGGTGTTGTTGTTGAGACAAAATCATAAGTAAAATTGTGTTGTTCCTTGCTGGGATCTTTGAGAGACATGTGCTCTTGGTTTGAGACCAATCAAGTTTGCCTCACTTAATTTTAGTTATGAATTTTAGAGTTTTTCTTGCATTATGATTTTATTACATTTTTTTTAGTGCCTCATTCTTGAAACATGATTATCTTGCTGGTTTTTAGTTAGTGGAGTGCACTGGGTCTCCACTCCGAGCTGGGACATAAAGGGGTCACTGGGGTAACTCGTGGAAATTCTAAATCAAGTGAAAACTAAATAAATAATTTGGGTAAAATACATTAAGAAGAATTAATATGACTTCCTAGCCATCCAAGGACATTAATCAAAGGTAAGTCATTTTATAGTCATCTAAGGACATGATCGAAGACACAGTGCCTAGTTGTCTAAGGATGTTGATCAAAAGGACATTATCTAGTCATGTGGGGATATTGATCAAAGATACATATTGAGTTTGGTCATCTACGAATGTTGATCGAAGGCTCAATGCTACATGGGTCACCACATGCCATGTAATGACACTTCATTCTTAAATCCTTGCACCAAACCAGTTAGTACTGAGTAGTGACCATGTGTATTTGTATTATGGTATTTTCATCTTAGTGATTGCATTGGTAGTTTTATGGCATCCCCTTATTGTTTCACTTGTATGGCATATGTGTGATCCTACTTCTTAGAGGTGCATTATATATGCTTGGGATATTTGAATATCTCCATGAGCATGATGTGGTGGGCTTGAGGGTAAACAATGTTTGATTGGAATTACATGCTGCTACAATGGACTAGCATTTAAGTAATAAACTACTTCTAGTGGTGGAGTACCGAGCATGATGTGCTCATTTCTATCCCTCTATACTTACTTTTAGTGATATCACATTATGATTTTATGCTTAAGAGATTAGTGTTCATTTATGTTGACTATATTCATATCATGTGTTTTTTGCTTGATTTATTGATTTAGGACCATCTTGGGTCCTTGGTAATCTTTTGTCATCCAAAAACAATTGATGTTCTGGTGGACTCTTGTTACCAATTCTTGTTTTTTTTTTCTTCTTGGTCACTGGTTGGATGATTGTTGGCTCGGTGAAGTTTTGTGAATATTCAGAAGGTGTAGTCATGATATGATGTTCATGAGTTCATTAGTAATTTTTTCCTATTATATAAACTTATTTTGAGTTACCATGCTTGAGTTATGTTGGATTCCATGACTTGATGTATGGAGGAGTTTCTAATTCCAGGCAATTTTCTAAGATTTGGTGAGTGGTTGATCTATAGGGATTTTGGATAGGAGCGGTCAAAAGAGTTTGTTCCTTATTATTCATAGATGCTATATCTATGATAGTGGTTCTTTTGGTTAGGAATTTTGTGAGATACAATCAATTGTCTATTGGTTTTTGTTGTTCTTCATGATACTGGTTCTTGGAGTTAACTGATTGATTTATTGAGGTTGTCATCATTGTTGTAATTGTTGGTGATAATTGGCATGATTTCCTATGTTGATGTTTATGTGGCCAACTTTATTTCTTGGATAGGTCCTCAAGAAATAATTAAATGTTTTATTTAATTTGGGTTAAGGTTGGCTAGATCTAACACATTTATTGAGATATGTAAAGTTGGTTGAGGTTGACCTATTGGTGGTTTTGTATAAGTATGGGTCTTGCACTCATTTGGATGATAACGAGGTGGAGGAAGAAGTCTAGGGGAAGGGTTGGATAGCATAGAAGTTTCTAGATGATAGATCTATGTCTTAGGAATATCTTTGTATAGTTTTGAGTTGGGTTTTGTTGTTACATTTTCTTTGTACTTGGCCTAAACCAAGAAGGCCTTACAACCCAACATGTATAAATAAATTTTGATTAATAAAACTTGTTGTTTGGATGAAAATAATGTTTATTTTGATTGTATCCTATTATTTTCCACTATGTTGATAAATGATGCAAGGATTTGACATCTCCTTTGGGGATTCTTTGTCCTTTACTGCATCAGATGGTATCAAAGCATGGTTTGATCTTGTTGTGATGGCTACCAATCTTAATTTTGAACTTGTGGTGTTCCTGTGGCATGGTTGTGAGGTGGCAGAGGTGATATCTGACTTGCATAACCAAAGGAGTTACACAAGGTGGATAGTAAGAGGATTTGTTGCTACTTGTTGAACTAGGGTTTTGCAAGGGTTAGGGTATCATCTTTGGTGAATTAGATCACCAACTTGAGGTAGTTACACCTAAGATTTGGAAGGCTGTAAATGCAAATGAATCCTAGGTTGATAGAGTAGATGAAGGAAGATCTCTAAGCTAAGATTAGAAATGAGAAGATATGTATAAGGAATGAGGTCATGTAATGGATTAGGATTGTTGTTGTTGGATTGTGTAGAAATCAGGGATCTGATGATGCTTTTGAGGAAGCTGTAGAAGGCTTGGGGCTGCTGATGTTGCTAGATCTGTTGGGAGTAATAAATTTTACCAGTTGATGAGACCTATAAATATACTTTTTTTTGGTTATAGGTTGGAAGTATCTAATTACTTAGGTACTTTAAATCTTGAAGACCTTATTCATTTGATCAATGAGTTAGTAGATCATGTTGAGTTAGAAGATATTCAAGATCCTTGGAGAGTAAGGTTGACATAGAAAAATTGAAAGGTCATGCAATTTTATGGTGTAAAAAATTGAATAAAGATCGAGAAGAGGAAGGTGAAATGAAGATCACTTGGTGGAGGTTGATGGTCACAAAATTGAAGAATAAGTTCATACCTGAGGACTATGAATTTGAGTTATTCAAGAAGATGTATAACTTGAAGAAGAAGGATCTATGTGTGAAGGATTACACCGAATAGTTTTACAAGGTAACCATTATAGCTAGTCACAAGGAGATTTCTAAAGAGAATGTAGCTAGGTATGTCAGTGGTTTGAGGTTCAATATTCAGGATGAGATGAGTATGATGAGGATTGGATCTGTTGAGGATGCTTATCAACATTCCTTGAAGGTAGAAGATAAGGTGTATAGGAAACAACAAAATAATTCTAGAGGAAGAGAGAGGCAAGTTGTTGGTGGTGATAAGGGCAAGAAAGTGGCTAAAGTGGACGCTAAACTGGTTGCACCTAATGGAGGTAATGGTGGTAAAGAGTTTAGAGGTAATTTATTTAAGTGTGGTTTGAAAGGAAAAAAATATTTTTAGTGTCAGGAAGACAAGAGGTTTTCTTGTGTGAGTGAAAAAGGTGGACCATCTACTGGTGTCTCTGACAATGCTCCTGAAGATGGGGTAACTCTTATTCTCAAAAGGGTGATGGTGATTAAGGATGCAGAACCTTATCATCATAAGAGTTTATTTAGGACCTAATGCAAGGTTGATGCTAAGTGTTGTGATGTGATTTTTTATGGTGGAAGATTGATAACCTAGTTTCTGAAGATATGGTATAGAAGCTTGATTTGAAAATACTTATACATCCAAGACCTTATAGGATTGGTTGGTTATATGATGATCATGTGGTGGAAGTAAGACAATATTTCATGGTGAATTTTTGCATTGGTTCTTATAGGGATGCAATATTATGTGACATAGTGGTCATTAGTGCATGTCATGTTTTACTTGGTAGATCTTTGTAGTATGACAGAGAGACTATTCATGACTGTAGACAGAATTTAATTACCATTAACAAGAATGGTAAGAGGTGTAGATTGATTCCTTTGGTGGATAAGGAGGAAGGGGAAGAAGTCTAGAGAAGAGATGAATAGAAGAGAATCTTCTAGAGGATAGTTCTGAGACATATGAAGATCTCTATATAGGTCTATGTTGGGTTTTGTTGTAAGGTTTTATTTGTACTTCACCTAAACTGGGAAGGCCTTACATCCCAACATGTATAAATAAATTATGATTAATAAAACTTGTTTGAATGTAAAACATGTTGGTTTTTATTGTATCTTGTTGTTTTTCTCTATGTTGATAAGTGTTGCAAGGATTTGGCATCTCCTTTGGGGATTTTTTGTCCTTAACTACATCATTTATTATATCTAGGACTCTTCGATGTGGAGTTATATTTTATTGTGTTGTACATTATAGTTGGCATTAGAAAAATTTGTATTTTACCCTTCCTATATAATTTTGTGCATTCATTCCATATTTTTGTGCATTCATCCCTTATTCCTATGCATTCACTACTTATTCATGTGCATATGTAATCAGGCTCCATTCTTGTGCATTTATACTTATAGACTGCAACATATGTTCCTACTCCACTCACAAAATTACTATAGTTGTGCATTTGTACTATTATGTTGCTACACATTTGTGAGAGTTTTCTATTCCTGAGGGTATGTGTAGAAAAGGACTTCGGATTTGGTTTCCTAGAATTTTTGGGATCCTTTCCATGCATTCACATCCCATTTTCTAATTCAATTATTTATAGTTTAGATCACTTTTCAATTTGGTTTTAGAATGAACCTAGTGTAGCCACTTTTGAGTATGGACATGGTCTCCTAAGTTGTCAACCGTGGAAGATGGTCCTATTGGGTCTCCTATAGATTTTTGGACATTGTCCAAGATCTAGTGAGGCATTGTGGGAAATGTGTGTATCTATTTACATGGAATTTTTCTGGGTTTTCATGGAGACCTCGGGAGTGTTTAAGACTTCTACTAGTGCAGGATTATTCGGTAATCATTGTTTTGTTCTCTATTTCTTATGAAATATATATTTTATTTATGCATGGTTGTATTTAATGCCTTATATAATAGCAAGAAAAAAATTATTAGTGCATATTTAACCCTATGTTTTGAGGTTTCCTTGGTAAGGTATTACATCTGGTATGAGAGCTCCTGTTCATATGTTGGGATCTCTTGGTATATTTTTCCCATGTAATTGTTTTTTTTATGCATGTTCACATGTTTGTTGTGTCATGATATAGTGGTATCTTTTTTCTTGGGTTCTTAGGTGTGGCATTCTTTAGTGTTCTGGAAGGACCGACCCAAGTAGAATGTCCTAAAGGAAGAGTACCTCTTAGATCTTTGCACCTATTAGGGATAGATGATACCCCTACATGAGAACATCATGAGAATAATATAGACTATTTTCTGGTGTATTTCTCCTAGATTGTGAGTATTTGGATACCCTTGTGTGGTCTAAGTGTGTGGATGGCTTGGAAACCAGGATTGTATTTCCCTTTGTTTTAGCATGATAGCATGTATGTATATGTTGATTCTTTGTTGCTTCATATGCTTAGTAGCCCTTGAGTAGCTTGGTTGTTTTGTGACCCTACTTGGTTAGGGTGACTGATTGATGTCCATGCATGGCCTTGAGTGCCTATTGATTGATTCACAATAGAGCATGGTGCACTATTTTATGTTATTGCTGCATTAAAAGTGAAAGAAAATGAATGTTTATTATATTTAATTTTTTTTAAATGCATTGTAAATGCATTCTTCTATGGAAAGTGATAGTATGAACAATTGCATTCATGAAAGGAATATTCATTAGTAAAGAATATTAAACTATCATATGTAATAGATATTTTGAGTAAAGGACTTATGGCCCCAAATTGCATGTTTCTTGGATCTCTTGAGTAATCCTATGCCTTAATTTTGTATAACATTTTATTTAACTTTCATTGAGTGCAATGATATCGCCATGGCGTGATCTTTCTTTGTGCATTCAGTATATGGTTTTGGTGTGCTTAAACCCTCTTCTAATTGAACCTAGCATAATGAAATTATTGTATTCCATGGAAAATATAAAATAATGTAAATCAAGAAAAAATATTGCTTCATTTATTAGTATTTAAAGTGATGCATATGATTGAAATTGTGATGATTCATTGTCTGGTGTGTTTGGGTATGTTTTTGAAAATTTCTAGGATGTTGTATTACTTAGTATATTGTACTAGTTGCTCCCTCTGATGTGACTGATATTAGTCACAATGTCACAGGAATGTGTTTCTTGTTTCATGATTTATCTTATTTATTGGTGGATTATTCCATGTGTTATGTGGGCTAGCATTGAATTTTTGGATTTTCTTATGCTTGGACTAGTTGCCAAAAAATTCTATATATCTCTGTGGCATTTGTCATGTTTGATTTATTGTTGAATTGTGTGCATTTTGGATATATTGTTGGAATTGATGATTCCTCCATTTGGATTTTCCTGTTTAGTTTTATGGTGACTATTTTGAATATTTGGTATTACTAGTCTTATTTTATGATTAGTGTGATTCTATCATGTTCAATGTGGAACTCTAATACTATGTGGAAGGGAGAACATCACATAAAATATGCTATTACGAGTTTATGAATAAATATAAGAATGTTAATTAGAATGACTTCTCATTTTTATTATGAGAAAATTTTGTGTTGTGCACAAAATAAGTGCAAGTTATCAATGGTTTTTATGAATTGTAGCACTATTTTGATTTAAAGATGCACTAAATTGTAAATCCTCCTTTGCATGGATGTTAGTAGATATATTGTACAATTGGCTAGTAGATGTACACCATGTTAAATGAGATTATAGCTACACAATGTTTTATGTAAATTATTAAGAAATGAATGATTGATCTTTTGCAAACCTCATGTTGAGAATTAGTTAGAATCATTATATAAATATTGTTCTCGGTAATGTTAAGGGACATCTTGTGCCATTATGGTTGAGATTGAATGCTTATTTTGGATGGTTGGGTGTGACTTGGTCCACCTACGAGGTTAACCCTTGGTATGGTTCTTGAGACTGTACCTTTCCCTTTTGATTGTCTCTTTGAGAGTTATTGTGGAGATGCTTCATACACCACTATTTTTTGTATTTTTTTGGTCAGTGTTCTCTAGGAAACTTATGTTGTGCATTCCTTAACTTCTCTTTTGGCTGGATCAGTGTGGAGGACAAAGAGAGTTTCATTTTCCATTCTTCAATACTCTCTTTGTCATGCCTATATATGATTATATACATATTATATTAATTGTGGTATCCCTCCTTGTGAGACTCCTGTTGGAGATCATTTTTTCTGAAGAAATTCCCATTAGTGTGTTGTTCCTTGTTGGAATTAATGGGAAGTGTGTACTAAGAGGGGAGGGGTGAATCAATACCTCTAAAAAATTTGTATCCTTTAATCAATTAACCGTTGTGCAATCAATTATATATCCAAACATTTGATCTTTACTATCTTGAAGTGAGTTATATCAATTCATAAACTTAACATACATGTGAACACTCATATAAACATTCATGAAAGTAATTGACACATAACACAAGATATGATATTGTAGAAAACTTCTGTAAGGAAGTAAAAACTATGGTGCGGATGACACCCACAAAATCTTCACCATCTGCAGATTGGAAGGGGACAGTTAAGGCTTACAGTTTGATCACTTATGATGATCTACCCGGTTAAGAGTATTTGTGGAGACTTGTTAAATTCTACTCGGTTAAGAGCTTTAGCAACACTATTGAGTGTGCACTCGGTTATAATATTTATAGTTGGACTGTTAAATCCACCTTCCTTGAAAGGATTTTTAGACTTTGCTCCACTTGTTAGAATGATAGAAAATTACAATTTGACTTGGTAAATGAAATATCCTATTTCTAATATAGATCCATTTAAGTTTACATGAATAATATTATCACCTTATGTGATTTATTAATACCTCTAATTCTCGGTAGCCTTTGTTCTCGATTCTTGCTAACCAATTTCACCTTTTGTTGCTCTGGTTCTTGAAACTTTCAACCTAATCCATAGATGTGCTCATAGGCTTCATTCATCCTCTCTTCTATATTCACACATGTATAATTAATAATTGTATCATCTCTTTATAATATAGATTTACATCATCAAGTTTCATGAAAAAAAATGTTAACTCTAAGATCAGGTTTGCAACTTTTACCTTGATCTCCTAGTCTATTTGTTTTAAATCAGCTAGACTAATTAAAGCACTTAGATTCATGTTTCTTGTCCCTAAATAAATGGTTTTAAAATAAAATCAAGATTATATAAATAGAATAAGACTTCTTTATCTGATGTGGAAGTCAGATCCACTTTTTGCGGGCTGCAACTGACTCTCAGTTTCTGATGGTCAGTTATGCTCTAAAATTAGTTGATTGTCTCTCAGGTTCCTTTCTTGAACTATTCTATTGGTTTTCTCTTTAACTGTCTCTTGGTTTGTACTATGTCCTACACATCAGGTTCCTCTATCAGGTTCCTCTTTATCCTTTTGACTTTGCATTTTTGGTGTACACACAAAATTGTGTCGTCAGTTCTCTTTGTACTTAGCAATTTTCTGTTATCTCTTTATATTTGATTTTTGGTTTTCTCTTTGTTCTATCTTTCGGTGTATGCTTACCATAAGTTTTTTTTGCATACTAATGGAAAATTAATGTCATCAATCTCCCCCTTTGACATTAGTATCAAAAACCGATATGTGTAAAATACTAACAAAATGTTAAGTATATACAACATATATTTCATGACTCCCCCTATGTATATGGCGGTATAGTACTATATACTTCCTGCCTATCTATACATATCATATACATATCATTTTCCCCATATGAATATACATATACATATCATTTTCCATATATCATTTTCCCATCTGAATACATATCATTTTCCCCCTTTTTTGATATTAAGGGCAAAGATCTATACCTTATAGCTTATCAAAAAAGTGGGAGTGTGAAGACTTCATGTCTTCCATAATTTTCTCCCATTGTTCCTTCAAGTTATCTAGAGCCATGTGCTCAAGTATTATCTTGGAATGCATATTGTAGATTTTGTCTTCTACTGACATCTTGGGGGTTGCTATCAGTTGTCGTACTGAATTGATGTGTTGTTGAAGCAGTGTGAGATTTGGTAGAAGTTGAGATTGGAACTTGGTGACTTCTTTGATGAAGTGTGTCTCTTCTTCCCATAGTTCCTGACTTAACCTCTTTATTTCAATGATCTTCTAATAATGCAGCTTTAGTGCATTGTCATCGGTGGTTAAGTTGTGAGCACTGTTAACTAGATTTGAATCTAACTTTGCTATGTTTTCACTATTCTCTTTAGTGAAATTTTCCAGTGTGCTTAGTTGTTGAATCAAGGAAATAGCTTCAGTTATAATTGGATCTAATTCAATAATGAATTATGAAAGCTTTACCTTGTTGACTACCACTTCTTGGCTGATGTTCTCAATAAGTTTTTGCTGGTACTTCAACTCTTCTCTCTCTTCTATTGCCTTCTCTACATCAATTTTTTGTGTTGTAATTGCTTCGGTGAGAGTAGCTAGTTGATCAAGAATTGGCTTATCTTGATCAAAATCAACATCAGGTACAATTTGATGCAATATGTCCCTAGTTGTTTCTAGTATCATGGATTCTCACTATTGTTTCCTTAGCTTCTCCTGTAATGCCTTCCTTTGGCATATTTCACCGTATTCTTTCAATGCTTCATAATCAAGTGTAGTTGGGTCACATTTGGGTATCTCAATGATTTCATCTAAAGTGACTTCCAAATATTTCTTCTTGGATTTCTTCTTATTCTTTTGTGTTTCACTTGAATGCAAAACCATTGCCATGTTCTCGGCTTTGTCCATTGTGCTTGATGAAGTTACTTGTTGTGCTTCTTTTTGCTACTTTGTATAGGTTTCAGCTTCACAGCTTTCTGTAGATGTCCCCACATTAACCTTTACATTTTCAGTATCAACTTTGTTGGTTTCCTTAGGAGTGTAATCTTTAGGTTTATCTCCTTCATTAGTGTCCCTATATACTTCATCTGTCTTTGTCTGTGCATCCTTCTTTTTTGTGTATCCATCTATTTGTTTTGAATCTCCTCATGTAACCTTATTAGCATCAGTTAATGTATGAGTATCTTCGATGTCCTTCTGATCATCAGTGTTTTCTTTCTTTTCCTCTTCCCCTGCATCCTTGGGACTATATTTTTTAGGTGACTTGTCTTTTTCTTGTAGAATATTGATTACTTGTATCAATATTGGCATGTTGCCTGGTATCTTCACCTGTGCAGAATCAATTCCAGTATCCTCATCGGTTGTGTCCTTTGTAACATTGACATCTTCATCTTTATTTAATTCTTCTACTAGATCATTGGTAATGTCAATTATTGTGTTATCCACAATATTTTCCTTTGTGGTATCAAGCCATGTTTCATCTGCAACTTCCATATTTTTGTTTCTAGTTGTGTCTTTTTCTTCCATGTCTAACTCACCTGATGTATCGTCTTTTGCATCTTTGATTAATATTTGTTCTCGAGTTTCCTTATCAACATCTTTTTGTTGTAGGTCATTCTCGAGGATATCTTCCTCAATAGGTCTATTTAGAATTTTACACCATTTCTTGTGGCTTTCTTGTTCAAGCTCTATAAGCCTCCCTTCAAGAAATTTGTAGGATCTCAACTTGGGTGAGAACTCCTTTTTTTGGTTCTCCATGATTTCATCAATTTCTTCCTTCTTGGATTCAGAAGGCATGAGAATAACAAGTACTCTTTCTCTTATTTCCTTCTCATTATTCAAAGAAAATGTCCATCTAGAGTATAGTATATCTAAGAGTTCCCTTGGTACATTATTTCCTTCAAACTAAATTGGTACATATTTGAACTTGTACATTTTTTCTATGATGGCATCTTCAACTTTGTTCTGATCTTCTGGATCTAGTTTCAACCATCTTCTAATCTTAGAATCTATAATAGATCTCAAATTTGCAATAGATTTTCATACCTCATGTTGGTGATCAAATCAATAGATTGGATTTCCTATGGAATTTTCCTATCCAATGATGCGAAACCCAAGTGATTTGGCCAACTAAAAAGTCGCAACCCAGGCACGGTTGGCACTTCTACAATTTTGGCTCTACAAAACCAAGGCTTGTAGGCCTATACCTCGACTTATCCTTCAAGTTACAAGGATTTTTATAGCAGATAAGTAACACTTCAACCTTCTCTCTCAAGTATGGCAAGGCACTTGAAATAAATCTAATTGAAAGCAATACATCATGAACTGTAAATTGAAATACTTTAAGTAATTGAAATAATGTTTATTAAATGTGTATGTAATTTGAAATGAATAAATAGATAATATATCACAAAACTATAAACAATGAACTAAATAACTATAATACAAATAAGCAATAAAGACCAGTGCCTTAATCAACTATGGGCAATAGAGTCACTGTCATTCCAATCTTATGTTCAACCTCAAAGACAATTTTACAAGAAAACTTATCACTTCAAAGGTGTTATGGAATGTACATGCAACCTAAAACAAATTCAAAGATATTTCAAAAGGGTAATACTTCTCAGATGACAGCCCAATTGACTGAGGCCTCAATCAATAGAATTTAACCATGAAAAATGTGAAAACCAATTAAAAATATAAACTATATTGAATCAAATCAAGAAGCATGCACATCAAAATATCACTTTGAAGAAGTTCTATTGGTTAAAAAATGATTAATGAAACAATTGCATATATGAAGAAAAAAGACTTATCTTTATTGATTTTAAAGAAATAGTACATCCAAGTCCATGTTATAGTTGTTGATCCAAAAATATCCAAATATGTGAAATTGTATTATTGTATTGTCCTCTCTTTACATTTTACATTATGTATATATATATATATGTGTGTGTTTGAGTGGCTTTCACACCTTTTTAGGGTGAAAAGACACAACTCTTACTACAAATTATTTTGAAAAAACAATAAACTAACTAAAAAATAACTACCTAACTTTCGGATTTGGCTTTGGTAGAAAATCCAAAACACCTCTTGAAAAGCTAATATTTTTTCTGGAGATAGGATATTTGATTTCCTGAACTGGGTCAGTTTTATTTTTTTTAAATGTGACCATATTTATCCTCTGTCGAAATCATCTTTGTAGTAGGTCTAATTTCCAGCATTTTTTGAAGGCTTCAATTAGTTAGTTATATTTATTTGTTTCATAAAGATTCCTTCCTTTGATCTTTTTTTTATGGAGAAACATGCTTCTTGATAATGGATTGGGACTTCCAAATTATCAAAATTTAGGGTATCAACACCTCATCAATTCTTTCTAGGATTTTTACCTTGACATTTTTAACCTCTACAGCTTCATCTTGATCAGTGTCTTTAATGTATTCTCGAGCTCTGATTAGATTCCTTATTCTTTTGTTTGACCCTCTCTTCGGTGTGGCCACTTTCCTCTTGTATGTTCTTACTTTTCCTTTCTTCAAAGGTGAAGGACTTGAATCCTTAGATGTTTGGCTTCTTGTCCTAGAAGCAGCTATGGTTCTTGGTTTCTTAGTTGGTGGAGGAGATGGTGTATCTGACTCTGTAGCCTCGGAGTCATTCTTTTTTTCAGCTTCACTAATAGGTAACTATCCTTTGGTTTCTTCCTCCTTTTCAGCTTCCTCTTCCTGCTTAGTTTCTTCCTCTGTTGCCGACAATATTTTCTTAAGGCTCTTGACCATTTTGTCATTTTTTGTGACAATTTTCTTTACAACCAGGCCAATTTTTATTCTTGATTTGGCCTCCTCATAAGTTCCAAACTTAGGTTGTTTCTTATCTAGTGGTTCATTTAACAGGGCATCAATTACTTTAGATTCTTGATCTATATTTATCTCATTTTCTAATGGTTGAAGCTATGATGTCCTCGGTACAATAGGTTTGATATAAGTGTGGTCTGTATCAAACATGAAACATATTTCATCTTGGAATTTTTCAATGAGTTGCTCGAGGATCCTAACCCTCTTCTGCATTTGGTCTTTGAATACAGTAAACTATTCATCTATGACTATTTCAAAATTATCTCCCAGTGAGGCTATGTGTTCACTGATTTGCATGGTGACTAGTTTTGTGCTATCCCATTTGACATCTCCTACCAATGGGAATGTTTCTTGAAAGTAGAATAAAATGCACATAATAAGTGACCCAAACTTACCTTTGTTTGACTTTGTGTTCCTTATAGTCTTCAGATTTTCTTCTAATTGGTTCAGTAGAAGTTTGGATAAGTCCAACTGAGTTCCCTTCTTCACAATCTTATAAGTTATGTCTACTGCACTGGATGCTATGTTGTTCATCCTGCTAGCTTGAAAGAATTTTTAGCCTAGAACACATGCTCTGAATTTCATCTCATCATCGATAATGGTGGATAGGTTTAATCCTCTACCATCCTATTTGGCTCCTGTGATCTTTTCAGTCTCAGCCTTGGGTGGGTTCTTTAGGGATTTTACCTTCTTAGTTTTAGGGCAATAGTTGACTGCATGGATAACATCTTGGGTTATCATCTTTGGTTCATCTATCCATAGTTTGTGATTGTGCATTCAGCTTAGTACTAACCGAATCCACTCAGTTTTGAAGACCTTCAAGAATAATAGGGCATTAGTGAGCCCTTTCACTTCTATATGTTTATGTCATCTTTTAATGTTCCATTTTCATTGCATAGCTTCTTATAAGCTTATTCAACCTTTGAATCACCTATTTCTGCAATCTTGTAGTGTATAAATGCTTGAACATCTTCGACGAGCAAAACCCTAGCTGGTATTCGCGAGAATGATCCAGCATCGTCAGGTTGTGAGGAAACCTCAGGGTGAATCTTGTAGTGTGGTTCCTCACATGCTGAATTCTTGATGAGTTTAAACTCATCCTTCTTGGTGTTCTTTGATTTCATAAATCTTGAAGTTGTGGCCATTTTTCCAGATTTAGGGCTTTTTGTGAAATGCATAAAATAGATTTGTCAGTTGTTGTAGAACTTATGGTATGCACTAGTAGTGATTTATGATTTGTTGGGAGTGCTTTGTGTTGATTTGTGGTCACTCTGTGATCTTGTTGTTATTTGCACAAAAATTGCTCTTGTCGCTCTGCTCTGGTCATGGTGAACAATGAGACCGTCTAGTCACCTTTTTATAGTCGTTTGACCTAAAAAGTAAGTCATTAATGCTTACCAACTCCTCAGTGTGTGAAGATGGAGTTTTTCGGTTAAGATATTAACTTCTTTCTTCTCGGTGAAAACATGACGTTTCAGGGCGGTTGTTCAACTCTTCACTTTTACTGATGGGTTTTGGTGTTGCAAACAACTTGTTCACTTTGCTTGATTACCGGCGAGGCTCAATTCACACTAGAAAATTTTATTTCCCATGTTAACCGATGCTTCTAGGTAAGTGTAGTCAGTCTCAATTTTGAGTGTATTCTAATGGATTTCAATATGTATCCCCAATAGCATAGTTATCACAGATTTTAACAAGTAATACCATGATGCATCTATACTTATGCTAATTTGGCATTTTATCAACATATTATGGAACTGATGTAAAATAGTAACTTGGGGTAATGTAGTTCCATACTTGTTTTTCTTAGGTGGGGGTGGTGATGTCACTAGATCCATTGGATGGGGTGTCACCATTTGCATTGCTCGGTCCAGCTTCATCATTGTTTGAAGATTTTTTCCACATTTTCTCTCTTTCTCTCTGGATGTTTTCAATGGTGTTTCCAGTGGGATATGTGCTAGTTTCTATCATTTGATCTCTGCAATCTTTCTTCAGATGACCAACTTTATGATAGTGTAAGCATGCCATTCCGGGATTAGTCCAGCCTCTAGACTTTCTAGTCCACTGTCTCATGCAGTTTGCAGCAATGTGACCAAATCTTCCACATGATGTATAATTTGTCCAAGTGTTGTAATCACATACATACTGGTTACCAAATTTTTTTGGTTGATAGGGAGTTTCTTGACCTTTTGGATTCCATGCTTTCCTTTTCTTTTTCCAGCATTCAAGAGTTGTGTGCCCATTCATTTTGCAAGTAGGACAGTATTTGTCCGTGTAGATTTCCTTCTTTGGTTATTTTTTCTCAGACTTACATTCATATGCTTTATGTCCTTTCTTGTTACATTTATAACAAAATCCTATGAATGAAGATGTAGATTTAGGAATACCTTTCATTTTTCCTTTGCATACATTTGATTTGTGGCCTTCCTTTCCATAGTGATTGCATGTTAGCTTTCTTGGTCTTGGATTTGTATAGACATTCTTTGGATCAGTTTGATTTGATAATTCTCCATTCTCGGTAAAACCTAGACCGATGTTGGTGTTGAATCTTTGTTGTCCTTCAAGAAAATCATCCATTCTTTTATTGCTTTCTTCAGCTTTTTTGATAATTTAATTATGCTACTACTGAATTATTATTTCACCGATAGCTTCTATTCTTTCAATGAGCTCAAAATTTATTCTATTTTCCTCTTGAATCATATGAATAATCTGATTTGTAACTTCATGATGATGTTCTGTCAATCTTTGTATTTCAGACTCTTTCTCTTGTATCTTTTTAGTAATCTTTCTTCTATCATAAATAGCTAGAGTTCTTTCTTGCTCAACTTTTCTAGCATTGTTCATGACATCAATCATCCTTACCATCTGTGTCTCTTGACCGATTTGCAGATATTTAACTTGTCCGGCCAAATGTTGATTGATTTCAGTTAGGCTTGTGATGCTTTCTTCTAATGTGTCTGATGCTTTGCTTGTAGTTGATCCTGAAAACTCAAATAAATCTGGTATCTCTTGCTCATGATAATCTTTATTATTACAGTGAGATGCCATAATATTTTGTTCATCTAACAACTATCTCATATTGATTCTAGCTTCTTTATACTTCTCATAGAACATCTAAATTTCTAGCTTCTTATTTTTAATATTTTTTTCAAGTCTGTACTTCTCCATTGTATGATCTTTTCCCTTAAGCCTTTAAGATTTTCCAAATAAGAGACTTAGCTCTGATACCAATTGTTGGAATTAATGGGAAGTGTGTAATAAAAGGGGAGGGGTGAATCAATACCTCTAAAACTTTTGTATCCTTTAATCCATTAACCTTTGCGTAATCAATTGTATATCCAACCATCTGATCTATACTATCTTGAAGTGAGTTATATCAATTCATAAACTTAACATACATGTGAAAATTCATACAAACATTCATGAAAGTAATTGACACATAACACAAGATATGATATCATAGAAAACTCCTATAAGGAAATAAAAACTGCAGTGGCGATGGCATCCAAAAAATCTTCACTATCTGTAGATTGGAAGGGGTTAGTTAAGGATTACAATTTGATCACTTCTGATGATCTACCCAGTTAAGAGTATCTATGGAGACCTATTAAATTTTACTCGATTAAGATCTTTAGCAACACTATTGAGTGTGCACTTGGTTAAGAGATTTATAGTTGGACTGTTAAATCCACCTTCCTTGAAAGGATTTTTACACTTTGCTCCACTTGTTAGAATGATAGAAAATTACAATTTGACCTGGTAAATGCAATCTCCTATTGATGATATAGATCCATTTAAGTTTAAATGAATAATATTATCACCTTATGTGATTGAGTAATACCACTAATTCTCGATAGCCTCTGTTCTTGGTTCTTGCTAACCAATTTCACCTTTTGTTGTTCTGGTTCTTGAAACTTTCAATCTGATCCATAAATGTGCTCATAGGCTTCATTCATCCTCTCTTCTATATTCACACATGTATATTGAATGATTGCATCATCTATTTATAAGATGGATTGACATCATCAAGTTTCATGAAAAACAATGTTAACTCGAAGATCAAGTTTACAACTTTTACCTTGATCTCCTAGTCTACGTGTTTTAAATCAGTTAGACTGGTTAAAGAACTTACATTCATGTTTATTTTCCCTAAAGAAATGGTTTTAAAAACAAATCAAGATTCTATAAATAGAATAAGACTGATTTATCTAACATGGACGTCAGATCCACTTTTTGTGGGCTGTAACTGACTCTCAGTTTCTGACGGTTGGTTATGCTCTAAAATTAGTTGTATGTCTCTCGGGTTCCTTGCTTGAGCTGTTCTATCAGTTTGATCTTTAATTGTCTCTCAGTTTGCACTATGTCCTGCACGTCGGGTTTATCTTTCGAGTTCCTCTTTATCCTTTTGAATTTGCATTTTTGCTGTACACACAAAATTATGTGGTCGGTTCTCTTTGTACTTAGCATTTTTCAGTGATCTCTTTATATCTAATTTTTTAGTTTTCTCTTTGTTCTGTCTTTCGATGTATGCTTACCAAAAGTTTTGTTTGCATACTAATGGAAAATTAATGTCATCATTCCTAGCTTCAAACTAGAAGAGGGCATCATCTTTGTAGACATGTCTTTCCATCCTGAGCTTGGTTAAGGATCTGAGAGTAGGATGATGTTCCTCATTTAGATTCAATTTCACCTTTTTGAAGGTGATATCGTGGTCTAGTTGTGTTGGGTAACGCTTGTTTCAGCTATAATTGAGCTCTTGAGATTCAAGAAGTTATATTCACTCCTATGATTGGTATTTAGATGACATTCATTTAGCCCTTCTTGTGGAAGGGGAGTTTTTTGAGCATCCGCGGTGTGTATGCTCTTTGTTGTGAGAGGCAAGATTTTACATTTTTACATCTTAGTACCCTAACATGGATGTAGTATCCCTCAATGAAGTGGATTTGGATAGAGAATCCTCACCCTTTTTAGATTCTTGAGTGAGTAAGTGAGACTCTGGTTGGACTAAAGTATGTTCCATATAAGCATGGTAGTTGTGTAGATCCAATCCTATGCACTTGATAACGAGGGTCAGTAGCATCAATTTGCAATGAGGGAAAGAAATCAATACTACTAAGAATGAATCTATGGACAATAAAATGACAATAAAAATAGAGGAAAACAAACAAATGCAAACCACAATGCTTGAAGCTTCTATTTCTTCTCTCTAATCCTTCTAAAATATTGGATGAATGGTGCTCATTATTGGTATTGGTAGCATCTGTGACTTGGGAGTGTTGAGAAAATGAGACCAATGTGATAATGATTTCGCTCTATGCCTCGTACAAGAAACCTACAGAGTAATTGTGCACAAAGTTAAAAATTTTGAATCCTTCAAATGGTTGAGAAGGGTTGATTATATAGAATATGGAAATGATTTGGAAGGATGAAATGATTTGGAAGGATGAGATCAATCCCAAAAATTGGAGGATGAATGGTTGAGATCAAAAGGAATTGGATAAGGACTCAGTAAACTCCACCTCTTTAAATGAAGAAAAGAGGGGATAGTTTAGTTAACTGAAAAGCTGATTTGTGAGTTACCTTTTGGAACTGAAGAGTTTATTTGGAGTTACCTCTTGGAATTGAAGAGTTGAACTAGAGTCACCTCTTGGAACTAAAGAGTTGATTTGGAGTCACCTCTTGGAACTGAAGAGTTGAACTGGAGTTACCTCTTGGAACTAAAGAGTTGATTTATTTGAGTATTTGTTTAATTTTAGAAATTAAAATGCTCAACCATGAGATAATTGAATTCTATTTTGATTTAAAATATAATATTTGAGTGAAATTAAATTAATTTAATTAGAATAATAAATTTATAAGTGTAATAATTGATTTTAAACTTTAGGAAATTGAATTTAATTAATTAATAAAGATTAATTAATGAAGGTTTATTAGTTAAATAAAATTAATTATTTAGTTAATTTTGGGTAAATGATCAAGAATGATTAGATGATTGGATTTAGACAAAATAAGATGATTTATTAATGATTTAAAAACCATGAATTAATAGAGGAAAATTAGTAATTAAATGTAAGTTCGCAAGTCTATCCATTTTAGGTTGTCTACATTTTCCCCTCTTTGATATATTGTGGCTTGTCACGTGTCAAGGATTTTTCAGATTTGATCCTACCCCAGCTTGTCCTAGTTACAACAGGTGGACTATAGGCCCCCTTAACATATTGAGTGAAAAATGCTTCAGATGAGCATTAATTTGTTGATAATGTTGAATCACTATATGATGACATGATGAATGCATTCCTATGTTATTTATGATATTATTGATGATGGATGCATTGATTATATGATCCTTCATGTATGATGTATGCACATATTTTCTTTTCTTTTCTTATGCAATAAATGAATGCAACCCTAAAATGTACCATGTGTCTGAGTAAATGCATGTGTTAGTTAGAAAAAAGTTAGTGAGAGATTATTTGTGTAACTAAATGAAAGAATGAGTGATGAAACCAATTCACTATTGCACTTTCCAATTTTATTCATCATTGTACCTTATTATGAAAAGGAAGAGAGTCAAATACACCTAGATATTGACCATCTGGATATCGATATCATCTCTGATAACCAGAAGTAAATAAATGAAAAGAAAGAGAACCAAATGCACCCAGATATTGACCATCTGGATACTTCTATGATCTCTAATAATAATAAGTAAATAAATAAAAAGAAAGAGAACCAAATGCACCCAGATATTGAGCCCCTATATACCAGTATGATCTCTGATAACAAGGAGTAAATAAATGAAAAGAAAGAGAACCAAATACACCCAGATATTGACCATCTAGATACCGCTATGATCTTTGATAACCAGAAGTAGATAAATGAAAAGAAAGAGAACCAAATGAACCCAAATATTGACCATATAGATATCTCTATGATCTCTTATAACTAGAAGTAAATAACTAAAAAGAAAGAGAACCAAATGCACCCATATATTGACCATCAAGATACCATTATGATCTCTAATAACCAGAAGGAAATAAATTAAAAGAAAGAGAACCAAATGTTAGAATAAATGAGAAGGGGAGGGGGGTAAATGAGTTACCTTAAAATAATTCTAATAATCCAACCAAAAATTATATCAAAAATATAATATTTTCTAGTTATCTTTCAATCCATCAAGATGTATGCCTTATGTAATTTAAATAAATATATACTGCTTAGTAAGATATATTGTTTATCTTTTCTAGCTTTTAATAAGTAGCAATAATTAAACTTAGTGTTTACTGACCAATCTATTTTTAGTAATGTGTAAAGTAAATAACCAATGCAATGATAGAAATACACATTTGACACATGGATTTTAACGTGGAAACCCTGTTAAGGGAAAAACCACTTGGGACTGGTAACCCAAATTTTTCACTCTTCTGAAGTGAGCTCGGTGAAGAGCCAACCCTGTTAAAGGTTACAAACACACTATTAAGTGTGACCTTGTTAGAGGATTCAAAACTAACAGTTTTGTCTTTTGACCTAGAATTCACTATGCTGTCAACAAGAAAACCTTTTGATACTCTTGAGTATCTCAATACATTAAGCATGGTTAAATCCCGTGCGGTTAAGAGATTTTATGAATCAATGATTAAACTAAAATAGTAAATGATCTATTCAATAATACAAATTTAAATTATAGATTTTTAGATCTATTATTAGTCATATAATACCTCTCTGATCTATATTATCTTCAATTCCTTCGCTCCCCTTCTTTGTCCTTTCTACTCAGTGAATGCTTTGTCCTCTATTGCTTGGTGTCTGCAGAATTCCTTGTCTCTATTCTTCAGCCTGTATGATCAAATCTGCATGAAGACTTCTATCTTCATTATAATTATATTCAACATTCCTCTCTTCATAATGAATTTCTTGTCTCTTTATATAGACATGATTCATTCGTTCAATATCCTTGTTTTCATTGTAGATCACTTCTTGATCCGTAAAACTTGGCATTCTTGCTTTAATGCATAAATCTCTCCTTCAGTTTTATTCCTCATATCTCTCCTTGTTATTGTTGAATAAAACATGCTTTAAATCTTTCCTTTTCTTTAGTTCAATTGATCATTAAGAATAAAGAAATCAACCATTCAACTCTAAATATAGTTCCTACCAGCTAAGTGTTTTTGTCATTCTTTATCTTCAGTTTTGATCAGTGATAAACTTTAGTTAGCTCGATCATTGAATTTAGTTATGCTAGGTAACAACTTAAATTAGCTCAGTGACCACTCTAGTTATTCTTGGTAGATAGCTCTTGCTCGGTATATACTGTGAATGACTCAGTGACACTTTCTTGGTAAAGCTTTCTTGGTTACTGTGATGCTCGGTTTATACCGTCCATTGGTGTGCACTGTCCATTGAGGTTTACTATCACTTAGTGTACACTATCACTCAGTGTATAATGGCTTTTTATGCTTTACCAATAACATACACTTTGTCTCTTTATCTTTTTAATTCTAAGACAATATGTGTATGACCAATCATATTTATCAAGTTGACATCAATGACAATATAATACATTAACTGATTTAATGTCTTACATTCACTTTTGCAGTTCGATGATCATCAACTTATCATCTTCAAACATTTAATAAGTTATAGTTCATCATTCTCTCCCTTTGGAATTTATGGCAATACAATATGAAATATTCCATATCATACCAAACTTATTGTTCTATAACCAATTCAAATATCTAAATCTCGGTAAGCTCCACTATCTTAGATTTGATTCTTGCCGAGTTCTATCCCTTTCTTTATTCCCTTTTATGGATAGGTGTAGCAGTTCTTTCTTCTTCTTATGTCTCTCCCTTTTTTTTAGGATCTCTTCTCCCTTTCTTGGATAGATATGCAGTGTTAACTCTCTTCAATTATCTCCCTTTGATGGATGGCTACTTCATTGAATCTTTCTCTCCCTTGTAGAAACTTTGTTCTCTGATCTTTTCTCACCCTTTGATGGATATTCTTCTCCCTGATGGATATTTCTCTTCTCTCCCTTTGTATGTTCATTATATATATTTAATTGTATCCTTGTCTCCATTTGACAGCAATGCCAATCAAAAAATATATCGTTGAATATCCTCTTCTTCAGCAATACAACTCTGTAGTAGCCAAATATATCTCTGGTGTGTGGTTCAAATAAGTACCTTTTGTACTAATATGTCATTTCAGTCCATATCTTAGCTTGCATCAACATGATTGATCTTCTGATAATGTGTAGGCTAATGCAACCTTCTAGTTAGTTTAGTGACTAGTATACAAGGGTCAAACCCCTAGACTATTTATCAGATACTCAAATGTATCTTTTGGCAATGGTTTTGTGAATATGTCTGCTAGTTGTTCTTTGGATTGTACATATTCCAGTATCACCTCTTTCTCTTGTACTTATTCTCTCAAGTAATGATACTTAATAGCTATGTGCTTTGTTTTAGCATGTATCACAATGTTTTTTGAGATGTTTATAGAACTTGTATTATCACAATAGATAATTACTAGGTCAAGAATTTCTTCATTCATACCTTTCAGCAATTGCTTGATCCATGCAATGTTAGAGAAATTCGCACCAGAAACCACATAATCTTCTTCTATAGTTGATTTTGATATGCATCCTTGCTTTTTACTTATCCATGTGACAAGTCTGTCACCCATGAAGAATTCTCCTCCTATTGTACTTTTCCTATCATCTATGTTTCTAGCCCAATCAGCATTGGTATAAAATTGTAGCTCAAATTTGCCTTATTTATTATACCACAAACCATAGTCTTCAGTATTCTTCAGATATCTCAAAATTATTTTAACAATAGTCATGTGTGATTCCTTAGGATTAGCAGAGAATCTTGCAACTATACCAACTGCATTTTCTATATCAAGTCTAGTGTGTACAACATACATTAGTTTGCTAATCATAGATCTGCATAAGTTTTGATTTACCTTGTTTCTCTTGTCTTCCTTTTTCAATTTGCATCTGGTCTCCATAGGTGTTCCAATTGGTTTGGAATCCTCCATTTTGAATATCTTTAGAACTTCTTTGATGTATTTGGATTGTGTGGTGTAGATGCCTTCATCGTGTTGTAGAATATGTAGGCCAAGAAATAATTTGATCTCTCCAAACATTGACATCTCAAATTCTTTTCTCATTTCATTATAAAATGATTTGCATAGCATATCATTACCTCCAAATATGATATCATCAACCAATATCTCAGCAATCAGAATCTTATCCTCAATATCTCCTTTCAAATATAGATTATTGTTATCACTTGTTCTAACAAATCCAATACTAATGAGATAAGATTGAAGTCTTTCATACCATTCTCTCGGTGCTTGTTTCAATCCATAAAAGGCTTTGTGTAGTCTAAAAACCATGTTCCTCTTGTTAGGATCAACAAACCCTTCAGGTTGTTCAATGTATACCTCTTATTCTAGTATTCCATTCAAAAATGCAGATTTAACATCCATTTGGTATACTTTGAATCCTTTAAAAGTAGCATAAGAAAGTAGAATTCTTACTCCTAGTCTGGAAATGAGTGCAAAGGTTTCTCCATATTCAATACCTTCTTTTTGTGCATACCCTTTGCATATCAGTCTTGCTTTGTTCCTTGTGACTTCTCCATTCTCATTCAGTTTTTTTCTAAATATCCATTTGGTACCAATGACATTTTTGTCACTCAGTCTAGGTACTAATGTCCATGTTTTATTCTTCTCAATATTTTCAATCTCTTCATTCATTGCACTACCCCATTCTTGATTCTCATGTATAGTATTAACAGATTTTGGCTCAAAATCACAAAGCAAACATCTAGTGTTAAGTGACTTACTTCTTGTTCTCATTCCAGCTCTTTTATCTCCAATGATCTGGTCCTATGGATGGTGTCTTCTAACATAATGAGCAATTATAGG
The DNA here is from genome assembly GCA_018584345.1 of Thuja plicata. NCBI lineage: Eukaryota > Viridiplantae > Streptophyta > Pinopsida > Cupressales > Cupressaceae > Thuja > Thuja plicata. The sequence continues at coordinate 1,025,342 of MU223867.1, read as the reverse complement.
TTAAGATCTTTGTTAATCGTTGTGATCTTCATCGCTCGGTTCAGCATTGTGATCATTTTCCTGATTCTCAGTGTGTGCAACCTGTTGCTTGGTTGCATTGTTCTATCGCTCGGTAGTGTTACATTGTTGCTTGGGAAGAGTGTCATCTTCTTTAATGAAGAAAAATATGTTGTAATAGCTTGGTTCCTTTCTACTTTCTTCATCATTTTTCTTAGAAAATTCATCCACTTTTACATTTGTGCTTACAATGATTTTGTTAAAAGATTTCTTTAGACATTTATAAGCTTTGATTTTAGTAGAATACACTAGAAATATTCCTTCATCACTTTTAGAGTCAAGTTTCTCATTTCTATCATCTTTCAATATATAACATTGACTTCAAAATATTATAAATTAACTCACATTTGGTGTGTATCCATACCATAGCTCATAAGGTGTCTTATTGGTGTCTTTATTTAATTGAATTGGTTCAGTGTACAGACATAAATACTTACAACTTCTCTCCAGAATGTTTGTGTGATTCCTTTGTCAATCATTGGTGTTCTTGCACAATCAAAAATTTATCTATTCCTCCTTTCAACAATCCCATTTTTCTATGGTGTTCTAGGTGCAGAAACCTATCTTGTAATCCCATTCTCGTTACAAAAGTTAGTGAATTCATCAGAAATAAATTCTCCTCCTCGATCTGATCTTAAACATTTCAGTTCTTTTCCACTTTGTTTTTCAACTTTAGCTTTATACCATTTGAACATCTTAAATGTTTCATATTTCTCTTTTAAGAACATGACAGTCATCATCCTAGAATAGTCATCAACAAGTAGAATGAAGTATCTATCACCATAATAACTTTTTTTTCTCATTGGTCCATATAAGTGAGTATGGACTAACTCTAGAATAGCATTAGATGTGTAGGTTTTTCTCTTGAAACTAGACTTTTTCATTTTTCCTTTTTGACAATTCTTGCACATGACATGGTCGGGCTTTTACATACTCGGTAAGCCTCTTACTTTTCTTTTCTTTCTTATCCTAACCATGTTGTCAAAATTTACATGACAACCTTTTATGCCATAACCAAATGTCTTCATTTCTAGCCAATAAACAAGTGATCTCAGTATTGTCAAGATAGAATAGATTACCTTTTGTTTGTTCACAAGTACCGATCAACTTTCCTATTCCATTATAGATCTTTGCCTTTTTGTTCTCAAATGCAACTCGATGCCCTATGTTATTCAGCTATGAGAAACTCAATAGAGTATAGTTAAGTCCTTTCACCCAATATAAATTTTCACATATGATCAGATTATTCAACATGATGGTTCCTTTTCCTTCAACTGGGAAAGATGAGTCATTACCCATCCTAATTGATCTACCATCATAATATTCAAAAGTTTCAAACTTTTCCTTATCTCCAGTCATGTGGTGAGTAAAGCCACTATCAATAATCCAAACATCATTTTTTCTAACTTTAGATATGAGTGTAGTTTTAGCATACCTTTCTTCTTTGTCTGAATCATCCTTCATAGCATCAAAGACTACCTCAACATCTTCATCAGACTTGGTGTTAGTATTTTCAAATTTGTTCTCAACCAGGTAACAAACCTTCTTTCCTTTGTCCTTGTAGTCTCGGTTATCTCTTATGTCAGAGTGTCAGTTTCTTCTATAGTCTTAGTCATCACTTTTGTCGAAATTCTTTTCATAAGATCTATATTTTTTTCTTTCATCCTTTCTCTTGTTAGGGCATCTAGCAGCAAAATGTCCAATTTCTTTGCAATCAAACCAGACCAATGGTAATTTACCTGTGTCTCTTCCTTTACCTCTATGCAATTTTCTAGCCATTAGTGCTTCAATTTCATCAAGTTATTTTTCATCACTATCACTTTCACTATCATTTATCATTGTGTGTTTGATACTAGATTTGCTTATTTTCAGAGAAGATTTGAATACATACTCAATGGTTGGTAAGACACAGTTGTCATAGTTGTTCATTTCAAATGAAACAAGTCTACCAATCAAACTATCAATAGTAACATTGTTATTTTCTACTGCTCTCATTTCTTGAATTGCAGATACTCTAATGGCATAAATAGGTAGTAAGGTTTTCATAATTTTACTTAAAACTATTTCTTCCTCAAGTACTCTTCCTACTCCTTAGATAGAATTAACAAATTCTTTGATTCTGCTACTGTACTGAGTGATTTTTTCTCCTTCTTTCACTCTTAGGTCATCAAACTTTCCTCTTAGGATTTCAGCTTTAGCTCTCAACACATTTGTATCTCCTCCATACACTATCTTGAGTTTGTCCCACATTTTCTTTGTAGTGGTGCATGATTTGACATCTTCAAATTTAGCATCAAACAGTGAAGAAGAAAGTTCTATCATCATATAAATATGTTCATATTTCTCTCTTAATTAATCAAAAGTCAGAGGTCCAATAGGTGCAGCATATTCAGCATCCAAGTATTGTGTGACATCATTTCCAAGTCCTGATAGATGAAGTCTTATCCTTCTTTTCCATGATACAAAGTTGTCTTTGTTCAAATTAGGCACATCCCTTTTACTCATCTTGTGATCTTTATCTTGAGTCTTTAAACTCTCTTCCAAATACCAAAGCTCTAATACCAATTGTTATAATAAATGAGAGGGGGCGAGGTGGGTGAATCAGTGGCCTTAAAAAATTTCAATAATCCAACAAAAAATTATATCACAAATATAATATCCTCTATTTATCTTTTATTCCATCAAGATGTATGCCTTATGTAATTAAAACAAATATATACTACTCAGTAAGATATAGTGTCTATGTTTTCTAGCTTTTACCAAGTAGCAAGAATTAAACTTAGTGTTTATCAACCAATCCAGTTTTAGTAATGTGTAAAGTAAATGATCAATGCAATGAAAGAAATACACATTTGACACATGGATTTTAATGTGGAAACCCTGTTAAGGGAAAAACCACTTGGGACCGGTAACCCAAAATTTTCACTCTTCTGAAGTGATCTCAGTGAAGAGCCAACCTTGTTAAAGGTTACATACACACTGTTTAATGCGACCTTGTTAAAGGATTTAAAAATAATAGTTTTTCTTTTGACCTAGCATTCACTATGTTGTCAACAAGAAAAATTTTTGATACTCTTGAGTATCTCAATACATTAAGGATGGTTAAATCCCACTCGGTTAAGAGATTTTCTAAGTCAATGGTTAAACTAAAATAGTAAATGATCTGTTCATTAATATAACTTTAACTTGCAAATTTTTAGATCTATTTTTAGTCCAATAATACCTCTCTGATCAATATTCTCTTCAATTCCTTTTCTTCCCTTCTTTGTTCTTTCTTCTCGGTGAATGCTCTGTCCTCTATTGCCCAGTGTCTGTAGAATTCCTTGGCTCTATTCTTCAACCTGTATGATCAGATCTACATGAAGGATTCTATCTTCATCAGAATTATATTCAACATTTCTCTCTTCATTATGAATTAATTTTCTCTTTATATAGACATGATTCAGCTGTTCAATCTCCTTTTTTTCATTGTAGATCACTTCCTCATCCGTAAAACTTAGCATTCTTTCTTTAATCTGTAAATCTCTCCTTCAGTTTTATTTCAAAAATATCTCCTTATTCTCCAATCGCTAAGAATAAATCAATCAATGAGTCAACTCTAAATATAGCTCCTTCCAGCTAAGTGTTTTTGTCATTCTTTATCTTCAGTTATGATCGGTGATCAACTTTAGTTATCTTGGTCATTGACTTCTGTTAGCTCGATGACCACTCCAGTTATGCTCGGTAGATAGCTCTTGCTTGGTATACACTATGAACGGCTTGGTAATAGTTGATCGGTAACACTTTCTCACTTACTGTGACACTCGGTTTATAGTGTCTGTCAATGTGCACTGCCCGTCAGTTTTTACTTTCACTTAGTGTACACTATCTTTTGGTGTATACTGGCTTCTTATGTTTTACCGATAACATAAAATTTGTCTCTTTAGCTCTTGAAGTCTATGAAAATGTGTATGAATAATTATATTATATCAAGTTGACATCAATGAAAATACAATACATTAACTGATTTAATGTCTTGCATTCACTTTTGCAATTCGGTGATCATCAACTTATCATCTTCAAAAATTTAATCAATTATAGTTCATCACCAAATGCACCCACATATTGATCATCTAGATACCGCTATGATCTCTTGATAAAAAAAAGTAGATAATAGATAAGGATTGTTCAATTCTTTTCCAGGGGTTTGCTCAGATCATGGAACTGCGTGGCTTGCAGATGCATGACAGCTCCTACTGCATTTATGTTGAATCATCATTTCCCCATAATCAAATTGAAACACTCCAAAAATAGAAAAAAAGGAAAAAAATATCATGATCCATCATATCCACTCTCATAACTCAGTGGTATCCTTGAGTAGCGTAAGAACATAATCACGAAAGATAAATTAACAACAGATTGACATGATTGACCTTGTCACTAGTTTATTGTTCCTTGATTTGCTTGATTTTTGATGTTTGATTTTTGATGTGTCTAGTTTGAGGAATGGATGACGCATAAAAGACTTATTTCTCTGGTTTTCAGTATATCCATCATTGTCTAAGATAATTGATAGTTTAATTTATGATTGATTGAATCATTGGATTGATGTCATATTAGATTGTTGATAAAACTGAGTCATATGAGTCCATTGTTGATTTGTGAAGCTCATAGTTTTTAAATTTGAGTAATTTTTTTATCATCATTTTCTTGTTGATGACAGAGATTATTTATTGCTCAGATTTTGCAATATTCAATTCTTTTTTATGATTGGTTCTTCAGGACATTTTTCTCTTTTTTAGGTTTTTTTTATGACTTTTTCAGATTTTTTCAAGACTTTTAGAATTTCCCCCTAGTATGGTAAGCTAGTATGAGCCATGGATAAGTGTGATGTCTCAAAGGGGATTTCTCTTCTGTAATAATATTGGGTACTCAATCTTGAATGCGGGGAGTACAAATTTAATCTATTGGAGTTCATTGATGGTGAAGCAAGACCTTAACACTTGGCACCTATTTACCATGTTTTCACTAAGCTACTTTCCCAATAGTGCCTATTTTCTAGGTTTTCACTAAGAGAGAAATTTTGTTTCTCTTTACTTTTTTCTCTTTTTTGTATTTTTTTGTTGTCACCAAGGCGCTTGATTGCCAGGTTTTCACCAAGGTAACTTTTAAATTTTTTTTTATTTTTTATTTTTGTATTTTCTCTGGATTATAGATATGTTCCCTTGAACATGAGACCTTAGGCATAGAACCTTTTGAGGTGCATGTTTTTTATATAACCAGGGAGCGGATCTCCTTATTATTTTCCAATTTATATTCTTGATTGTTGCATGATGTGATGATGATGTATGGTCCTAGCCAATTAGGCTCAAACTTTCCTGGTTTAACTCTTTCTGCTTGATTCTTTTGATTTTCCATGAGGATGAGATGTCCTACCTGAAAGGTATGTGGCCTAACTTTCTTGTGATATTTTCTTCTAAGGCTATTCTGATAGCCTTGTAAGTTATTCAGTACATTTTGGCCTCTCTCATCTAGTAGTTCCAGTTCACTGAGTCTAGTAACTCTATAGTCTTCATCTGATATGATATAATTCAATGATATTATAAGGGATGGGATTTCAAATTTGAGGGGTAGGAATGCCTCTAATTCATATACCAAGGAGAGGGGAGTTTCTATTATAGGTATTCTCACACTTGTTCTGTATGCCCATAATGTGGGACTGAGCTGGAAATGCCAGTCACGACCAGATTCATTAACCATTTTATTTAAGATCTTCAAGATTGTTTTTTTAGTGGCTTTATCTTGTCCATTCCCTTGGGGATAGTTGAATGAAGATAAATATTTTTTTATTTGAAACTTCTTACAAATATCATTGACATCCTAGTTTTGAAAAGGTGTACCTTGACCAGTGAGTATGGTTTGAGGGATCTCATACCGACTAATGATGTGATTCAGTATAAACATGGAGATCTTCTTACCAATTATGTATGTGAGAGGAATTCCTTCCACCCATTTGTTAAAGTGTTCTATTACTAAAATTATGTATTTGTGACCATTAGAGGATATTGGTGTAATCTTTCCCACTAAGTCAAATCCCCATTTTGAAAAAGGCCACAATGAAGTGATGGGGTGGAGGTCTTGAGTTGGTGTGTGAATAAGATCTCCATGTATTCGACATTGTCAACACCTTTGTACATATTTTTTATTGTCTGTCTCTACAGTAGGATAATAGTATCCCATCCTGATGATCTTCTTTGCTAAACTATTTACACCTACGTTGGCCTCACAAATGCCTTCAGGTACCTCGTATAAAGATCTCTTTGATTATGTGGAAGTGAGACATCTTAAAAGTACTCCATCTAGACTTCTTCTATACAAATTATTTGCTAGAAGGGTGTACCTAGAGGCTTGTCAGATAAGGGACTTCTTTTGGTTTCTAGATAGGTTGGGTGGTAGAGTATTGTCTTGTAGGTAAGTATACACATCATGGTACCAGAGGGACTTAGGGCCAACAAGGACACACACTGACTCTGTTATTGGAGCCTTATATGATGATATCATCAAATTTTCTACCAAAAATTGGAATTTGGGTTTGTTACCTAGAATGTCGATCAAAGATTCTATAGTAGCCATCACATCTGCTTCTTTGTTTTGAACCCTTTGAACCTGTTCAAATACAGTTTAATGAAAAGAAGACCACAGTTGGTCCATCAACTCTAAATATGGGATCAATTTTTTTTGTCTTTGGTCATGTAATTATTGTTGACTTAACTAATAACAAACTGGGAATCACCATAGAATCTCAAGTTCTTTATCCTCTATTGTATAGTTGTTTTCAATCCGGTGACCAAAGATTCATAATCAGCTATGTTGTTCATACATGGAAGTTGAGTTGATGCAGGAGCATCCTGGGTTACCTTGCTATCCTACTCACCTTTGTTCATTTTTCCAATTAGTGTCAAGTTGTAGTTATTGTCAAGTTGCAGTGTGTGTCAATCTATCCAGTGTTGACCGAGTTCCTATTTGTTTCGAGTTCCCCAGTGTTGGTTGAGCATTCCTTCCCATGCCTAGTGAACCTAATGCTTAGTTCTTCCTAACTGAGCTTGTCTATGTTTGGTTTCTATTCAGACTAACTTTTGTATATAAATATCTTGTTGCACATTTAATATTTGGATATTGTCTTGGGATGTGTGCAGATCATTGGTGGTTGGCTTTCCATCTTTGTAAGCCTCTTTGGAAAGTATGAATAAGGATGTCTAGGAGTAGGTTAGGTATCAACTAGTAGAGAAAGTAGAAGATGATGATATGAGAAGGTAGAATATAGATTAAGTCAAGATTTTGTAAATCTTTTTTCCTGTAACCCGGAAGGCCTGATATCCAGGCATCTATGATGTAATTGCATGACTCAATAAAACACATTTGTTGTTCCTTATCTCTTTGGTGTTGTTCTCTATTTTTTTATTCTATTGTTTTTATTCATAGGGTGGCTAGATAGTTGGGTGTATTGTGGGTCCCAAATTTTCCTATCTTGCCTTGTGTCAGGTAGTATTAAAGAGATGTTATTCCTTGGTGGATTGGATCATGTAGAACCCTGAGTCGATTTGGTTTTAGGGTGGGAGATCTATGGATTTGACCTATAACTTGCAGAGGGTTGCGATCTTGGAGGAACCTGTATCAAGATGGTTTGAGGCAGAGGAAATGTTGATAGTACCATAATGGACATGTTGTGGTTGATTGAAACTAGATTAGATGCTTTGGAGATAGCCTAGAGAAGAGGAGTACATCTTGATGATGTGAGTGATGATGAAGCAGTGGAACCAAATCCAGAGCCTAAAGAAGATCAAGATGAGGAAAGATTATTGAGAGTATTGTCTAGGGCACATTCAAATCCTATTGTTTAAGTTGTTCCTTATGATGAAAAATTGGATACTAATGTTGTGTTGGATTGGATATATGATATGGAGAAGTTCTTTGAGTTTGAAAGAAATCTTGATAATAGGAAGGTGAAAATTGTAGTCACTAGGTTGAAAATCCATGCCTCACTATGCTGGGAGAATTTACAAACTAATAGAAAAAGAAGAGGAAAGGAAAATATCATAACTTGGTTGAAAATGGTGAACAAAGTAAAGAAGTTCCTTCCTACTGATTACCAAGTTAGCTTGTTGAGGAAGATGCAAAACCTGAGACAAAAGGACATGACTGTGAAGGAATACACCAAGGAATTCTATAGATTGGACATCAGATCTAGACAAGTGGATGATGAGGTTGAGAAATTTTCCAGATACCTTAATGGACTGAGATCTAGAATTCTAGATGAAATAAGTTTTTTGAAATTGGATAGTGTGGAAGAAGAATATCAATATGCCCTGAAAGTTGTGGAGATCTTGAAAAAGAAGTATGAGCAAAGACAAAGAGGTTGAGGTTGTAGATTCCAGAGAGGCAGAGGTAGATCGTATGGTGAAGGTGGCAGATTTGATAGTTCTACACAAGATAGGGGAAAATTTGAGTGGAAAAATGAAGATAAAAGAAAGACTAAATGGAAAGGTGGTATTTCTTAATGAGGAGGTAGTAGTTCCTATCAAGGAAGAGGTAGAGGTGGTTTTAATGGTAATTGTTTCAGATGTGGCAAAGAAAGGCATAGATATTTTGAGTGTAGAGACTCTGATGGAAATGGAAAAATTCATAGAAAGTTTTTGGTACAAGAGGATCTTGAGGGTTCCCCAAGTGGACCAAAAGCTGGAGAAAAGATGATGGTAATGAGAGATTTGTGTAACAACTAAGTCGGTGACTATTTTGAGGAGAAGTCTTTTCAAGACCATATGTAAGATGACAGGAAAATGTTGCAAAGTGAATATTGATAGTGGAAGTTCAGAGAATTTTGCATCAGAGGAGCTAGTTACAAAGTTAAAATTAAAGAGGTTGAGACACCCTAAACCCTATCATGTTTCATGGATCAAGGATGAGCATAAATTTTTGGTAAGTGAGAAATGTGTTGTGAAATTCAAGATTGGAAATTACTTTGACGAAGTTCTATGTGATATTATTCCTATGGATTGTTGTCATATTCTATTGGGTAGACCTTGGTAGTATGATAGACATGTTGTGCATGATGGTAGATTGAATTAGTATACTCTTTGGGTGAATGGGAAGAAGAAAACATTGTTACCTTTGATTGAGGCTCCAAATGAGATAAATTGTACTATTGTGAAAATTTGCATGGTTAATGGAAATAAATTTGAGAAAGAAATGAAGAAGAATCAAGTCTGTGTTACCATAATTCCTAAATGCTGAGTGACAGAAAATAGTAATTCCAATTGACAGAAAAATGTCGAGCGACAGAAGATTGTGGATGTTGAGTGCTAGCAGAAATTCAGATTTATTGAATGAATACAAGGGGATTGTTGTAGAGGATATTCCTGATGGTTTACCTTCAGTAAGGAGTATAATTTATTGTATGGATCTGATTCCTAGAGCTAGTTTTCCAAATAAATTACCATATAGATTGACACCTACCAAGAATTAAGAACTTAACAAACAAGTGTAGGAGTTGTTGCAAAAGGGTTTGATCAGAGAAAGCTTGAGTCTGTGTGTTGTACCTGCTATATTGGCACCTAAGAAGAATGGAGAATGGAGAATGTGTACTAATTATAGAGCTATTAATAAGATAACAGTGAAGTATAGGTTTCCTATGTTGAGGATGGATGACATAATGGATTATTTGAGTGAAGCAAAGTGTTTTACCAAGATTGATTTGAAGAGTGGCTATCATTAGATCAAAATCAAAGAAGGTGATGAATGGAAGACTACTTTCAAGACAAAATAAGGATTATATGAGTGGTTGGTTATGCCTTTTGGTTTGACTAATTCACCTAGTAATTTCATGAGGTTGATGAATGAAGTTCTCAAGAGATATTTGGGTAAGTGTGTGATTGTTTATTTGGATGATATTCTGATATTCAGTAAGACTAATGAAGAACACCTTGAGCATATAAGACAAGTGCTGAAAAGACTGAAGGAGGAGAAGCTGCTAATTAATCTGAAGAAGTGTTCCTTTATGCAAGAAGAGATTGTGTAATTGGGATTTTTGATTTCAGTTGATGGTTTGAAAATGGACCCTAAGAAGGTTAAAGCAATTCTCGAATGGCCTACACCTGAGAATGTGGGTGAGGTAAGATCATTTCACAGTTTGGCTAGTTTTTACAAAAAGCTCATTAAGAATTTTTGTTCTATTTGTAATTCTATGATTGAGACTATGAGAGGAGATAAAAAGGATTTTAAGTGGACACATGGAGCTAATAGAAGTTTTGAGACTTTGAAACAAAGGGTTGTTGAGTTACCTATGTTAGCCTTTCTTGATTTCAAAAAGGTATTTCAAATTGAGAGTGATGCAAGCGGTAGTGCAATAGGAGTTGTGTTGAGTCAAGAAGGTAATAATGTTGCTTACTTTAGGGAGAATTTGAATGATGCTCAAAGGAATTATTTTTTGTATGACTAAGAGTTTTATGTTGTTGTTCAAGCTTTGAAGTGGAGACATTATTTGATTCCTAAGGAGTTTGTATTGTATACTAATCATAAAGCTTTACAGTATTTGGGAAGCCAACATAAGTTGAATGAGAGACATATGAAGTAAGTCGAATACTTACAGAGTTACACATTTGTGATCAAGGATAAGACTGGAGTTACTAACCAAGTTGCAGATGCACTAAGTAGAAGATGTTCTTTTTTTACCGAGATTAAGGTTGTTGTTCTTGGTTTTGAGAAGATGAAGGATTTGTATGATACTGACCCTGATTTTTATGAGGCGCGATGAGAGAATAGAGCACCAAATATTTCAGAACAACCAAGTAATTTTGAGGAGTATTTCATTCAAGAAGGCATTTTTTTCAAAGGAATTCATTTCTCTATACCAAGAAGTTCCATGAGAATTAATTTGATTAACAAAAAACATTATGGTGGATTGGCTAGACATTTTGGAATTGATAAGACATTGAGTTTGCTTAAGGAAAAGTATTACTGGCCTCATATGTATAAGGATGTTCAGAATTTTGTAAGGAGTTGTGGAATTTGTCAAGTTACAAAAGGAGTAAGTTACAATACCAGATTGCATACACCTATTTCTGTTCCTGAGAAACCTTGGAGTGACATCATTGTGGATTATGTTTTGGATTACCTAAGAGAGTAAAAGGGTATGATTCCATATTATTTTGTTGTGGATATATTTTCTAAGATGACACATTTCATACCATGTAAGAAGACATTAGATGTTATGCATGTTGCGGATATTTTCTTTAAAGAGGTTGTTAGATTTCATGGATTACCGAGAAGTATTATCTCTGACCGAGATAGAAAGTTTTTTGGTTATTTTTGGAGGACTTTGTAGAAGAAAATGGATACTGAGTTAAGGTTTAGTTCTACATTCCATCCATAGATAGATGGATGGACAAAGGTTGTCAATAGAAGCTTGGGTAATTTTATGAGATGTTTAGTTGGAGATAAGCCAAGTAATTAGGAGATGATATTAGCACAAGATGATTTTTCATATTATAATTTTGTGAATAGGAGTACTGGAAAAATACCTTTTGAGATTGTTACTGGAATGTAGCCTAGAGGAGTATCACATTTGAGGGATATTGTTGGTGAAGAGAAGAGAAGTGATGAAGGGGAAGTTTTTTTTGATTTTATGAAGTCTTTACATGAGGAAGTGAAGTTGAAGTTGGAAAAAAGTAATTAGAAATATAAGAAATATGCTGACAAGTCTAAAAGAGATCATGTTTTTACATTTGGTGATGAGGGGATGGTTTATTTGAAGAAGGGCATATTTCCTTCTAGAACATACAGTAAGCTGAAGATGAAGATGTTTGGTCCTTGTAGAATTTTGAAGAAGTTTGGTAGTGGTAAGGCTTATGAAGTTGAGTTACCTGATGACATGGATATATCTCCTATATTCAATATTGCTAATTTGCATAAGTATCATGAGTCAGATGATGAAGTTGTTATACCAGATGATTATCCTAAGAAGTATATTGAAGAATTTGAACAAATATTAGATTAGAGGATTGGTAAAAGTACAAGAGGAAAATATTACTATGAGTATTTGGTAAAGTGGAAGAATAGACCAGTTGAAGATGACATGGATTTATAATTCTGAGTTAGATTCAGCTCAAGTTGTGGCACTTCAATTATTCAGGGGAATAATTTCTTTCAACCTTGGTTGTCTAATATAGGAGCATCATGGGTTTCCTTGCTATCCTGCTCATCTTTGTTCATTTTTCCAGTTAGTGCCGAGTTGTCATTCTTGCTGAGTTGCAGTGTGTGTTGAGCTGTCTAGTGTTGACCGAGTTCCTGTTTGTGCTAAGATGCCCAGTCTTGGTGAAGTGTTCCTTCTTGTGCTAAGTGAACCTAATGCTTGGTTCTTCTTGACCAATCTTGTCTATGTTTGGTTTCTTTTGAATCCAACTTCTGTATTTAATTTCTAATTGTTTTACATTTAATATTTGGATCTTGTCTTGGGATGTGTACAGACCGTTGGTGGTCAGCCTTCCATCTTTGTAAGCCACTTTGGAAAGTATAAATAAGATGTCTAGGAGTAGGTTAGGTATCAGCTAGTATATCAAATAGCAGATGTAGATATGAGATGGTAGAAGATAGATTAAGTTAGGATTTTGTAAATCTTGTTTGCCATAACTTAGAAGGCCTCTTGGCTGGGCAGGTATGATGTAATTGCATGAATCAATAGAAGCCATTTTTTGTTCCTTCTCTCTTTGTTACTATTCTTCATGTTTTTTTCTTCTATTGTGTTTACTCACAGGGTGGATGGATAGTTGGGTGTGTCATTGGCCCCAACTTTCCCTATCCTGCCTTGCATCGTGAGTTGAAAAGACTTAGGAATTGCATCGTGAGTTGAAAAGACTTAGGAATTGCATCATTTTGTGGAGTGATGAGTACTATTCTTGCTCCTACACCATGGTTTGTATATGATCCATAAAATAATAACTATCATACTTCTATTGTCGATTGTACTATAAGGATTGATTCATCTAGAAAGCTGGACACTATAGGTTGATGATCTAGAATTTTTGCATCTACTAGTTGATCCCCAATTACCTACCCTTTGATAGCCTTTTGATCCACATATTCTATGTCAAACTCACTTAATATCATGACCCATTTGGTGAGTCATCCTATTTGTGTTTTTTTACTCAATAAGTATTTCAATGGATCTATGTGTGCTATGATATTTGTTTAATGACTCAGCATATAATGTCTTAACTTTTTAGAAGTAGAGACAACTAAAAGACATGAATTTTCTATTGCCTAATAATTTAGCTCATAACCCACCAATGTTCTACTGAGGTAGGAGATGGCTCTTTCCTTTCCCTGATCATCATGTTGTGCTAAAAGAACACCTAGTGCTGATTCTATTGCTGATATATATAACAAGAATTGCCTACCTAGAATTGGTGGCACCAATATAGGGGACTTCAATAGATAATCTTTGAAGGTTTGAAATGCTTCTTCACATTGTTTTTTCCATACAAAGATTATGTCTTTATGTATTAGGTGTTGGAATATATGACACTTATCTGCCAATTAGGAGATGAATCTCCTGATAGATTGTAATCTACCTTGTAGACCCCATAGTTGTCTCACATTTTTAGGTGGTGGCATGTCAAGGATGGCCTTGACTTTTTCTGGATCTACTTCAATTCCTCTGTGTGATATAAGGAGTCCAAGGTGATTTCCAATAGTAACTCTGAATGCACACTTCTTTGAGTTGAGTTATACCTTGTACTCTTGAATTCTATCAAATATCACACCCAAAACTTGTAGGTGAGTTTCCCTAAGTGTTGACTTGGCTATTATGTCATTGACATAATCTTCCATTGTTTTATGAATCAGATCATGAAAGATCATTTTCATTTCTTGTTGATAGGTTGTGCCAGCATTCTTGAGGCCAAATGGCATCACATTCTAGAAATAAGTTCCCCATGCATGTGTGAATGATGTCTTATGTTGATCCTCTAGTGTAATCTTTATTTGGTTATTTTATGAGAAACCATCAATGAGTGACAATATTTGATATCCTACTGTCAGGTCAACTATCATGTCGATATTTGGTAGTGGAAAATCATCCTTAGGACAAGCCTTGTTCAAGTCTCTGAAATCTGTGCATATATGGATCTGACCATTAAGTTTTGTAACTAGAACCAGATTTAATATCCAATCCACATATGAAATTGGTCTTATGAAGCCTGCATCTAAGAGTTTCTTTAGTTTTACTTTGTCATGGAAAGAAATATGTGGATGTGTCTTTCTTAATCTTTTTTTAACATGTTTTTCATTTGGCTATAGTGGCAGATGACGTAGTGCAATCTTTGGATCCAAACCTGGTATGTTTGCATAAGACCATGAAAATTTGATTTGTCTTTCTTTAAAGAAATAAATGAATTGTTCTCATTCCTGAGGTATAAGTGATTTAGCCAAATAGATATTTTTAGGGTTTTTTCATCCCCTAGATTGACTTCCTCTATTTTTTTATGCTAGAAATGTTGAATTTTCTTCTATTAAGGGGACGAGTTCCAACTTTCCATCCTTTGGTGCCTCATATAGGTTTTCACCAGAAGATGTGTCCTTTATTGTTTCTTTTTTATGGTTAGAAAGCGCCTTTCAATTTTTACTTAATGACTTCTTTTTTTCTTTTTTAATTTTTTTTTTTTGCGGCTAGAAAGAGGAGACTCCCCAAATTATGCTAATCTGTCCAGGGTAAAGGAGAATATTTCCTTGTGATCTCCTAATGGTTACCCTTCTCGAAGCCCCATGAATTCTACAATGGCTTCATCATTCTCAAAAATGTCTGTGTCATATTGTCCATGTTGGTCCCAATCTATTAACTCAGGGTAGACTAGACAAAGGTCTGTGTGGGAGCATGACTCAATTTGGGTGAATGGGACCACCATGATAGTTCTAGAAAAATTAGAATAGGAAGTAGACATACTACCTAAAGAGTTGACATAGACATATTTATTGATACAGGGTTGATCTTCTATGCTCATTTGGTCAAACATTTTATTAAGGTGTATGGTACTAGAAGATCAAGGGGAATAGTCAAGGATGGGCAACTTAGATTTATGGAGGCATAACCACTCATACTCATGGGAATTAGTCGTGCTATAACACTCATTAGATGTGTCACTTTTTTCATCATCCAAGATAGTCTGATTAAGGTTCAATTGGGATTTTGAGGGTTCCACTTCCAATGGTAATATTTGTTGGTGTACACTATTGATTAGGTCATGTTCTAGATTTTTCCCCTTGTTTAATTCAGCAATCTATCGTTGGTCTATTGGTACATCTCAGATGGTTGTATTGGTTCTTTTTTTACCATAGCCTAGTTCTCTTTTGTTTCTTTTGGGTTGGCGGTCAAGACAATTCTATTAATCCTTGTTGTCTTTCCCCCAAACTAGTCTTACCATCATATCCATATTTTTGCAGCATAGTATAGCTAGCTCCATATTGTGACAAAGGTATTTGTGCTTGAGTTTCCTCTTAAGGATCTTAATACAACAAATTTTTGATGTCCGGATCAAAGGGGTTTTCTTCAGCTATGCCTCCCCATTTGAAAAATGTGGTTGGTGGACACTTTAATAACACTGGTTGTAGAGTTTCATCTATTTCCACCAGTCGAGCAATTCCATATGATTTGGGTGTTCAAGGCATGTTAGTGATGGTGAAGGCTTCCTCATAGCTATATTAATCACACTCTTTGCCTTTGATTGATATCTTACCCACCTTTCTTGGTATGTCCTTAGGAATGGAATCATAAGCAGAAGGAATGGTTGCTACCTGATTAGAAGGTACCTGATTATTTGTAGTGCCTCTTATGGTGTTGCAATATTTGAATAGGTTGGCATCTCCTTCAATGATGATTTCTACTCCTTGATAGGGAAATTTGCTTCACTAGTGATAAGTTGAGGGGATAGCTTTCATTTCATGTATCTATGGCCTTCCAAGAAACATGTTATATCCTAATTCAAGGTCTAGAATTTGAAATGGAGTGCTCTTTATGAATAGCCCTATCTTCACTGGTAATATGGGAATGGCTTTTGATGACCATTCTTCTTCATCATATGTCCTGATATTGATCCTCTTGGTGACATCAATGCTAGATTCTGAATAGCCCAAGTTTTTTATCACTTTAAGAATACATATGTTTAACTGAGTCCCGCCATCAATAAGGAATCTTCAGATTGTATGTTTATACACTTGGATAAGAGGATGTTGGGGATAATTGTGTAGAGGCTTGTGCAATGGTACATCATGGTCTGTAATGTGGCATGTTTATTGGCTACCATATAGTTTACCATGGTTTGGAAATTATCTGGATTTATGTCCCATGTGACTGCTGCATTTTGAAGGGCTTGGTGTAGAGCTTGCTTATACTAGGGAGATATGTGCAACAATTCAAACATGGAGATTTGGGTAGTGTGAAATTTAGCTGATCCACCAAATTGGATTGTGGATTAGAATTATTTGTGGGATTAGTTGGGGTAGATGAGGTGGAAAGCATTCCTTGAAAAAAAACCTTGGAACTGTATCTGTTGAAATCCTACCTATTGGGAGCACGTTCAGATATGCAAATGTTAGAGATATAAATCATTTAACTACACTTACATGTCTAAAAGAATATTATAAAACAATAATGGACTCCATCACAACCTCTGATGAGATAAATGTTAGCACTTTTTCTTGTATGAATCACAGTGCTTGATATAACTACTTGAACACCATACCCTTTAATACTAATTCAGGGACAAGGAAAGCCTAATTGCTAAGGACTAGATAAGGTCCTTCTTCGTTTTTGAGCTCCACATATGCTTAGGCAGGTTTTACCTTTTAAGATGGTTGTTAACATAGTATTTATTGATGTGGACACTGATTTGTCATGTATCTCTAATGAACCAGCTTATAAAATACCTTGTAAATGACCAAGCATAATCATATACAGGATTTAACCATTCAAATCACAATCTTAAATATGACAAAAACCAATGATACAAGGATTTCAATCCTTCTTCCTTTTCTTGTAGGAGGGATAACCTAATGATCCACTCTTCAAGGGATCAACAAACTGAAAATTATCCTGCTGATACAAATCCTTATAAGTTCAGCTCATTTTTTCTTAGTAACAAAAGTATTTTGATTAAATGATTTTGATATTGGGTAGGGAACATACTGCAAACTATACCTCAGACCAGTGCCTATC
>MU223867.1:945616-985530 GCA_018584345.1 Thuja plicata | reverse complement strand
GTGTAAGAAGGTGTCATCATGGGTGTAAGAAACCTTGTTGGCACCAAATAAGGATTATTTGGAAAAGACAATTTTTGGAAATTTGCTCACACATGTGTGAGCAAATAATTAGGACTAATTGTTGTAGAAATCATGAAATTAGCCTAATTAACCTTAGTTAATTAGTGAGTAGGTTTATTTGGTGAGAGGGATGTGAGGTAGGGTAGGATCTAGGTTCAAATTACCTTAATCCAAATTAACTTTATATTAATTATGGTTTAGAATAATTTAGTCATGTGGAGGAATAAATAAATTATAAATTTATTTAAAAGAGATAAATAAGGGAAATATGTATAAATAAGATTTAATACATTAAAGGGGATGGTATTTAAATTAAATTCAAATACTAAGGAAAGTGAATCATATTTAATTAAATAAATTTAATTAAATAGATAGAAGAATATAACAAATATAATTAATTAAAATTAACTATAATGTTATGAAAATATTAATTAAATTAATATAGGGACAATTTTAGACATCTACAGGAACGTCATGTTTTAATAGCACATTTGGCATGGGTATCTCTAATAGTAATCATAGAAATTTGGTTGTCTGAAGGATTAATGCAATTTATGGTGCTATCAAAGTTGGCATAGGTATAGTTCACTGTCTTGGACTATCCACCAAACCTGGAGGCTTTCCCTTTATTATGATCATGAAATGTATCAATGAAGATAGTGTGATTGGTTGTACCCTTGGACTGAGTATTTGTGACATCAATTATCCCTTGGTCAATTAGGTCTTGTATAGAATTTTTCAATTGGTAGCAGTTGGATGTCTTGTTTTCTTTTAACTGATGATAGTCACAAAATTTGTTATCATTCCACCACTTGGGTTTCACAACACTATGTTTGTACTCTCTGATTTCTATTAGATTAATATTATTGGTTTGAATCAACTTTTTAGTGTTGATTCTATCAACTCTCCTAATGTTGTATAGTCACGTTTAGGAAAAGGAAACATGTGTGGGTTTTGTGTGTTGGGTTGGTTGTGGGACACAGCTGCTTCTTGAGAAATGGGTGTTTGAATCAGAGTATTCATGTACTAAGTGTGCACCATGGATTTTTGATTCGTCATGGGAACTCCTTATAATGCAACCTTCGGTTGAGCATAATTGCCTATTTTGACATCAATGACACCATCATTGGTGACATTATTGTTCTTATTCCACCATTTGCCCTTATCTATTGCATTCTTATTTGTGTTCGCTTGGGTAGGATCTGCAAGGATTCCTCTCTTGACCAAGTTTTTCTCACATAAAACTCCTTGTTCTATGATTTGTTTGAAATTTGGAGGGAGTTGTAGCTTTGTCATGAATGAAATGTCTGGGATCAGATTATTGACAAACATGACTTTTAGGTCTTTCTCAAGCACATCTTACGTCATTTTTTTATAGTGTTTCTCCATCTTTGTAATAATTTAACAAAGGATTCATCATCTTTTTTCTTAATGTCACAAAGGTCCTTGATGCTGACCTTGTGTTCGATGTTATGATGGAAGTGAGATATAAATATTTTGGCCAATTCTCCCCAAGACCGAGTTCCATGGGGTAAGTGTGAGAACTATTCCATTGTTGGCCCGGCTATACTTTTTGGAAATAGTTGCATTAGGTAAGTTTCATCGTGTGTGACTTCAATGTAGCTAGCAAATAATTCCTTGATATTCTCTATAGGGTTGGTATTGCCTCGGTATTTGTCAAATTTAGGCACCGAGAAGTGTGTGGGAAATGGTGACATGTGCAATGAGTGATCGAATGGGTATGGGTACAAGTCCTCTACTGTGTAAGACTTGATTTGTCCCTAATTTTGCATGTCCATCATTTGAGTTTGCAGATTTTGCACTTGTTGTATCAGCATGTCTATTGGAGATTGAGGAACATTCCCAAGATTGAATATCTATGTCGTGGTTGGTAAAACACTTATCCTTTGAGTTCCTTGCATTGGGACATATGATCTCCTTGGGATTTGGTATTGATTTCCCAGCATGTGATTTTGATATTGGGGAATTTGATTGGTCCAAGATTGTTGTTGGTGTTGTTGTTGGGATCCCTATTGGAATAAAGGTGTAGCCTTTGACAAACATTGACTAAATTTCGGCCCTATAGAGATTGATCAGTGGGCTTGGGAAGTATTAAATCCAAAGCTAGTAGGGATAGAATGAAGTGTCTGAGTAGTTGCAAATGGGTTATCTCTCATTTGGGGAATTTATGATATAGTTTGAGTGCTTGATGTGAAAGGCCATGAGGTAGATGCTTGAAATAAACTGGTAATTAGGGGTGCACTCATTTGGGAGCACATCATGTTTTGGGTGGATGATGTACTAGCTTGATTGGATGAGCTAGTTTGGGTAGACATAGTCTATTTTGTTGTCATGATTGATGATGATGGCAAAGACAAGACTTGAGATACCACAGGATTCATTTGAGAGTTTTGAGTTATACTTTGTCCTACTAGTGGATTTTTAGGCCATATCATTGATACATTGAATTCAGCAGGGAGCTTGATTCCCTTTTTGATCAACATGGCTAGAAATATTTTAGGGTTTCTTTCCACAATAGCATCAACCACTTGTGTGGAATAAGAATTTTTCTCTATGTCTTTGAGTTCTTCCTCTGTGATTCCTTGAGATATAGTTGTTCTATGGGAACCATGAGGAATTTTATGTGTATTATCAATGTACAGAGTGGGATCAGTGTTTTTTAATGGCTCATCCTCTTGCTCTTTTTCCCATGGGGGAAAATGGTTAATGTAGGTTTCATCTAGTTGGGTTCTAGACTTTGAAATAGTATAAGGTCCTCCATAAGGTGTGAAAGACATGGTGTTATCTAGGTCTTGAACTAAAATGAGTGATATAATGAAAAAAAAAGGTATAATCTCTCGAGGAGAGTCTAAGTACCTATTTTGACAAGGGTAATTCTAAGAAAATTTTTTGATTTCTCTTGATCTTAGGGATTGGTGATGTAAGATATTGATTTTGACTCTTTCCTTAGATGAGACAAAGTTGCTGATAAATATTTAATGAAGCTGAGATAATAGGATTAAGATAGTCTAAATCTAAACTTTTGAATTAGCAATGGTAAACAATACTCGAACTGACAAAGAGGGATGATCCTAGATGTTTTGAGATTCACACTAATTCTTCATTATTTTCTTAGATGTGTAAACTGACCTTTTCACACAAACCGGGGAATTCTTCCAATGTTTCAGACTGATAAAAATGTAGAGTTCTGATAGAGGAATCCAATTTGTTAGGTTGATTATGGCAGAATTTTGCCAATTATGGCAGAATGCAAGGTCAAGTGTGGTACTCTTAGCGATTGTAGAAATAAAGGGATCAATTGCTGAAATAAAATGCTCGATTGTGATCAACTTCCTTCAATTGAGGAAAAAAAATTTCTATTACGACAAAGTACAACATTCTTGAAAAATTATTGTAGTTTGGGAATTTGTATGATAAAATGATCTTTCTGGAATGGAATTTGGTTGACACCCTAGACTTTGAACACATTTGACTCATTTTGACAGTGTAAGATGTTGGTTTTGTATTTTTTAGAACTGATCACACAAGAAAGCACAATAGATATAGTGTTTTGAAGATCAAAGAATAAAAAGTGTATTTCTACAAGTTGCAATGTTTTCACGTGGTCAAAAAAGAGACAGACAGATTAATCTACAGTCAATTTGGCTTCAAGATGCAATATTATAGGCCCAATTATTTTAATGTTCGTCAGCTCAC
This sequence comes from Thuja plicata, assembly GCA_018584345.1. Taxonomy (NCBI): domain Eukaryota; kingdom Viridiplantae; phylum Streptophyta; class Pinopsida; order Cupressales; family Cupressaceae; genus Thuja; species Thuja plicata. Next base: position 981,753 of record MU223867.1, on the reverse strand, counting down.
ACAACAATTATCATGCTACTAGGACACAAAGATCCATGATGTAGGTGCCCGTGTTTTTGCCCTTCCCAGATATTGTTGTCGTGCTAATGAAGATCTCTTTCATTAACACAATACCTTGGAACACATATGTTGGGAATCTTGGGGGGAAATTTTGAAACCCCTTGCACTATATTAAGACACTTGTTTGGAGGTGAATAGGTAGGTCTCTAATTAACTAGGTTGTAGTAAGGTCCATGGAGTCTATCCAATCATTTTGTATGTATGTGACTCTCTTAAGAGCCTAGTTGACCATGCTGAATACTTAGGGATACACCACCCGATCTAGGCTATCATCAACACACCTCGCCCATGCTTGGTTAGATATAATACAGAGCTTTGGCTCATGTCTTCTTTATATACTGATTAGAAGGATTACCAATTTAAGGCCATCCTCTGAAGAAGACGTGATTTCACCAAACAAGCCTCTCTAAAGTGTAAAGGTTGTTATTCTAAAAAATTTTACAAGCAAACCAAATACTCAAGACACAAGGTTAATTGTTTAAACATCAAAATATAAAGTGTAAACTGAGCTATCATCCATACATGCATGCGAGTTCAATTTTAAGCCAAAATAAAATGATGATTTCTTGATCAATTTTAGATGCACAAAATTCAAAGATTCTTTGCCTTGTTCAATTGTTAACCAGACATCAATTTTAAGCACCAAATCAAAAAAGTGAGATTGTGATGTTTTGCATACACTTTTCTTTTTAAGCACCAAAAAGACAAATGAGTTGATTTTAGGTTTTTTTGTTAAAACTATTTCCATGCCACAAGTTGTCAAGAAACTATTAGTACTGAAAAATCCTAACAATCAAAATGAATAATATTTAGAAATACTTGGATTATTAAGACCATTAAGGCTCATGGTAACTTTTTATATGATTGCAAAACGGTTGAGAGAATCAATGTACATGCTAAAGGATTCGCTTTGGTCTTCAACTGCGATTGCCAAGGTTGACTTTCATTGCATGTAGTAATGAGAGACTATTCTTATAGATTATTTTCACGACCTAAACCTTGGGGTGCATATGATTATCTTTCTTCCCATATGTCATTTGTTCATTCCTACATAGACACTAAGAAAAAATTAGATCCGATTAACAAAATGATGAAAAAAAGCAATTTTAAAATAAGATCTACAATTGTAAATTTATTCTGTCAGATGCAAAATTCTTCTATAAGATGCGACACAATTTTGGAAATTGCAAAATAGATATGTCAATTGCAAAATATATTTGTCGATTGTGAAACAGTGTCGGCAATTGCAAACTTATCCTAACAATTGCAAAATAACTATGATGATTGTGAAATTTTTATGTCAATTACAAATCAGTACCTAAACCAGAGACTAGAAAATGATAGAATTCGATTGAAAAATACAATAAGAAATTGAAAAATAAAAAAGAGCAATTGCGGTAATAAACCAGGCGATTGCGGTAAACTTTTGTCAATTGTGGCAAACTTCTGTGATGTCTTGTTTTAGTTTTGGATGTTTCTTTATTGCCTTATGTGATTGGTTGATATCACCATATGCTTGGATGGATATATTCTTGTATTTTATGATTATGTTAGACCCATGAGAGGTTGGTGCCTTCAAGGTGATCTAGTTTACATTGTTGCATTGGCGAGTCAGATATTTTCTTATGCTTAGTTGTGAAAACTATTGAGTTATGACTTGTTGCAGACTTGATTCAAGGTGCTAGACCTTCTAAGGATATGAATTTTATTTATGTGTACTCATTGTGTTCTTTTTCATTTGGATCTGAGATTAATTCTTTTATGATTTTATCATATTGTTCCCATGTTATGATTATATTACATTCTATGTGTTTGAATAAATGCAACACACACACAATTGAGAGGGGGGATCAATTGTGTCCAAAAACTCAATGCCTTCAACCAAATTATCAACATCTCAAATCCGAAAGATAAACATGAATGTTGGAACATAAAATAGTAATCAACACATAACACCATAATAGGGATCAAACCCACAAGCTGAATGTACTCTGTTAAAAAAACTATACTCTATTAGGAGTATTACAAATGGGAATGCACATGCATTCAAGAACACTACCTAGAGATCACTTCTCAAATAAAACAAGGATCTCAATCCCAAGGAAGGCTCACTACCTTACAACAATATCTGATTTCAAATCATAAAGGACATACTATCCAAACTCACAAACTGAGAAAACAATATCTCTAATATGCCAAAAGAGTTCCAATGAAGAACATCAAATCGCTACCTCAATTGCAGATTCCACTCATACCTATACTCCTCAGTATCTCTAAACCAACACACATCATCTTATACCTCTCTCATGCTTTCATGATTACAAATTATTACATATTTATATACATTATATCAATTTATCTCAACTAGGTCAGCTAGGGACCTAGTTACAAAATATTAATTAAATTCATCTCAATACACAATGTGATCCATTGAATGTTAGCTAAGACATAGATATGACCCATAAAAACATCCTCAGACATGCTCTAGATCCTTATATCATGCCATGATCCATCACAACATGCTAGATCACCAAGTCAGCCAAGACAAATAAGAACAACAACATGTTACATGAAAAATATTCAAACTCGATCACATGATCCAATGCAATCCAACAACATGAATAAGACACAATTAAGAAACATCAACAAGCAACATGAAATACCATGCCATCAACAAGAACAACTATGTCTGATAAATCAAACTCATCTCTACAATGTTCATCAAGAAAATTAAACCATAACCATTGTCATTAAAGAAAAAATAGTTTTCTATCATGAAAATCATGAACCACTCAAGCTAAGGACATACATCTATGTCCTGAACTCACCACCAAGTTAGTAAAAAAAAATATTTCCAAACTGATCCACATCAATTCAATAACTAGAACATTGTCTCTCACAGAACAACCAAAATAATAGTCTCTAATAAATATTTCATAGCTCACTCAAATAAACATATGAAGCTATGCCACTTGAACTCAATCAAGTATAGACATCCCTAGACACATTTCCAACTATGAAACATCTGATATTCAATATAGTAGTTGTACCACATAAATCATCTCACTAAAAATCTCAAGAACACTATCTACAATAGTAGGAATATGTTGACATCAATGATAAAACATCAATGACAAAACATTAATGCCAACACATATATGCACAATCTGAACAATATCTCAAAAAATATCCAAACACTATGTTTATTTCTAATATTACCACTGATGTTATGATGGTATATAGTTTATTTCATATCTGAGGATTCTTTGATTATGTTCATCTTATTCTGATTATCATAATGTTAATATTGGTTCTCTATAATATTTTGTCTTATTATGTTGATCAATATCTTATTTGGAGTTTTCATTTATATATGATTAAATGCCATAAAATGAGTATTTAATGTTTTAATTTAAAAGAGATGTTTATTATGTTATACATTGAGGATTGACTATGGAATGACCAATGTCATAACATTCTAATACATAGTAATGATTACACCACTAAACCATCTATTTCCATTAGGCACACTTTGATTATTATATGCATGTGTTTTGACTATGTATACTGTATGCAACTACACTTGATGTGTGGATGTTTTAGTGAACAAGTACAAGATATCATCTCCACCTTAGCTATAGGTTTAAGTGTGTCTTAACCCTGACAATGGACCAAGATATAGTTACATTGGTGATTCATGATTTTATCCTGGGTATACATAACTTAATTCCGTTGAATAACATCCCATTTTGAATAAGGTAATCTAACCACTTACTTCTGTCTGCAACAATAGGTTCTCTAGAAGTCTTTCAATGTTCGGTGAAGTTTGGATCATCCTCATGCAATGTTTTTAACTCATAAAATCCCATTACTGATATCTTCATTTTAGTCAAAAAATCTCTTCTCCTAATCAATTCATCAACAACTCTATTTTACACACCACTCTAATGTTTCAACACAAATTCATAGCTCTATAGGAACTCCACCCATTTCATATGTCTCTGATTTAACTTACCTTGGCTGCTCAGGTAATTCAATGCTTAATGATCAGTATACAGTACAAACTCCTTGGGAAAAAAAAATGTCCACAGTTCTTCAATGCTTGAATTATGGCATAAAATTCTTGATCATGCATTGAATACCTTCTTTTACCATCATCCAACTTTTCACTGAAATATGCAATAGGCCTCCCTTCTTGACTCAATATAGCTCCAATAGCATTTCCACTAGCATTAGAGTCTACTTGAAATACCTTATTGAAATTAGGTAAAGCTAACACCAATTTTTCTATCACCTTCTTCTTCAGAAATTCAAAACTCCTTTGTGCTCCATGTGTCCACTTGAATTCCTTCCTATCTCCCCTCATAGTTTCAGTCATCAGTCTACAAATTGAGCTAAAGTTTCTGATGAAATTTTGGTAAAAACTAGTCAACCCATGGAATGATCTTACCTCTCCAACATTATTTAGTTTAGGACACTCAATAATGGCTTTCACTTTCTCAGGATGCATCTTCAATCCTTTAGTAGATATTATAAATCCCAAGTATACTAACTCTTCTTTCATAAAAGTACACTTCTTCATGTTGATTAGCAACTTTTCTTCTCTTAACCTCTACAATACTTGTCTAAAATGCATCAAATGGTCCTCTTTTCTCTTACTAAAAATCAAGATATCATCCAAATATACAATGATAAACTTACCTAAGAATTTCTTCAGAACTTCATTCATCAACCTCATGAAAGTACTAGGTGCATTATACAATCCAAAAGGCATTACCAACCATTCATACAATCCTTCATTTTTCTTGAATGGAGTCTTCCACTCATCACCTTCTCTAACTCTAATACGATGATATCCACTCTTCTAATCTAACTTGGTGAAATATCTGTGTCTACTCAAATAATCCATCAAATCATCCATCCTTGGCAAAGAAAACCGATACTTGATTATGATATGGTTGTTGTCTATAGAATCGATACACATCCTCCATTTTCCACCTTTCTTAGGTGCTAACACTATAGTCATTGCATATGAACTTAGACTTTCCCTAATCAATCCTCGCTATAACAAATCTTTTGCTCACCTATTGAGTTCTTCATTCTCTGCTAGTGTCATCTGATAGGATTCCATGATAGGAAAACTAGCCCCTGGTATCAATTCCATACAACTGCTAGTATTCCTCAGAGGTGGTAATCTATCAGGAACATTATCTCATATGATATCTTCATACTCATTCAATAATACAGTGATTTATTTCAAATTTTATTCTCCTAACACAATCTCCTTAGAATTCTTGGGTACTAAATTAAAACACACATTATCATGCCTCATGCCATTTAGGAACGTCTTTCCATCCACTAAACAAATTTGAGCACTGGTACACACTTCACTCTTAAAGGGTTCTTCTAAAGGTAATAATTTTTTCTTCATTCCATTAGAAATAATGGTGTAAACATTCTTCCTACCATCATGTATAGATTTCCTATCATACCACCATGGTCTACCCAACAAGATATGAAACACATCCATAGGCATAATATCACACAAAAATTCTTCATAATACTTCTCAATCTTGAATTTAACTAGGCATTGTTCACTTACCAATACCTTGTGTTCATCTTGTATCCATGCAATCTGATAGGGTTTAGGATGCTTCAATCTCTACAACTTCATTTTTTTTCAACAACTCCTCTAAGGAAAGATTATCAGAACTGCCACTGTCTATGAAAACTTTGCACACCTTGTCTTGTACCTTGCATATGGTTCAGAATAATTTCTTCCTCTGTAAAGGTTCCATATCTTTATCTTTGTGGTACAGGGTTCTCCAAGTTATCAAGGTTACTCCATCCTCTACTTGATTGTTTTTTACTGATCCAGAGAACTCTTTGTCTACAAATATTGTTTGCCCACTAATTTATGCCTTCTTCTTAGAGTTTACTTTCTTTCATTCAAAGGTCTGATGCCCTGATTTGCAAATTTTGAAACAAGTGCCATAGAAATTCTTTCTATCACTACTTTTTCCTTCATTGTGATAGGAATCTCAATCATTTCTCCTATAGTGATCATTATCCTTAGCTTCTGAGTCACTTCTACCATGATTTGCAGAAGATCTTCTTCCTCCAATATTATTACTGGATCATTCTCTCTAAAAATTTCATCCTCTACCTCTTTTCCTTTGTTCATTCTTTTGGTTCATCTTTTCTTCAGCCTTCAAAGCCCATTTGTAAGCTTCTTCCACACTCGTAATCTATATCAAACTGATTTCATCTTGTATTAACACTCTTAACCCATTAAGGTAGCGAGAAACTTGTTTAGATTAATCATCTACATGACTAGATTTGATGTTTATCTTGTAAAACTCCTCAGTATAGCTCTTAACACTTAAGTTTCCCCACTTCAAGTTCCGCAGCTTCTGAAACACACTCACTTGGTAATCCTCTATCATAAAATTATCCTTTAATTTACTCAGCATCCTATCCCAAGATTTAATCTTGTCCTTACCTCTTCTCTATTGATATATCTGCAAATGTTCCCACCATAAGGATACATGTCCCTTTAACTTAGTGGAGGCATACTTTAAATTCTTCTCTTCACTGGTTCCTTAAATTTTAAATTACTTGTCCATCTCTGTGATCCAATCTATCAATTCATCTAAATCAAGGTTTCCATGATAGTCAAGTGGGTTTAAATGAGGCCTGTTATTCACATTGGTCAAGGATCTGATGAACCTCTTTCTTCCTGATTCAACTCTGGTTGTTCCTCATTGTTCATTCCTTCTCTTGCCCGATTATGTTCATCTCCTTCTTCATCACTTTCATCTTCAATATATTTTCCTCTCCTCTGAGCTATTTCCACTACTTCCAATCTAGCATAAATTTGTCTCAACAAATCTAAGACAGTTGGATCTGCATTCCTTGCTCTATTTCTAGTATTTCTTCTTGCCATCTTCACAATCTTCAACATCTATAGGTTGGATCCTCTCTTCTGCCACCCCACAAGAAATCCCTAGGTTGCAAACCTTTCTCTAATACCACTTGATACAGTAAAGGATAGTGGGAACTCATAGAGTTAAAAAAATCCTTGCAGTAAGGGTGAAACAATAGAAGCCATCAAGAACAAAGAAATGAATGCAATATCAACCTTCTTATTATGATTAACCAATTACATGAAACTACTATAAACATCAATACATTCTAGGGATACAGGCCTAATTGGAACCTTTAATAGGTTATCCTTCTATACAATCTACCCAAGACAATAATTATATGAACCTTCCTTAGGTACTTTCTTACATCTGATCTATAGATCAAATCTCTTCAGGTGCTAAGGTTATATTATGTTTTATCTTTTACTTTTATCTCCCCAAAGAAATCAATTATAAGAGTATATAAAGCCTTCACAAATATTAGGTCATCCAAGAAAGATTACATTCGTCAATGAAAGGAAAATATATTAGAACAAATAGGTTAGGACCCAAAATCATAAGGATCTTCCTCCTATGAATGAAATAAGAATCATGATCCCTCAAGTAGGTCGGACACAAATGTAACATCGTCGAGAAATGAGTTGTTAAGATTCACCGATCAGGAAAATCTTCACGAGATCGAAAACACCACAAATTTGCTAGAAAAAATGAAGAACGGGATAGTCTCTCTAATAATCTGCAAGATCTCATGCACGAAGCAACCAAATGATATGTTGAGGAGAAGGTCCAACATGAAGCCACAAACATGTTGTAAGGATCGTAGCCCCGAACACATACATAGAATGATCGCAGAAAGAAACACCAAGACTGATTAAACAAGAAAATATGAAAAAAAAAAATTGGTTGATGCAAGATTTGCAAGATCCCAGATTCTCTTACATTAGGACTCTATTTTTAATACGAGAGAGAGAGAGAGAGAGAGAGAGAGAGAGAGAGAGAGAGAGAGAGAGAGAGAGAGAGAGAGAGAGAGCGGCNGAGAGAGAGAGAGAGAGAGAGAGAGAGAGAGAGAGAGAGAGAGAGAGAGAGAGAGAGAGAGAGAGAGAGCTGCTAGGTGCCAAAATGAGAAATTTTAACTTTCCAGAATATTCAAAGGCAATTAACTGTGCTACCTATATGGGGCTAAAGGTGATTTTAGGGTCTTGCAAATTATTATAAATAAAATGCCCATGTAGTTGTAGCATGCTACTTTTCTTATTATTATAATGACATTTTATTAAAGATAATATAAAGCAAGTGTTTTTGTTCTTGCCATTGTTTTATCTTGCAATTTTTCTGTTTATTTCCCTTTTTTGTTGTGTTTGTTTGGTTGAATAAGGGAAGTACCCTTCACCAAATACACTGAAAACAGTCACCAAGCCAAACTATGGAGAAGCCAAAATATCACATGAACATTTTTAGAACACAAAGACACTAGATATCTACCATCTAGTGAGCTAAGAAAAATTAAGAATAAAGAGATAGCCTAAAACTATCACCACAAAAAAAAGACTCGCAAATCAAAAGAAAATCGATGCTTAAACTGAGACAAACTGTTGGAAATGAAGGCAGGAAATGAATGACCACGACTTCCAAAATCAGTAACAACAAGAGCCCCAATGAATAGTTGGATGAAGAAATTTAGAATGCCTACATTTTGAGCAGCACCCAAGTCCTTTCCATCTCTGATGAAAATTAGAGAGTGCATGCTTCCAAACATCTTACTCAAACACCTCTAGACATCTACTGCAAAATGGAAATCTTCAACCAAATTCAGGTAAGCTCTACAAAAATAATAGAAGCTCATAAGCTCTAAGAAATATAACATGATCTTCATATCAACATTACAATAAAAGTAGATACCAAGCATATCAAGAAAAGCTTGAATGACCTCTCTGCACTCCATGTCAATCCTATTGCTGACAAAAAACATGACAAATTCTAGCAAGGACCCCATATTCTAAATATCTAAACAATTGAAGTCAGTATCCAAAATTGTGAAATGCCTTATCAACAAAAGAAAAGGTGATAAAAAATCACCAATAAATTCTATCAAACATATCCAAATGCCCACATCTAGACAAACACACATAGACTAGCTGAACAGAGCCATAAGATAGAGAAAAGCTACAATAGAACAACAAAAAGTTAGGAAAAAAACAATGGTTCTCAATCTATAGTATCATCCTTAACTTTCTTCCTAAGCTTACCATTTTGATGAAGATCAACATTTCATAAACTCACTTCCCCTTCCTTGATGAGGTAGCCTTGATTTGCAAGATAATCAGGACTTGGTTAGCCTCAATGTAGCAATGCATCACAATATAATTTTGTAGTTTATGAATAAATGCTTTGACTTCCTGAATGATGTAATTTATTTTCCAATTTGGATCTTCAAATCCTTTGAGACCCACAATAATATTCATGGAATTCCCTTCAATGACTAGATTGCGGATTTGTTTAGAGATTGCAAGTTTAACACCAAGGAAAAGAGCTTGAGCTTTAGCAATATTATTTGAACCACCTGGGATCCTTGCCATACCAGCTTTGATGAAGTAGTCCTTGTGATCTCTAATGACACATCCAATACAATACCCCTAGAATGTTATACAAAAGGATTAAATTCATTTTAGATCATCCACCGTCAATTAAGATTGTATTCACATTTCATTTGAGCATCATCTAAGGGTATAACATATACACTCCAAATAATAAGCTCAAACATAAGTATTTCCAGTTTTTCGTGATAGATGTTAAAAAATAAACAAAATCAATAAAATGGACTTTATGACTTGACTAAGACAAACAGTGGAAAATCAACCATCATACTTTCTTATTATATCAAGTTCTAGCAATGCTTCAACACATTACTATCGAAATAATATAGATGAACAATATATAATATTTGTACATAACGTTTAAAATCTCAAAAAAAGAATCTAAACTATAAATGTAAGATTCAACATATAAATAAAATACAAGTCAATTATTAATCTAATAAATCTTCACAATCTTAAATCTAGTAATAAAACTAAAATTAAATCAAAGATAACGATTTATTAAAAACATAATATTTTTGTATTGCAGTGAAATAAAAGCCTATCATTCATGCATGCATACACACACACACATATATATAGTTGAGCACTTATATATATATATATATATATATAAAAGTGCTCAACTATATATATATATATATATATATATATATATATATATAAAAGAGCACTTTTTATTTAACCTAGCCAAGGCAAGATATATGTGTTTTTTTAAATATTTGACAACCATGTACCATATTCACTTTATGACATATTCTATTAATTTTCTATTTTAAAACCAAGTTCCCATGTTGAGCGCAAATGGATTTAGGCTTGAGCTGATTGCCACCAGCTGAAAGTGGGGGCGACGCTAAAATAGTTGACCAAAATTTTTTAAATAATGATAAAGTTTTATTATAATATTAGCAAGCCCCATAATTGAGGCTACATAGTTCTGTTTATATAACGTTTTATTATTATAATATCGTTTGGTCACGAAGGTCAACTGGTTATGAAGTCATAGATAATCAATCTTTCACGTTCACATCCAATCATGCAAAAATTCTTAGGAGACATGGCATATGCTTGAGTGAAATTTATTAATTTATATTCTTAGTCCAATCACATATAGATTAATACATTTTTATGATGTTTTAATGGAAACATATTTATAAGCATTATTTAATTATATTGGAAAAAATTGTACATACATGTTTTAGATTTTGTAGATGTTATAATTAATTTATAATTTATATTATTTTGTCTTAACTTGGGTCATGATATCTTATATCTTGATTCTCTTCATCACTGATCTTTAGATTTACATTTTCATCTCCATCCTCAACATTCAGATCATCTCGATCAAATATCTAGCTATAGTGTTGACTCATGCCACTTTTAAGGTCATGAATCTAAACCCAAACTTTTAAACTTAAACTTAATAAAATGGACCTATATAGTTTCCTCATATAATAGTCATTGTGAGGCAATTTGGCATGCATTATCTTAATTTGTGTACTTAGTTGTATTCAAGAGGATTCATCCATTCATTTTTTAAAAATAGTATCATAAAATGTGTTAAATAATATCTACATCTAATAGCTTAAAGGAAAATATACTTTGCACTTGTCTACTTGTGACATCTTCCTTGGTCCATTGCATGTTTGTGTGTTTTCTTCAATTAATTTTCTAGGAGATATAAAGCTAGTATGTAAGCGGGTTAAGTGAAAAAAACACGAGCTTAAAAATTCCATAGATTTCTCAAAGGTTTTAGTAAACACTATTGAATCTTATAGAAATTTAGATGTAAAAGCTCGTGGAGGAAATTCACATCAATTTACATCGAGTAAATTCATATATGTTATTAATAGTTCAAGTTCACAAAAGAAATCAAATTCACTTTTGTAAAGATCAAAGTCTATACTCACATAGGTTCAAGAACACTAGAAAAGTGATTGCTAAGATCAAGCACATGATTTCCCATCATTGATTATAAAACTAAGTGTCACATTCAATTTATATATTTATTATGATTATTTTATAATTTAAATTATCAATCTCATCCTATATCTTATATTTGACTGTGACTTGGATACGCACTTAATTTCTTCATAATTGAATTATTTACATTAGGACATGGGACTTTATTGTACATGATTTATCTTTGGTCCCTACCTACCCAGTTATTTATGCTTCATTAACACATCTTTAATCATAGACAATAATAGACATTCTTTTTTAATTTCTATTAATGAATATCATTCTAATTTTTGTGTTCCTATACTTGATTTCATCTAAACCCCCTATCCTTGATGATGTTGTGTTATTTTATCCTAGTAGTGGGGAAATATCTTTTATGGGGCTATATTTTTTAATGCTTGTGATCTCTAATCCATATAATTGTCTATTAGTTATAATTAAATTTTAGACATATTTACTTCAACATGAGTTTCATGTTGTCTGTATTTATTTGAATAATTATAGTGTTGTACATGCATATGATGATTTGTAAAATTTTAACACCTTTCTTTGTCACGCTACATATCGTGTAGATGATACTTTAGCTATCACCTCCCATGATGCATTTAATACTTTTACATCATGTAATGATGATATACCTATTTTTTATGGATTTTTTCGCATGTTCTTTTCTTATTTCACCTTTCGTTATGAATAATACTAATGCCAATGCATATTTCAAGTTAACATGGGATTCTTGTTCCTTCTCCTAGAACTTGTCACTCCTTTTATATTGATGGGAATAGTGATGATTCTCTATCTTCTCATGATCGGTTCAATGAATCTTAATTTCATAATGACTTAGTTTGCTATGCATAGTATTTTAGTACAACTATGGTAGATCATCTAGTAGCAATAAATATGAAATTTACACGCTAAATCCTTATAGTCCTCGTATGTTTATTGTATACATAATGAAGGTATATGGATGGATGAGTTTAATGATACACTAGTTCATAGTTAAAAATAATACTTTGATGCGTGTAATTCTTATTATGCATCCTTCCATTAATTTTTCATTTTATTTCATGGATAGATCTACTAGTGACTCTAAAGCATGTTTTACTTGTGATTATCTCTTCTCCTCTTTTACTGGCCCATCAGTACTACATCACGTAGATGTTTACAAGTCTTATAGCAATAAAAAAATTATGAATATCCTCCTTTTGATCATTTCATAATTTCTTAGAATGTATCTTTGAATAATTGTGGAACTAGTTAAGGCTCAATTCCACCATGCCACATTTTCCTTGAGGCTTAGTATCTTTGTGCACTTATATTCAATTTGACACATCACATATAGTCAATCAAAGAAATATCTATATGGCTCTCCATTTTTTAATATGTTCTAAGTGTTATTTTTCTTTCTTCTTAATATACCTACTCATATGTTGAATGTTTCTAGGGTCTCAAAAATCCTAAGTTCCAAAGGATTTGGTTTATTTTATTAGTGCTTTTATAATTTGTAATATTTTCCTTGCAACTAAATCTGATATTTTTTCCCATTATCACATGTAGCTAACCATTACTTCTCCACAAGATTTCCTTTTGAGTTGTTTTCTAATGTTTAGTTTCAAATATTTTTACCTTCAATTAGATATTTTACCATGTGCTATCTATGCTCACTTCTACATCAAATCCCCATAAAATATGTCTTTTTTTATTTCTCCACTTGCCTTTTCCTCTCATCTTGGTGGGAATTCAAAGTGAAACTAGAGATTCTCATTAGCATTCCATTATTTAAGTTTTAGTTGCATTTCTCTACATACCTCCACTTTAGCATGATTTTCTTTCCAATGCCTTCTTTCCTTGTAAAACTACATTTTCCACTTGAATTTCATTTTCATATTAGTGAAATTAGACTTGTGTTTCTTTCATCTAGTTGGAGTGTCTTTTCTAATAGCTTCCTCTTATAGAATGTAACATCACTCTTTTGCAAACATAAATAGATGGATTTCAATGTAAGGTAAAGTACTAACATGATTGTGAAGAACCATATAAAAAAATACTTCACAATAAATTTTTTACACATATCACTACGGATAATAGCATTACATAATAAATACTAAGCATCAAGCATCTTTCAATTTATCATCAAATAAATAAACATGTTCTTATCTTATCAAGGACTAGCATTATTTCAATAACATAATTGAGTGAACAATACAAGAGATTGAGTTTAGAATCTATTGATAGCTAGACAAACTGATTTGCATTAAAAGCCTTAGCGAGTCATACATAGGAGAGGAAGATTATCACCTAAGTGTTATACCTCCAAACACAGACTAATAGTCCCTAAAGCAGGGACTTCCAGAGGTCATAAATTTTGACTTGATCGTCTATTTGGGCTGAAATTGTACATGGAGAATTTTTGTAAGGGGTTCTAAAATATGCCCATCCAATCTATTTGATTGGACTAAATATCAATATGATTTTGGGCCCAAATTTCTTCATCTAAGGCCTTAAAATATGGTTTTATTATTTTTTCAAGACTTACTAGATTTTAGTTTTCAAGTATCTTTTAATTCATGCATATAATTGGCATAGAAGGTTGATAGATAATGTCACTCAAGTTAACTTTCAATAATTATAAAATTTCATAGTCATCCAAATAGATCTGAAAAATTACCAAAATGGAAAATTTTTGATCTTGTAAAAATCTACCAAAAAGGGAAATATTTGGATTGTACCTAAAATAGGCTTATGTTTCATTGTAGCAGCAGGATGATTGAATAATAAGGAAGAATTTGTAATCACTTGTTTGGAGTTTCTTTTGTCTCTTTTGTTTAATGTTGAATGTTTGGATGTAAGTTGGTTTCATCATCTGGTAATAGAGTAGGAAGATGACTGGGAGAGGAAGAGGAAGAGGGGGTCTTACCTAGATGAATTGAGATATGAAAAATATTCAAAAGAAAAATATCAAATCTTATGAATATGATGGAAATTAAAGAATAAGACAAAGAAGGGATGACTCTAACTAAGAATCAAACCATGGAGTTATAGACCAACATGAAGAACTTGAAGAACAACAATTAAATTAAATGAATTTTGAAGAGAGGATGTTGATAGCATTAGAAGGCAAGATGAAGGAATAAAGGTTGATGTTTCACAGTATTTAATGAATCATAAACAAGAGGAGTTGATAGATTAATTTAATGGTATAGGGAAATTCTTTGAATGAAAATCTATGAATGAGGAAAAGAAAGTTAAATTTACATGCACCAAGTTGAAGGTTCATGCAATTATTTTTTGGGATAATTTACAAAAAGAACAAGCTAGGAAGGGAAAGAATAATATCAAGACTTTGAAAAAATAGATAAGTTGAGAGAAAAAAATTTCCCATAGATTACGTACAAACCTTTGTCACAAATTTTAGAATTCAAAGAAAAATTTATCTACATGGAAGATTATATAGATGAGTTTTACAAGTTTTCTATCTAAGTGAAGCATCAGAAAAATGATGAATAGATGGATAATAGGTATACATATGCCCTAAAATTATCTATTCAAGATGGATTGAGCATGCATCAAGTTAGTAGTATGGAAGAGGCCTACCAGTTAGCTTCGAAGGAAGAAGAAAAAATAGAGTACGAAGTATTTTCAAAATCATAGAGGAAGAAGGGCTATATCATCTCCTTCACGAGATGGTTTTAATTATATTAAGGGAGAATCATCCCAATGAGAAAATAAACAAGTAGATACTTAGAAAGAACCCCAAAATCAACAAAGAGGAAGGTTTTTAGAGGGGTAGAGGTTATGGTAGTGGCAGAGGATGAAATATCCAAACAAGGCCATTTTTTTTGGGTGTAGAGAGGAAGGCCATAGATCATTTAAATGCTAAAATTACAACATTCAAGAAATAATTAAAAGAGGAAATCCCAAGTTTGACCTAGCTCAAAATGAGACTGAAGGATTCAAACAAGAAATTTCACTAGATATAGGAGAAAACCTCATGTTGAGAAGAGCAATAGTAATTTTAGAGGAGAAAGCTCAGACTAAAGTATCTAATGACTTTTGGATTTGAACCAATATATTTTAAACTAGATGTACTTTAGGAGGAAAGGTATGAAAAGTAGTTGTTGATGGAGGTGGTTGTGAGTATATGGTTTCTCAAGAAATGGCAGATAAACTAAATATATTGCATCCCCATCCCTAATATATTGCATGGTTTTAAAAGGGAATAAAGTCACTATTAATAAGAGATGTTTGATTAGATTTTCCATAGGAAAGATCTATAAGGATTAGATATGGTGTGATGTCATTCTAATTTACATATGTCATGTATTTTTGGTTAGGCCATGATAGTATGATAGGAAATTTATTCATGATGTAGAGAAAAATGCATACACCTTTTGGAAGGATGGATCTAAAGTAGATTGGTTGCCTCTTAAGGATGAAAGAAAACCTAAGAATATATTATCTAGAGGTTTTTCATGCATTGGTAGTACAAAGAGGGGAAGATACATAAAATTAATTAGCACTAGAAGCATTTGATCCCAACACAATATGTAGAACTAAATAAAGAAGTAATTGAACTTATAAGGAAAGGTGTGGCTACAGAGAGTATGATCCCCTATGTTGTACCATCATTGTTGAATCCAAATAAGTAGGGTACATGGAGGATGCTTATAGATAGTTGATTAATCAATAGGATAACCACCATTTATCAGTTTCCTATACCTTTTCTAGATGATATTATGGATGTTCTTGTAGGGGTTTCATATTGTATCAAGTTTGACATAGGAAATGGTTATCAGGCTAGTGCATATTATACTATGATCTTACATTGATAAGTTCATAGTAGTTTATTTTGATGATATTTTTATATTTAGTAAAATAGAAAAGGAGCACCTAAAAAACTTGGCAAATATAGGATTGTAAATGTCACTACTAGAAAATATGAAAAGAGACATAACCAGATATGTGGTAAGGTGCAAGATTGTTAAGTTGATAAAGGATATTCAGAATGTAGGATTGTAAATGTCACTACCAATAACAAAGATGAAAAGAGACAACTAGATATGTGGTAAGGTGTGGGATTTTGTTAAGTTGATAAAGGACATTTAGAATATAGGATTGTAAATGTCACTACCAATAACAAAGATTAAAAGAGAGAAAAGATTAAAAGAGATATAACCAGATATGTGGTAAGGTGTAGGATTTTGTTAAGTTGATAAAGGTCATTCATAATATAGGATTGTAAATGTCACTACCAATAAACATATAACCATGGGAAAGATTGAGCATGGAATTTTTTTGGTGGATTCTAAAAACATATAAAGGTAATGATTCTAGCCTTTTTTATTTGTAGGTTCTCTAAGATGGTTCCTTTCACTAATTGTGGTGTAGTAGCACCTTAAGGTCTAGTAGAGATCTTTAAATCATTTTCGCTTGTAGGTTGGTTTGGTGAACCACCTATTGAATAAGGAATACTTATCAAGTCCCATGGTTGATTTAGGATGCATGTGGGATAGGTGTTCTTAGGGGTAAGTGGACTGTATGGTTAACTAGGATCTAGTGTCCAAATCCTAGGAAGTCAACCAAGTGGTCAAACTTGGGTTAAGACCCCAAAATGGAGTGACATTTGAGATTTTTGTGTTTTTAGGTGTTTGAAGCTCTTACATGAAGATTTGAAGTCAATTTGGGTCAATAGGCATAGTGGTTTGCTAAAATGCAGGAAAATGTAAAAGTTGCTCATGACAACTTTTCAATTTTGAAAAGTTGTCATGACAACATTTCCTAAAATCTAGGAAAGGGTTTTGATGTTTCCAAAATCCCAACCTTAGGGTTTGATCATGTAGGGATAGCATATATAAGGTGGAAGAAACCCTAAATAGAGGGTTGGTGGTCATTGTGTATGGACTAAGTATTGGAAAGGAGAGTTTTTTACTATGTTTTATAACAGAGCTTTGATCCAGTTGGTTAGTGGATTGAAAGAAATGAATTAATGAATTGATACTTTTTGTTTTGACATGTAGATACTTCCTGAAGCATTGGTTTAGTCATCTATTGTTACTGGTTAGGCTTTTGTAAATTCTTTCTTTTATCATGGTTCGTTGTCTAGTTTTGAGTCAGTCATGTAAATATGCGCCCCACTTGAATTCCCGTGGTCAAAATCTCTATGGCCTCTTGGAATAAAGTATGGGACTCCATGTATAGTGTATATATGGCTTGTGGAGTCATTTTATGTAGGGGAAGTAATTTTAACACCAAGCCCTAGGCGAGTGCATGTACATTCTGGTTAGGAGTTTGGTTGGAACAGTAGCAAGAAAGCTTGCTAAATAGATTGGGTGAAACCAATAAATGGTTGAGAAATGTAGAGTAGATTATCCTTGATAATTAGGTGCAAGGAGAGGATTAGAGGAGCTGAATGAGTCACTTTGTTCAAGAAAAGAACACATAATAGTGTACAGGTTCCCAAAACCCTTAAAAGTAGGGGTTTTTTGAAAGTCCAGTGTACAGAAAAGGTAGGGGTCTAAAAAATTGAAAATCCTATGGCCTAGGATAGACCTAAAAAGAATCCATAATTGGTTTGGAGGGTTGTTAAGGGTTTTTCTGTAGAAAACCAAGAATACTAGTTGCAAGGAGGCCTAATTGACCAAAAAGGCTACAAGGCCTCAAAATCCAAAAAACTAGGAACCCGATTGCAACCTAATGAAAGGATCCATAAAAGTGGATCAAAAATAGTAGTAAAGGACCTAAGGATGGTCATGGATAATATTCCTATTGACAAGGCTAGATTGGAGAGTAATTGGCTAGGATAGGCTTATGGGTGCATAAGGGAATAGAGAAGGACTTGAAGGGAGTTTTAAGTTGGTGGAGAGCTCTAAAGGAGATAGAGGATCATAGAGTTGTCCTCTAGTTAGGGTAGTGATAGAAACCCTAAGAAGACAAAAAAAAAGGGTCTAGTTGAGAGAAAGAAATCTCTTAGGTGATTGAGCTCCCCAATAAATTGGTATCAGAGCCATTGAAAGGCTTGGGAAGTAGTCAATGTATGACAAAGATAAATGAATCCATTGGAGAAAACACAATGGTTATGAGTGTAGAGTTGGAAAGGGACTTGTCAGAATAGAAAGTCAAGAATAGACTTCTTGAAGAAGCTATGGAGGAGATGAAGTTAAAGTTAGCAGAAGTTGTAGAGGCAGAAAGTAAGATTAGAGAACAAATGGGTGAAATAAAATATAAAGGTAAGAGTCAAGTTGAAGAGGAGGTAGAACCAGAGCTTGATCCTTCTCGACCTTAGGAACAATTCCTAAAGGCCCTCAAGGCATTAAGTGGCAAGGCATTAGAAGGAATTCTAGTGTTTTCTAGAAAGATGGATGTAGAGTTGGTTATGGAGTGGATTGAGGGTATGGAAAACCATTTTGAATTTGATGGTATCATAGAGGCACAAAAGGTGAAGATATCCAAATCAAGGCTAAGATGAAAGGCATTAACTTGGTGGAAGTTTTTGTAGGAATAAAGAGAAATGGAAGGCAAGAAGCCAATAGCAACTTGGAAAGCTATGGTGGCTAAGGTGAAAGAGAACTATTTTCCAGAAGATTATGACATCCAAATGCACAAAAGAAGGTAGAATCTTAGACAAAAGGATCTTGATGTGGCATCCTATACATAAGAGTTCCAAAAACTATGTCTTAGGTCAAGAGTGCAAGAAGTGGAAATCATAAAATTTTCTAGGTACCTCAATGGCATTAGATGCAAAATTCAAGAGCAGGTGAGCCTCTTCACTTTGAATTATATCCATGGGTGTTTTCAAATGGCCCTAAAGGTGGAAGAAAAACTCAAGAAGAAACAAGATTCCAACTCTAGGGGAAGAGGAAGAGATAGAGAC
The DNA here is from genome assembly GCA_018584345.1 of Thuja plicata. NCBI lineage: Eukaryota > Viridiplantae > Streptophyta > Pinopsida > Cupressales > Cupressaceae > Thuja > Thuja plicata. Next base: position 962,341 of record MU223867.1, on the reverse strand, counting down.
TCTAGAGGTGGACATAGAGGTTTCTCTAGTGGAAGGAGAAATGTAGGTAGAAGCCAAGGAGATTCTAGGGTTGCAGAACAAAGCCATGTGACCAGTAATAGAGGAGGATATAATAGAGGTATAGGATTTCACAATGGTGGAAGAGGTAGATCAAGTGGTTTTGGAAGGAGCTCACATTTTGCTACCATGAAATGCTACTATTGTGGCCAATTGGGTCACCCTGCTTATAGATGTCTGGATAAGCTAGTATCTTCACAAGGTGAGAAGAATATTGCATATGTGCAAGAAGAGGATGTGAATAAACAATCAGATATTAGTTTGGATTCAGAGTAAGAAGAGAACCTCATGCTTAGGAGGATTCTAATCAAAGAACCTACAAGGGATTAACACAAGCAGAGAAGGGCTCTTTTGAGAGTCAAGTGTAAGATACTTGGTAAGGTATGTAGGGTAATAATTGACTCTAGATCTACTGATAGTGTAATCTCATAGGAAGGAGTGTAGAAGCTCAAACTGACTAGGATTCCTCATGTATGCCCTTACAAAGTAACTTGGTTGAATAAGGGCCTGAATATCTTTGTGAATGAACAAGTTTGGGTTGAATTCACTATTGGCAAGTATCAAGATAGGATATTGTGTGATGTATTACCAATGGATGCATGCCATATGTTTCTTGGTAGGCCATGGCAGAATGACAGGGAGGTATCTCACCATGGCAAGGAGAATAAGTACTCATTCAAGAAGAATGGAATAACTTATAATGGAATAAATTATAAGATACATTCATTTATAGAAGAGGAGATAGTGGAGAAGTTGGACTCAAACACCATACTAATGAGTGGTAAATATTTCTTAAAGGATATGAAGGAGCAAGGTGAATTTGGTTATGCTATTCTAGTAAAGCCAAGAGAGGAAGAGACATTCAAACAAGCACCCATGCCTACAGAAGTAAATGTATTATTAGATCAGTTTAAAGACATCATTTGGGAAGGGACTCCAGCTACATTACCACCAAAGAGGGAAATCCGTCATCAGATTGATTTTTGTGCCAGGGGCATCATTGCCAAACAAAGATGCATACAAAATGACACAAGAGAAGAATAAAGAAATAGCAAGATAGGTTCAAGAGATATTGGACCAAGGGTTGATCTGAAAGAGCATAATCCCATGTGTTTTTCTACTGGTCTTAGCTCTTAAAAAGGGAGATAAGTGGAGAATGTGCACTGATTCTAGGGAAATTAATAGGATAACTATTAGATATAGATTTCCTATTCCTAGAATAGAAGATTTAATGGATTGCTTAGGGGGAGCTAAGTACTTTTCAAAAATTGATTTACAAAGTGGATACTATTAGATTAGAATGAAAGAGGGTGATGAGTGGATATCTAATTTTAAAACCATAGAGGGATTATATGAGTGGTTAGTAATGCCATTTGGGCTTACAAATGTACCTATTACTTTTATGATGGTGATGAATGAGGTCTTAAAGGAATATATAGGGGTATTTGTAGTAGTCTACCTAGATGACATCCTCATTTTTAGCAAAACAAAGGAAGAGCACTATGAAACACTTAGAACTTGTGTTGAAAAGGTTGTAGGAGGAGAATCTCACCATAAATCTTGAGAAGATCGAGTTTATGAAACAAGAACTAGTCTACCTAGGATTTGTAGTATCCCAAGGTGACTTGAATATGGACAAGAGAAATGTAGAAGCCATATTGAGTAGGCCTACTCCTAAGAAAGGGGTTGAAGTCAGAAGCTTCCATGGGTTAGCCCAATTCTATAATAATTTTGTTAGGAGATTTAGTGAAATCTGTACACCTATCCTTGATACTATCAAAGGAGGATATAAAACAAAGTTTGTGTGGACCAAGGAAGCCAATGAAGGATTTGAGAAGTTGAAGAAAGAAGTATCCACCCAGCCAAATCTGGTTTTACCAAGTTTTGACAAACTATTCATTATGGAGTGTGATTCAAGCAATATTGTAGTGGGTGCAGTCCTAAGTGAGGAAGGAAGACCAGTAGCCTTCTTTAGTGAAAGGCTTAATGAGGCAAAGTCTAGATACCCATCCTATGATCTAGAACTTTATGCATTGGTGCAAGCTCTTAATAAGTGGAGGCACTATTTGTTTCCAAAGGAATTTGTGGTTTACATTGATAACTAGGCTTTGAGATATATAAATACACATGAGAAGCTTAGCTTAAGGCATATAAAATGGATGGAGTTTTCGTAGTCATATACTTTCACTATCAAGCATAAAAAGGGTGTGAATAATAAGGTAGAAGATGCCCTTAGTAGGAGATTTCTTACCATCCAGGAGATTTAGTTGTAGAGTATAGGGATTGAAGGTTTCAAAGACCTTTATGAAGGAGATTCAGATTTCTCAGAGATCCATAAGGTGTGTATTGATTTTGAGAATCACTTTCACAGTGAGTTTGCAGACTATACATTACATAATGGTTTGTTGTTTAAAGGAAAATAGTTATGTGTTCCAAGGGGTCCCATGAGGGAGAACCTCATCCAAGATAAATGAAATGGAAGTTTGATTCGACACTTTGGGTTAAGAAAGAACCTAGACTTAGTGGAGATATTCTATTGGTGGCCAAAAATGTAGAAAGATGTGAGAATATATGTGGAGCGGTGTGGAGTATGTCACAAGGCAAAGGGAACATCATGAAATGTAGGTCTTTACCATCCATTACCCATCCCAAATATACCATGGGAGTGTATAAGTATGAATTTCATAGTGGGGTTACCTAGGACTCCAACTGGTCTAGATAGTGTGTTTGTGGTAGTAGATAGATTTAGCAAGATGAGTCATTTCATCCCATGTAAAACAACACATGATGCAAGTCATATTGTCCACTTTTTCTTCCAGGAGATAGTCAGGATACATGGCTTACCAATAAGTATTGTTGCAGACATAGATGTGAAGTTTATGGGGCACTTTTGTAAGACCCTATGGAAGAGACTAGGAACCAATTTTTCTCATGGATCTGCATATCATCCTCAAATAGATGGACAGATAGAGGCAATAGATAGGGTTCTTGGCAACTTGCTAAGATGTTTGACAAAAGAGTATGGGCAAGGATGGGAACAAGCTATTCCATGGAGAGAATATGCCTATAATGATAGTACAAATAGGAATACTGTGAAAAGTCCATTTGAAATTGTATATGGGTTACATCCAAGGGATGTAATGGATCTTAGAGACTTGAAAGGATATTAAGGAATCAGTGGTCATGAAGATTATTTTGCACATTCAATGAGAGAAGTTCATGAGCAGGTGAAAAAGACTCTGATGGAGGCCAATCAGAATTTGAAGGCTAAGAAAGATGAAGGAAGGAGAGACCTACAATTTCAAGTAAGATACTTGGTGATGGTATATTTGAATAAGGCTAGAATAGAGAAGGGAATACCAAGTAAACTATAGATGAAGAGGATTGGACCTTGTAAGGTGTTGGCTAAGTATGGCTCCAATGCCTACAAGATAGATCTACCCAAGGATATGTCTATTTCCCACATTTTCAATGTGACAGATTTGATATCTTATAAAGGATCAGATATAGATGAAGAAGCATATAATACAAAGATAACCAAGGATGTGAAGGAACTTAGAGCACCTATTCAAGCTAACCCACAAGAGGAAAGGATACTGGATTCAAGGGTGAAGAAGAAGACAAGGAAGAAAGTCTACATGGAACACTTGGTGAAATGGGAACACCAACCTGAGTTAGAGTCTACATGGATAGCAGAGGGATACTTCAATAAACATGGCATAAGCATGGATTTAATCACACCTAAGGTACCTTTATTTTCTTGTTGCAGGGCGGATGGTGCAGGATCATCTTAAGGTCTAGTAGAGATCTTTAAATCATTTTGGCTTGTAGGTTGGTTTGGCCAACCACCTAGTGAATAAGGAATATTTAAAAATTCCCATGGTTTATTTAGGATGTGTGTGAGATAGGTTTTCTTAGGGGTAAGTGAGTTGTATGGTTAACTAGGATCTAGTGTCCAAATCCTAGAAAGTCAACCAAATGGTCAAACTTGGGTTAAGACTCCAAAATTGAGTGACATTTGGGATTTTTGTGTTTTGAGGTGTTTTAAGGTCTTACATGATGATTTGAATTAAATTTGGGTCATTAGGCATGGTGGTTTGCTAAAATCTAGGAAAATGTAAAAGTTGCTCATGACAACTTTTCAATTTTGAAAAGTTGTCATGACAACATTTCCTAAAATATAGGAAAGGGATTTAATGGTGCCCAAATCCAAAATTTAGGGTCTGATCATGTAGGGATAACATATATAAGGTGGAAGAAACCCTAAATAGAGGTTTGGTGTTCATTGTGTACGTACTGAGTATTGGAAAGGATAGTTTTTCACTATGTTTTGTAACAGAGCTTTGATCCAGTTGGTTAATGGATTGAAAGTAATAAATTAATGAATTGATACTTTTTGTTTTTACATGTAGATATTTTTTGAAGCATTGGTTTAGTCATCTAGTGTTACTGGTTAGGCTTTTGTAAATTCTTTCTTTTATTCTGGTTCATTGTCTGGTTTTGAGCCAGTCATGTAAATATGCACCCCACATGAATTCTCATGGTCAAAATCTCTATGGCCTCTTGGAATAAATTACGAGACTCCATGTAGAGTTTATATATGTCTTATGGAATCATTTTATGTAGGGGATAAATTTTAACACCAAGCCCTAGGCGAGTGCATGTGCATTCTGATTAGGACTTTGGTTGGAACAATAGCAAGAAATCTTGCTAAATGGATTGGGTGAAACCAATAACTGGTGGGGACATGTAGAGTAGACAATCCTTGATAACTAGGTACAAGGAGAGGATCAGAGGAGTTGAATGAGTCACCCTTTTCAACCAAAGAACACAGACTAGTGTACATGTTCCCAAAGCCCTTAAAAGTAGGGGTTTTCTAAAAGTCCAGTGTACAGAAAAGTTAGGGGTCTAAAAAATTTAAAATAATAGGGCCTAGGATAGACCTAGGGCCTAGGATAAACCTACAAAGAATCCATAATTGGTTTGGAGGGTTGTTAAGGGGTTTTGTGCATAAAACCAAGAATACTAGTTGCAAGAAGGCCTAATTGACCAAAAAGGCTACAAGGCCTCAAAATCCAAAAAACTAGGAACCCGATTGAAACCTAATGAAACGATCCATCAAAGTGGATCAAAACTAGTAGTAAAGGACCTAAAGATAGTCAAGGATCATATTACTATTGACAACTAGACTGGAGAGTAATTGGCTAGGATAATCCTATGGGTGCATAAGGGAATGGACAAGGACTTGAAGGGAGTTTTATGTTGGTGGAGAGCTCTAAAGGAGATAGAGGATCATAGAGTTTTCCTCTAGTTAGGATAGTGATAGAAACCCTAAGAAGACCAAAAAAAGGGTCTAGTTGAGACCAAGAAATCTCTTAGGTGATTGAGCTCCCCAACAAACAAGAAAACTAGTGATGCAACAAGGGTGGAAAAGTTTATTTTTACCAAAATTGTTAGATTGCATGGTATTCCAAAGAACATTACTTATTATAGGGATACCAAGTCCTTGAGCCACTTTCAGAAAACTTTGTTGAAGAAGATGAGGACTAAGTTATATTTTGATAATACATATCACTAGATGGGTAGACAAAGGTTGTCTGATAGAGTTTAGGAAACCCATTAAGGTGTATTATTGGTGAGAAGCCAAATCATTGGGATTTAGCATTATCCCAAGAAAAAATTTCCTACAATAGTTTTTGGAATAGATCAATGGGTAAATCATCATTTTAAGTTATTTTTTGCATGAATCCTAAGGGTGTTTTAGATTTGGTGCAACTACCACTTGGAGATAGAATCAATAATTATGGGGAAACATTTCTAGAATGCCTTCAATAGTTGTAAATAGTAAAGAGACAAAAGTTGGAGATGAGTAATGAGATATAAAAAAACTATATCAAATACTCATCATTGATATCAAGTCTTTAATAAATATGGTATTGTAATGGTTTATTGAACATAGAGTGGTTTCCTAAAAGAACATACCACAAGTTAAATTATAAGAAAATTGGTGATTGTAAGATTCTCAAGATAATCAATAACAATTCTTATGAGGTAGTTTTAATAGCTCTCTAGATATTTCCCCTATGTTTAATGTTTCAAATTTTTATAAATTTCATGTTGAATATCATGATGATTACATTGAGGAAGGAGTGGCTTGGTAGAAAGTAATTCCAAGCAACAAAATGGAAATGATTTCACAAATTTCAAATTAGAAGACCACTCATACTTGGAAAGGAGAATAAAATCAATACTTGGTATAGTGGGAAAGATTTTCACTATAAGAAAGCACATGGATTACTAGGTGGAAATTGTATAATCTATATCAAGTTAAATGGAAGAAGTTTGAGGAAAGGAACTTGCAAGAGTTGTCTTCTTTTCAACCAAAGTAGAATACTATACGAACTTTTGGAGGTCATAAATTTTGACTTAGTGTCTATTTGGGATAGAATTTTATGTGCAGAAGCATCTCAAAGGGTTCTGAAATATTCCACTAAAATACATTCAATTGTACCAAATCTTGACACATTTACATGGGTCCAATTCGTTCATATAAGGCCTCAAAATAGAATGTTAGTATTTATTTTTCTAGATTTCAAATTTCAATTATATTTTAATTCACACATGTAATCAATGTACAAATTTATAGATAGTGTCACTTGATTTATCTTTCAATAATTAGGAATTTTTATAGGCATATGGATAGATTTTAAAATTACCAAAAATGGAATATTTAAAATCTTGTAAAAATCTTCCTTAAAGGAATTTTTTTGGATTGTACTTAAAATAGGCTTATACTTCACTATAGTAGTAGGATGGTTGGAGAATGAGGAAAAATATTAATGCAATTTTTGGATTTCCTTTGGTGTCCTTTGTTTCTTCAATTTAATGGTGAATATTTTTTTTTGAGTTGGTTTAATCAGTCTCCTAAACATCTTCAAACTAGAACTGACCATACCCTTCCTATTGGTGAACATGTGATAGATGTTTTGGATGAAGGTGACTTTTGGGGTTGTGGTTTTCACTATCAAGTTAAAAAAGTATTAAATATCCATGAACACTTTCAATATATTTTATGCTTATGAAAACTAGGTTATCATTTATACATTAACTAGTGAGCAGCTATCAGATGTCCTTGGAATGGCCAATGAGAATACTTTAGACTCCTTTAGTATGTAAAAATGGGAGCTGAAGGAATTGCAAGTCAAATAGAGATAAATGGGTGGTAAGTTGAAAGTGGTGGAGTTTTGTAGGTAGGGAAAGAATATTAAGGAGGTTCCTTCTGCTATATGCCAACAAACTCACTTTTCTTAGTGGACAGAGGATGACAAGACTTCAGTTGTTGATTTCCTCAAAATAACCTTAGACATCATGGAGAATATTAAAGAAAATAATGGGACAAGGTTTTCTAAGATTGAGGATGATGCCAAGTACTTATGGGCTTCTCTCGAGACTATTATGAATCATATCCATGAGATTATAAAGAATACTATTGAAATTATTAAGCTTATGGTAGAGAACCTACATAAGGTGCAAAATGAGAAGATGATAATGGATTTGGATTATGACATTGAAAAAGGCTAGGGGGAGTCTGGGCCAAGCAAGAGGACTAGGGGGAATCTTAAGAAAAATTACTAGATCCTCTCTCTTGATCTATAGGATCTGAAGAAAGTAGCTTTGAACATGAGCTAATTGGAAGTTGAGGTGGCAGAGACCCTCAAGAACTTGACTTAGTTGTCACCCCTCTTCTTTGGTTTTCTAGTTTTTTCTGTCTCTGGTGTTTTTTTTTTGGTCTTTGGCTGTCACTCTCTCTATGTGTCCATTTGATGCAACCTTTTTGTCTTAGGTTATTTTTCTGGTGCTTTTATGGTTTATCTAATTATGAAAGAATCTTTTGTAAAAGGGTTTTGGGTCCCTTCAAAACCTATATTTTCCATAATAAAAGAATAGTGAGAAAGTTAGCATATTTTTTATGTAAAAGTTGGAAAACTAACCATATCCCAACATGTTCCTATCATCCCTTATCCCAAGTCCCAAATATAACTCAAAATCTAGTAGTTCATCACCTTGATTTATACTTATGGATGTGGTACTGACCTTCATCACATTTATGAATATGAATATTAATCTTAATAATTTAAATATGAATTAATAAATAAAGATCATGTCATCCTCACTTACTATTTATTTTTTATTAAGTGAAAAATATGTTTTAGGAACCCGAAACCCATTTATAGTGGTTTATAAAGATATGATCATTAAATCCTAGCAAAACAAAACCAAGATTACAAAACATAAGAGAAAACTTTGCCAAGAACAAAGAAAAATCTAGTAGAAAACCAGGTGTCTAGAAAATACCAACAAATAGATAGGAAAAAGGTACAAGATAGAGCCAACACTATACAAAGTTTTTTAGAAGCTTAGCAACTTCAAGCCCCATGCGAGACATCTTCTCAGTAGAAACCCTAAGGTCTTTAATCTCCTTGTTGACCTTGAGAGCCTCCTTCTTCTTGGTACTTGCTTGAGTCCTCTTCCTAGGACTAGCTTTATCCTCGGGACTTGTCTCCTTCACCTCCTCCACTTGACCAATGGCTTTCTCCCGATTGATCTATTCCAGCTTCCCCACCGGAATATTCAGATGTTCAGCTTCACTTACTATTTATTGTACACTAACTAATGTGTGGATTTTCAAATTTGGATGTTAAGCTAATATAAATAAGCTCTTACTCTAATATATTTATATAAATTAAAATTATTATGTTTCTAATCCCTATAATCATAACTTATAAAAATAATTTAGATATGATAGTGGGAGGATTTTATCATTTATGTTTTTAATCAAAAATCAATATCCATGACAAGATGAGATGAAAAAGAATAGATAAATGTATAGATAATAGAAAACCATAAATCTAACTATATGGATGGAGATTGACCAAGAATTAATATATAGGGATGCCAAGAATATGGGAAATAAGGACAATTCAAAATTAAAATCAAGTGAAAAAGGAAATTAAAGGGGAGGGGGTATACAAAGGAAATAATATAATAGAAAAAGTGAAAATTAGATAGTAAAAATCCATAGATTCACTATAGGAAAGGGAGAAAAATGTAAATAATAATAAAAATGATATTCCAAAATCTATTGAGATAAAGGGAGAACAACTAATCCAAAAAAAAAGGTACAAAAATGACCTAAGGATATGGGGGAGAGCTAGCAATAAAAGAAAGTGAGGGACTATGTAGTGATGAGGGAAAAAGGAGGAAAATAGAAAGGTTGGCTACAATGAACACACACCTACCCAGACAAAAATAATTATAAAAGATAATCAATTAAATTCTTAAACATATATATATGTATGTATGCATGTATGTATATACATACTTAATTGAGAACCCTCCCAGAAATTGTATAATACCCTCGCAACTTCTACAATAAACTCCTTGAAATAACATATAAAATTTCGTGTAGGAAATGGATATAAATCTCCCTAAGAGGATGCGAGAGGTATGTATATTGTCTATAGGGAGGACTGCTATTATACTATCATACACATATCTGTGTTTTTGGTGTGTTTTTACATGTGTACATGTATGTGTGTATAGATGTGTGCATGCATACATATATGTATGTATGTATCTAACTATCTATATGTGTATATATGTATGTGTTTATGTGTAACATTATAAATCATATCCAAAAATAATTCCATGCTCACCTAGGCCACACTTTAGCATTTCTACTATCCCATGTTCAATCATGCTTGATTCTACTCATATTAGTTCATATTTTGGCTTCTCCTCTTCTTTTTGGACGTGGGCTCCTTGAACCCAACTTTTTTGAGAGGTAAAGGTTTTAAGGGGTGACCTTGATGTAGGATAGGGTTTCATGAGTTGGCCTTGACCCATGACAGGGTCACTTGAAGCAATCTTCCCCAAATAAATGAGGATCAAATTTAAATCATTTAATAGCTAGCTTGAAAGAGCATGACAAATTCATCTCTATCGACCTAATTCAAAATAAAATAAAACCTTTATTAATAGGGAGAAGTATAAAATAAATATTTCCCCTCCTCATTTCATATCCATCTCATACATTTACACACCTACTCTCTCCTACTGAGAAAGTGATTGAGCATCATCCAAGGAATTGAAGACAAGAAGTGAAGTTCAGATCTAAATAATTCATGATGGAATCCATGATAAATAATTCATAATGTCAACCCTACAAGTCAAAATCAACATCTTCATAATAATTTTGACACAAATAAGAATTTTGAAGATATAATCATTTTAATTTTTTTATCTAGCCTCTAGAGAATTACAACACACTTTCTTTTCCAATTCAAGTTAGTTAAATTTCATGACTAATTCAAAAGCTGGGGTTTAATCTAGGGAAACCCTCATCAACCAAATAAATTTCCTTCTTTTTGTATGTGGGTGACACACTACAAATTCACAATTTTAGATTTAGATTATGGAGACGTATATATATAGAGCCACCTTTCATAGACCCAAACAATCATAGTCAAGGATGCCCTAGTTGTTATCATCCTGATAAATTTTGATGAAACTTCCAGGGATCCTTTTGTGAAACTTATTGATCCCAAATTTTCTAATTCTATCTATATCTGGTTCCCCCTAGTAGATTTCACCCTAGCTAATGGTGTCCCTTAGGTTTTGGCCTAGATTTTGTGAACAAGTGCATCTCTACCTTTCATTTATAGATCTACTTCTGTTGCCTACATATATGTCTTATGTACCTATGTGTATGCTGAAAAACCTCATTTCTCCTTCTTTATCCCTATCTTCCACATTCATTTTACATAATTATAGTATCCTTTTCAATTCCTTAGGATGGCCTATTAAATCCACTTTATGCTTCAGCCAAGCGGATCACTCCTCTCTCAATGTAATCTAAGAGGAGAGAGGCCTAGTTTCCTAGTTTGTATGCATAAAACAGTGAACCCTATTTTCTCACTATTACATTTTAGTGACCCTGACACATGTTACATTTTTCTTACTTCTGATTTTCAATTTTAGATCTGATTATTTTTTTCATTTATTAAGTTATATGTGTAATCATGCTAACCAAACATAATAACCCGACCAAAATAACCCTAGACACAATAACCCCACCATTCATATTAGGTCTAGTTCACCTACATAATATTTTTGTTAAAACAACATATGCTTATATCATCTTTTTTATTTTGATGTTCAGATTGGATCTATATGCTCTTATTTAATTCAAATTTGCAACCATATATCATTTATGAAATGGTTAACTGATAAATCTATTTAGAATTTACATTGTTTAGACATTTATTTTATGTCTACATTTGTGAATGAGTTTTATGACCTTTAGTCCTACATCTAAAATTCTTGTTAGAAGAAGCTATAGACTTATGGATTCCAAAAGTTTGACTACCAAGGTTATAGAGATTGATTCAACTATAAATTTCTATGGGAACTTAGGCGAGACCTCTATGAATATACATGACATACCTAACATTGTGGAAAAGTATTCTTCCAATACTTATGATGAGGATGAATCCTCAATATGAGTATCTCCTGACCAATTGCAAAAGCTTTCCAATTACTTGGATAAGCTTGACCAATATATGGGTCAAGAATACTCAAATAGTGAGGCAATCCCCTTGATTGAAGAATTGAAGAGAATGGTTCAAATCAATGAACATGGTGTGGAAGTGTTGTATGTCATTTTTTTATTGTTAATAATAATAGCATTCCTATAAAAATTTGTTTTGAATCTCTTAACCTCTATAATACTACAAATCATGTTGACAACTCCATTCCTATGTCAACATCATTGCTTAATGTGCTTTCTTATACACCACCTATCATGGCTACCACTACATAAAACATTAATCCAACACATGTTATTCTTGTAGTAATACATATCAATAAAAACTCTTACATACCTCCTTCTATTATTCTTCCACGTATTTCCCAATTATCTGCTTTACCAAATTACCATAATGTTTCACTTTCCTAAACCAATACTTCATCCATTTCTCACAATGTTGCACCTCCTTCACAATAATATGTGTCCAATACATTTTTATCCACTGAAGCCACTATCAACAACCTAGCTAAAAGTGTCTCATTCTTACAACAACAATTGACTTCCATAACCAAATACAAATTTAATATTCCACCATGTGGCATAGCTATCCCACTTTCCCATTACATTGTTTGTACTATTATCCCTCAATACACAAAAAATCATAAATTGGAGATATACAATGAAAAAGGTTATCCCTTTACTCATGTGATTCAATCCTTGTGTAGTGGCTTCTTAAATGGGGATAGACTAATGGATAATTTTTTTTCTAGAAACTTTAGAGATATATCCTTTCATTGGTATTTTTCTTTTCCTTATTATTCTATTGACTCTTTTCAAAAATTGGCTAATACATTTATACAACAATTTCAAAATAATATTGGTACTAAAATTAATTTATCTAATTTGAATCATTATAAACAAGGATTTAAAGAGAAATTGAATTATTTTGTTGGTAAATATAAACATTTTCATGATCAAATTTCTTATCATGTGCTTGATGGTTATTTTCAAATAATTTTCATTTCTAATTTGCAAAAATAAATTAGAGATAAGTTTCTTTTTTTGAATTTACATCCTTTACACAATTGTGTCCAATAATTTGTAATTGTCATCTTGTAGTGATCCAAATTGAATCATCTTTGTCAATCACTCCAATTGGTAAGAATGATTTCACTCAACAATTGTTCATAATTTTCAAAATAAAAACAAAGGATTCATCAAAATTAATAAAAACACTTCAAATCATGTTGATATACAAGTGTAAGGTGCAAAAAAAGTGTGGAACCTTTATCATGTCATACTTTTACTCCAATTTTTGAATATTTACTAATTTTATGTTTAATCTGATTAATTCTAATGTATTGAAACTTTCTCCTATCAAACCTATCAATACTTCCAAACCCTTTCTAGCTTCTTATGATCCCAAAGCTTTTTGTCAACATTATCATCAATTTGAGAATGATACTAAAATGTTATTTAGGTTGAAACATCTTATCCAATAAATTATTGATTCCAATACCATAATGATGAAGGGTGTCAATGATAAAGGAAACAAATCCATAGCACCCCATGACCAAAAATTGAAAAACTTCACCAATAAGTTACCTTCTAATTCCATCAATCATTGAGCCTAGTAAACCCAACAACATAAACAGTAATAACCTACTTCATGAGGCCAAAAAAGTTGTGAAGCTTATTGATTAACCAAAACTTCATAGTACCTTTGATTCCAAGGAAATTATTAAGGCACGAAATGGACCCCTATACATTACTATAAAAATTAAAGGAATAATATCATGACGATTTCTCATTGATCTAGTATGTACGATTAATGTTATTACTAAAAAAAAATATCTTTACAATAAATTTTCATCAAGATACATATGATAAATCCAATGTTATGATTAGGGTACATTATGGTTTTACTTTTCCCGACATAGGTTCTATCTATTAAGAAAATTGTGTCTAAACCATGCAATAAAAAATTCAAATATTGATATATGATTGATGGGGGTGTTGGAAAGAGACACTTCTCACATGAGTCAGATGTTTTTATTGATGTAAAATAACATCATTGTACACATTTTCATAACTTTATTTGATCAAAATGGAAGTCAGAATAAAGAATTGGCTAAGTCTAGTAGTGAACAAAGTACTTGATAATTTTTGGTTTATGGTCTGGTTCAGACTCCCAGTTTGGTAGTTTGAGGTGTGAACCTAGAGGAAGATATATGAAGGTATATTTTATCATACTCTATATTTGTGAGGTCTTATTTTATGATGTGTTTGAGTTATGAAAATTAGTATGGTAGTTTTTGGTAAAACTATGAAGAACATCAACAGGGTATAATAGATCCTTATGCAAATCTATCGAATCATTTTGGTGGTGATTTTTTGAGTTCAATAATATTAAACCAACATGTGGGATAAAATATTAGAAATTATTGTCAGTCCACATTATGTTTTTCATGTAGATCTATTCAACAGTTATAATGTGTTATATTATTTTAAGAAGTGTTCCTGAGGCCAACCTATGGATGATGAAATCATGGTAGAGGATATATGTGTGTGTGTGTGTGTGTGAAAGGTATGGGAAGATAAGGATTTGAGGTCCAGATCAGAGAAGAGAAGAGATATAGTATGAAGTGCATGAAATCATAATAGTGTACCTAATTAGAACTTGTTAGTAAACAGACTTCTCTTCCAAGAAACACTTACAAATTAACCCTAAAATGCTCAGACAAGAAGACTCAATCAACACTAACAGTTGGGTCACTTCGCGATTGGACAACGTAAGCGCCCTCTAAATTATTTTGGGTACAACTTCCCATACAAGATTTGAAATGAATCTTTAATGATAATTTTATGGATTAGCTTTTAACTCGAAAGCTTATAAAGGTTGCTGTATCATTCTCAGATGATAAGCTACTAGACTATTGCAAAGAAATAAGAGCAAGATAATAAAGGAGAAGAAAAACACAATTTTTTTCCTGGTTGTGTTTAAACAAATACAAAGAATTATACCATAAACAGGAATCAACAAAAATGGAAAAGAATCAAGATGCTGTGAATTAAAACAAACATTATAGAATAGATAAAATATTAGCACAGAACATTTATCTACTCTTCTCAAATGACACAGATCTGAGAATAAATGATGCATCTTTTCTTTATAAAAATCTTGCTATACAGGCAAAGATACCAAAATAAAGACTTTCCACAATGAATTTTTTTTTCCTTCCGTTCTTTCCAATTTCCCTCTATTACAAACATAAAATAATTCTTCCCCCCTTCATGGCAGCACATAGACTCCCAAAAAAATCTGAACCCTACCTCCTCAAATTTCCCCCAATAAATAATATCTTATTGGTAGTTATTCGGTTACTCTAACCGATTCTTTAAAATCATTTCCTCTCTAATTTTTATTTTCTTTTTCCTCTCGTGATCTTCTCTCATTTATATTTTGATATCTTTATAAACTATTGATTTAAAAGTTTATGAGAATACAATTTAACATCTTCAAATGATATTTGGACAAGTGGCATATGAATACATTAATCATCAATAAAAATTCTTGCTGCTGAGCGCATTTAAAAATATTTATGACAATCAAATTAGGCCTCGGTGTGGGTGGGCATAACTAATTATTCCACTGTTGGATTTCCTTCATTTTTAGATATGTTGGAGTTTTCATAATTGTGCCAAAATTCACCGAAGAAATTGTCCAAATTATGCCAAAGTCAAGTTATGCAGCTCTGCGTAGAGGCATAAAAAACTGTCAAAAAACTCAGACTTGTGTTAATGTTATCAACAACTTTCACATTCTTTGCACTCAAACTTCACCATTTCCACTACCAATTGTTTCTTAGAACTAATATTAATGTCTAGATGAATCAGACATCATCCCATGGGCTATCTAGAATATTCCATCACCTCACAATCACAATGAGTTGGATGAATTTCAAAATTTCAAAACTGTGCAGTCACTGTAGTGTTCTAGCATTTATGTTGTTTCTATCGTGCAACCATGATAATAAAATTGCAATATTTCCCATTAATGCAAAGACCTCATTAGATACCCATACCAACCATATTTCATGTATTCTACAATAATTGCATTCCTATAATTAATCATTGATATGAATCGACATTGTCAACATGAAAGGTAAGGAATCCTTTCCCTCCATTTTAAAGTTTATATCATGTGATATTTGTGTCATTTCCAATCTCTATGATAAAATGTGAGACATCTTTTCAGTATATTCCAACACACTAGAAAATATGCCTTGTACCTTGTTTGAACAATCTTGAACCTATGAACTGCATTGAACCTGATTGAACAAGTTTGAACACCCTCGAACCACTCTGAACAACTTTGAATAACCACGAACCAATTTGAACACCCTCAAACCACTTTGAACAAGTTTGAACCACTTTGAACACCCTCGAACCACTTTGAACAAGTTTGAACCATGTTCAAAGGGGTTCAAAGATTTATGCTTCCACTTTTCATCTTTATAAGCATGATCTTTTCAAGGATAAGAATCAACCACCATGCAAATCCCGCATTTTGGTCAATAATAACAAGATAGTGGCTGAGTTTTGAAAATTTTAAATTGGGGCACTATATGTGGGCCAATAGCTAGCTCTGACTAGGGAATGGTTTTTGGCACAAAAGCAGAGAACTCTAGCAATCTCTGGAAAAAGATAAGTGCCTTATCCATTGGGCGAATAGAGTCACTGAGGAAAGAAAAAATGGGAGTTGCTTGTAGATGGGTGGAGGGGAAACTAGGAAAGAAAACCAAAACCAACACCAAGCAGAAACTGAAAAAGAAAACCTAAACTAACAGCACACCAAAACTTATTTACAAGTAGGGTAAGCAGCCCATACCTTTAGAGATGCATGTGGTTTCTCAAGTGAAGCCATTTACCAGTTGAGAGAAGTAGCTTCCCGTGTGGAAAAGTGGTTGATATGTAAACATAATCATTCCCAACAAATGACATACAACCATTGTGAGGCAAGATCCAATACAAATGCATTGTAAGAGCTTTCTAAACTAGATATTGGATTCAAAAAGCCA
>MU223867.1:923797-938120 GCA_018584345.1 Thuja plicata | reverse complement strand
TATATATATATGTATATATATATGTGTGTGTGTGTGTGTGTATATATATATATATTTTTTTTCTATACAAAAAGAACAACTAAATCTAAAGGGAAATAATAAAGAAGTTTTTTTTTCAAGAACATGCAATTCTCTTTATTAAATATTTTGATATGCAATTGTATAATATTATTAAAATATTATCCTAGCATGCAATTTAAACCCACTATTTTGTTTTCTCGCAAATCTGGATCTGAGGGTTGTATCTTAAACTGGTAAAGATATGCATTTCCATTACTAGTAAGGATACATTACAAATCTGAAGGCCAAATAACCATTTTTGGAAATAGACATAAATTTCAATTATAGGAAGAGGTTTTGCACAAATTTGGAAACCCTAATGGTCATTTTGAAAACAAGAACTAATTGAACCCTTATGCTGAGATTACAGACCTGATACACACAAGAAGGAAAAACCATAGAATTATTCCAATAACATCTTTCTCAGATGTTATCAAATCAAACAAACAATAACAAACAAGGAAGATTCAAACCAAGGACTCCATTAATTTAGATGCATAGAAGACATGAATCTGAAAAACTAGAATTATCAAGGTTTCAAACCTACCTCAACAACAATGAACAGATCTGAAATAATCACAAAGCAAGAAGCAATCCAAAATACTCCCAAACTCTACAAAAATTCTTTAATCATCAAAATTCTTGTCCAACCTGATTGAGTGCCTTCAAATGGATTTCAATTCAAATATGTAAAAACTAGGAAATTAGGTTTTGAAAAGGTGCAATCCTAATTAGGAATTTAATTTTTAATTAAAAAAATAAAAGAAGCACTTTAATTTTGGTTTCAACTTAAATTAAATTTGCACAACTTAACATTATAAAATAAAGTTAAAGTCATAATTTAATTAAAAAAAGTGCATATTAAATGCATGATATTATTTTAATTAAATAAATCAATTGCGCAACTTATAGTAATATTAATAATTTAAGTTTCACAATTAATTTCAATTTTTAGATTTAATATTAATTAAATCTCAATTATTAAATTAAGACTTAAATATTAAATCAATTAATTAAATATAGACATTTAATTATTAAATAGCCATATATTAATATATTAATGTTTTAACCTTATTAAAGGTGTAATGATTAATATTAATAATTACCATAATTAAACATTTATCGAAACAAGCTTAAAAACAACATTAATATATCTAAACCCACCTAAACAGAAAAAAAACAACTAAAAGAAATGCAAAAAGCATGCATAAAAAGGCTCACGAATTCACATCACCTTGACAAATTCAGATAGGGTAGTCATTCATATTCTTGTCCATTCTTAGGAAAAATGTAGCCTTAGGATAGGGATTTAGGCCTGAATGTTATCTCCCCTCGTTTACCATTGAGACATAAGTAAGGGTGCGCTCACTCCTACCAATTCAGGGAAGACAATGTCCAGTACCTACAAACCTATCATCACAAAGTAAAATATGTATATGCAAATATATAACAAACAATGGTAGAGAACAATACACCATGTGGATCTCACTAAAGAAAGTAGTTATGCCTTTGTCCCTCACCCTATCAAGCACGTCAAACATAATATAAAACATATGCATGATCCATGTAAATACATATATACTGTCAGTATGTCATAAAAATCCATAAATATAAATGATATCATAACATGTGCATAATCATCATGAAATTTATCATAGTCATCTATCCATAACACGTGATATCAAACACTAGCCAATGGCTAATAATAAATCAAAAAACAATATAATGGCATACATCCATATAATCTCCAAAACCAAAAACAACTGAAATAACCAACGCACACATAAAATGGTGGCTTAAAAGAGTCTGACCATAAAATTGAAAATAAAACTAAAGGTGGGTATCACATCCTCCCCACTAGAATTAGGCTTACTCCTAGAATCCTACAAACAAATAGGGATATAACTCTCGTAGTCTTGTTGCATCCTCCCATGTATCTGAAGATTCTTCAGTTGGGTCCCATTGGACCCTTTCTTTCTCGATGGTGCAACCCATGATGGTCAATTATTCTCGTTGAAGTATATGAACGGCTCCAAAACTAGTTACATGTCCTTGACCTGCAAAGCTGGTGCAGGAGCACCTAGGTTTAAAGGCCCTTCTTTTTTTTGTTCTACACCTTCCCAGTTTCTTAGGAAAATTAGGAATATTTAGGAACATTTTGGATTTGTTTAGGATTTTTTTAAGTTGGTTTTTTAAAGTGTTTGGTTCATTCATGCTCATTGTACTGGCCTAAGAAGGAAAGTGGGTCAAATTGTGGAATAAACACCCTAGTTTCCTAGGAGATTTTTTTTAGGTTCTTTTTGTGATGTAGAGGTGGTTTTTAGGCCTCTAGAAATCTAACCAAGGCATTAGAGACATGGAAAAGTAAAAATTGCATAAAATGTTGAAAAAGTTCTTCATGCAACAATTTTGCAACTTTACAACTTTTAAAAGTTGCTCGGTATGTCCTAAAAAGTTTCTTTTGTCCTAAATGGACAAATGGGTTAGTTAAAATGGTTGTTATAACAAGGGAAAGACTATTTAAGATCTACCAAGCCACTATTTAAAGCTTGGATGTCTTATTGTTTGAATTTTCAATTAATAAGAAGTTGCAAACTCTGTATTTTACTATATTCAAGCATTTTTGAGTAACCAAGCCAGTTAATGGATTGAATCTTGATCTTTTCTATTGTATTTAGTTTCTTATGAGTGATTAGAGACTTTATGTGTAAGGATTTCTCTTAATAGTTTCCATTTTGTAGTAAATTTTAAAGTTTCTTTGAGGTTGTAGTCTCCTGGTCCAACTCTAGAATGTATATAGAAAATGGCTCCTCGAGGTTCTCGAATCCATGGTGAGAAAAATGTGCCTAGATGGAGCTTAAGAGGAACCACTGTACATAATTTGGTTTTTTTTGGTAGGAGAAGAGTTAGCTATGAATTTTGAGCTCTTGCCCTAGGCGAGCTTGGCTATAGTTCAGCTAGGGAAGAAAGAGAGACAGTGGTGAAAAAATTGTAGGGTTGGATTGGAAAACACAATCCAATGGTTGGATGATGACAAGGGAGAGGTAAGAAAACTCTTTGAATAGTGATAGAAGTGGAGGAGTCAAACTCAACAAGAAATGAGAGAAAATGTAGTATAAGACCTAATTAGCCCTACAGTTAAGGACAATGTCCCTAAGGGTTTTCAAGGGTTGTACAGATGGTTTCCAGAAACCACAACTTGAAAATATTTAATCTTTTGGAAAAGGGTATGAGAATCTATAATCATTTTTGGGGGTGTTTTGGGGTTTTTGTGAAAGAATCCATAAATTGTGCCTAATTAGGGCTACAAGCACTAGGCTTAATCCTATATTGTAGGAGTTGAATGTATGAATGAATATTTTATGGCTTCAAATCCTCAAGAATGTCATGAAATGACCCAAGGAAGTAAGAAAAAAACCCTGCAAGGTGTGGTGAGTGTGTTGGCATAGGTTGATAGAATTCACCTTTGATGATTCAGTGATCATTAAGAAGGAACTTGATTGATAGAATGGATCTTGAGTAGGAGGTAGAAGATCTTAGTGACTTGCCACAAAACTAGGGTTGAGATATCCCTAGAAGGTCTAGGAAAGAGGCCTTGGAATAGAGTCAAGATGAATCTAGAAAGAAATATCCCATTCCTATCAGATTGGTATCAGAGCCTAAAGATTGGGATTGTATTGTGTGGATGCTATCTTTGACAGAATTAGTAGATTCATCCAAGATGGTGACTAATGCTGAGCTTGAAAAATATGTAGAAGAGAAGAAAGAGGAGAATAGGCTCTGAAAGGAACATTTGGTCAATATGGAAACTAAGTTAGAATAATTTTAGCTTAGGACTATAGTAGTCAGTGAACTTATGAGAGAGACTGAAGGAAAAGGTAAGTTAGTGGCTAAGGAAGATATAATACTAGAGCCAAACCCTATGATTCAAGAAGAGACATTCTTGAAATATTTAAAAGCTATGAGTGGTAATTCCTTGGAAGGTGATCCTTTATTCAGTGGCAAGATAGAACCAAAATTAGTCATGGAGTGGATAGGACTTGAAACTCACTTTGAATGTGACAATGTGGCAGAGGCTCAAAAAGTCAGAATAGCCAAGACAAGACTAAGAGGGACTTCTCTCACTTGGTGGAAGTTTGTCCAAGATGAAAGGATAAAAGAAGGGAAGAATCCTATAACCAGTTGGAAAGACATAGTGGTGAAAATGAGAGAAATTTATCTTCTTGATGATTATCAGGTGCATTTGCACAAGAAAAGACAAAATATGAGACATAAATAATTAGAAGTTAGTTCCTATACAGAAGAGTTTCATAAGTTATGCCTAAGGTAAAATGTAATGGAGGAAGATAACCTAAAAGAGGCTAGGTATCTAAATGGTCTCATGTAGAATAATCAAGAGGAAATTATTCTCTTAAGCCCCAAGATTGTACATCAATGTTATCAGCTAGCTCTCAAGGTAGAAGAGAAGCTCTAAAAGAAACATGAATCAAGAAATAGGGCTAGAGGTAGAGGAAGAAATGGTAGAGGCCAGAGGGGAGGTTTTGGTGGAAGGAACTTTGAGGCCAGAAATCAGAGTGATTCTAAACTCACTAAGAATAAAGTAGAATCTAGTAACACAAGAGGTGGTTACAACAGAGGAAGAGGCTCAAATAGCAGTTCAAGAGGAAGATCCAATAACTAGAGTAGAGGATCTTATTTCTCTTCAATGAAGTGGTATAATTTCCATCAGTATGGGCATCTTTCCTATAGGTGTCTTGAGAAGAGTTCTACCCCACAAGGAGGAGAGAAAAGAATCAATTATGTGCAAGAAGAGTCTTCTAGGAGATAGTCAGCAGAAGTAGCCCTAGATTCAGAGATAGAGGATAATTTGATGATACAAAGAACACTCCTCAAAGATCCCATCAAGAAAGAGACAAGCCAAAGAAGATCCCTATTCAGATTTAAATGCAAGATACTAGGTAAAGTTTGTAAATTTATCATAGATTCTAGTTCTAATGATAACATAATTTCTATGGAAGCTATTTAAAAGTTAAAATTGAAAAAAATTCCTCATACTAACCCTTACAGAGTCACTTGGTTGAGTAAGGATCAAAATATGTTGGTCAATGAGAAAACTTGGGTGGAATTTTGCATAAGGAGGTATAAGGATAGAGTCTTGTGTGATGTCTTACCCATGGATGCTTTCCATATATTGTTGGGTAGGCCTTGGAAGTTTGACAGAGCTGCAATTCATGATGGAGCCAAAAACTCCTATTCTTTTAAGAAAGATGGAGTGAATTATAAGATACAATCAATCTTAGAAGAAGGAGAAGTGAAGAAACAAGGTCCTAACATAATTTTGGTAGGAGAAAAATAATTCTTGAAGACACTAGATGAAGAAGGAGTTGGATTTGCATTGGTTTTAAAGCCTAAAGATGAGAAGGGGAATAAGAAAGAAGAGTTACCTTTAGAAATCCAAGAGTTGTTAAACCAATACCAAGACATAGTCAGTGATGGTCAACTAGATACCCTACCACCTAAGAGGTCTATTAGTCATCAGATTGAATTCATTCTAGGAGCCTCACTCCAAAACAAAGCTTCTTATAAAATGATCCCACAACAAAATACAGAAAATCACAACCAAATTCAAGAGCTACTAGATCAAGGGTTGATTAGAAAGGGCATAAGTCCATGTGTTGTTCCTACTGTCCTAACCCCAAATAAGGGTGGTACTTGGAGATTATGTACAAACTCTAGGGCCATAAATAGGATTACTATCATATATAGATTCCCAATCCCTAGGATAGAAGATTTGATGGACTGCCTAGGGGGAGCTAAGTATTTCTCTAAAATAGATCTTAAGAGTGGGTACCATTAGATAAGAGTTAAAGGGGGACATGAGTGGAAAATTTCTTTTAAGACCACAAAGGGACTCTATGAGTGGCTTATTATGCCTTTTGGGTTGTCGAATGCCCCAAGCACATTTATGATATTAATAAATGAAGTGTAAAAAGGATTCATTGGAAAGTAGGTTGTAGTGTATTTAGATGACACATTAGTGTTCAGTAAAACCAAGGAGGATTACCTTAAGCCCCTGTAGATGGTAATTCAAAGACTGGATGAAGAGAAGTTGACAATAAACCTAGAAAAGAGTGAGTCCATGAAGTAGGAGTTGGTATTCTTGGGCTTTGTTATATCAGAGGGAAAATTGAAGATGGAATTAAGAAAGGTGGAAGCCATCTTGAATTATCCTACACTACAGTTAGCTACAGAAGTAAGAAGCTTCCATGGGCTAGCACTGTTCTATAGGAAGTCTATCAGATAATTTAGTGAAATCAGTGCACCTATTTTGCATACAATAAAAAGGAGGCATGAAAGCCAAATTCCAATGGAATGAGAAGTCTGATAGGGGGTTTGAGAACTTGAAGAAAATCATAGCCACCCAACCTATATTGATGCTTCCTAGTTTTTGTAAGTTGTTTACTATGGAATGTGATGCAAGTAATGTTTCCATAGGTGCAATTTTGGGTCAGGAGGGAAAGCCAGTAACTTTTCATAGTGAAAAAATCAGTGATGCAAAGAAGTACTCATCATATGATTTGTAACTATATGCTTTGGTGCAAGCACTAAGGAAGTGAAGATATTATCTCCTTCCTAAGGAATTTGTATTTTTTTTTGACAATAAGGCTTTAAGCTTTCTAAACTCCCAAGATAAGGTAAGCCATAAGCATATGAAGTGGGTGGAGTATATCCAAGCCCATACCTTCACCATCAAGCAGAAGAAAGGAGTTTATAATAAGCTGATAGATGCATTAATAAGAATATTTCTCATAGTGCAATACATTTAGTTAAGAAACATTTGCATAGAAAGCTTAAAGGATATGTATCCAAATGATGAGCACTTCTCAGCAGCCTACAAGGTATGTAAAGAATTTCAAAACCACTTTCATGGTGAGTACTATGATTTTACCCTACAAGAAGGTCTTCTATTTATGGGATGACAACTCAGTGCACCTAGAGGTTCAATGAGGGAGAAAATAGTGTAGGAGAAGCATAATCACTCATTGAGTGGACATTTCGGTGTGCATAAGACATTAGAGTTGGTAAAGAGATACTATTATTGGTAAAAATTGAGTAGGGGTATGCAGAGATATGTGGAGACTTGTATAATATTTCAAAAGGCTAAAGGAAATTCATCTAATGTAGGGTTGTATCAACCCCTTGAAATCCCAAATAGACCTTGGGAGTGCCTCAATATGGATTTTGTAGTTGGACTTCCTAAGACCAAGCAGGGAATGGACAATATTTTTGTGATTGTGGACAAGTTTAGCAAGATGGCTCACTTTGTTCCATGTAAGACCACCCATGATGCATGTTATATAGAAAATATATTCTTTAGGGAAGAAGTAAGGATGCATAGATTACATCTCAATATTGTATCAGATAAGGACTCTAAGTTTATGAGTCATTTTTGGAAAAATCTAAGGCAAAAATCTTGGTACAAATATTCCTTTTAGTTCTGCATATCATCCAAAAATGGATGGGAAAATTGAGGTAGTTAATAGGAGCTTAGGAAATATTTTAATGTCTCACCAAAGAATATGGGAAATCATGGGATCAATTAATTTCTCAAGCTGAATTTGCATATAATGACATTGTAAATAGGTCCACTAGAAAGATCCCCTTTAAAGTGGTGTATGGGATTCATCCTAGGGGTATACGTGAGCTCAGGGATCTTGGAAGTAGCGAAGGAAAGAGTGTATATGTTGAGGATTTATCTCAATCCATGAAAGAGGTGCATGATACTGTGAAGAAGGCATTAGTGGAAAGAACAACTCACACCAAGCAAAAGGTGGATGAGAAGAAGAGGGATGTTTAGTTCCAAGTTGGAGATCTTTTCATGGTGCACCTAAATAAGGAAAGACTACAAAAAAGTGTTCTAAGTAAGCTTTAGATGAGAAAGATAGGTCCTTGTGCAATTCTAGAAAAGTATGGGCCTAATGCTTATAAAGTTGATCTTCCTCTAGACATAGGACTATCTCTATTATTCAATGTTGCATACCTTGTGTCCTACAAAGGACCAATTCTAGAGGGAGATCTTGATCATTTTGAGGATACAGGGGAATTCAAAACACTAAAACATTCAGTTATTCCAAAGCCAAAGGCAGAGAAGATTCTGAATTTAAGAGTTTCTAAAAAGACTAGAACCAATATCTACATGGAACATCTGGTCAAATTGAAACGTAAAGCTGATTCATAGGCTACATGGGTGCAAGAGACAGAGTTCAAGAAGTTAGGCATCAACCCTGATCACTTGGTTCAATCACCTAGAATTTGATTTCTCTTGTTTAGGGGAGAATGGTACAGGAGCACCTAGGGTTAAAGGCCCTTCTTTGTTTTTGTTGTTCACCTTCCTTGTTGCTTAGGAAAATTAGGAAGGTTTAGGATCACTTTGTATTTGTTTAGTATTTGGTTAATTTGGCTTTTATAAGTGTTTGCTTCATTCCCTCATTGTATTGAGCTAAGAAGGAAAATGGGTCAAATTGTGGAATGAACACCCTAGTTGCCTACGAGAGTGTTTTAGGTTATCTTTGTGATGTACAGGTTGTTTTTAGGCCTCTGGAAATCCAACCAACACATTATAAGCATATAAAAGTAAAAATTGCATAAAATGTTGAAAAGGTTGCTCATGCAACAACTTTGCAACTTTTAAAAGTTGCTCAGTATGTCCTAAAAAGTTATTTTTTTCCTAATTAGAAAAGTGGGTCACTTAAAATAGTTTTTCTAACAAGGGGAAGAATATTTAAGAACTCCTAAGCCACCATTTTGAGGTTGGATGTATTTTTTTTTGAATTTTTAGTTAATAAGAAGTTGGAGACTGTGTATTTTACTATATTCAAGCATTTTTCAGTAACCGAGACAATTAATGGATTTAATATTGATATTTTTTTGTATTTAGTTTCTTATTATTTTTTAGATACTTTTTATTGAAGGATTTTTGTTAATAGTTTCCATTTTGTAGTATTTTTTAATGTTTCTTTAAAGTTGTAGTCTCCTGGTCCAATTCTTGACTATATATAGAAAATGGCTCCTCGAGGTTCTTGAATCCATGGTGAGAAAAATGTGTCAGGATGGAACTCAAGAGGAGACAATTTATATAATTTTACTTTTTTTTTTGGTAGGATAAGAGTTAGCTATGAATTTTGAGCTCTTTCCCTAGGCAACCTTGGCTATAGACCGACTAGGGAAAAAAGATAGATAGTGGTGAAAAAATTGTAGGGTTAGATTGGAAAACACAATACAATGGTTGTTTGATGAAAAGGGAGAGGCAAGAAAACTCTCTAATAATTGGTGGCAGTGGAGGAGTTGAACTCCACAATAAATGAGAGAAAATGCATCATAAGACCTAATTAGCCCTACATTTAAGGACAGTGTCCCTAAGAGTTTTCAAGGGTTGTATAGATGGTTTCCAAAACCCACACCCTAAAAATATTTAATCTTTTGGAAAAGAGTATCATAATCTATATTTATTTGTTGGGGTCTTTTGGGGATTTTGTGAAAGAATCCATAAATTGTGCCTAATTAGGGCTACAAGAAAGCACTAGGCCTAATCCTAGATTGTAGGAGTTCAATGTTTGAATGGATGTTTGATGGCTTCAAATCCTCAAAAATATCATGAAATGAACCAAGTAATTAAGAAAAAAATGTTTGAAGGTATGTTGAGTGTGTTGGTAGAGGTTGATAGAATTCACCTTTGATGATTCAGTGAGCATTGAGAAGGAACCTTATTAATAGAATGGATATTGAGTAGGAGGTAGAAGTTCTTAGTTACTTTCCTCAAGACTAGGGTTGAGAGATCCCTAGAAGGTTTATGAAAGAGGCCTTGGAATAGAGTCAAGCTAAATCTAGAAATAAAGATCCCATTCCTTTCAAAAGCATTCCAATCAAGAACATGTGTCACATCTATAATATATTGTCTAAGAACTAAAAAATGGAGAACATCATATATGCGAGCTATGTTGGGTGGAAAGGCAAGATGGTAAGAAATTGGACCTATCCTCTCAAGAATCTCAAATGGCCCAACAAAATGGCATGCCAACTTAGAACCCTTTCCATAATGGATTGGAATCTTTCATGGATGCATACTCAAAAATACCCTAGCACCAACTACAAACTGCCTAGCCACCCTATGAGCATCATCATACTTCTTCTATCTATCCTATGCTATGATAAAATGCTCTTGTAGACACTCTACCTTCTACTTCATATCTCAAATCATATCAAGACCTACAAGAATCCATCCCTCTAATTTATCCCAACTCAAAAGGTGTGCGACATGGATGACCATACAAAGCATGAAAATGTGACATTCCAATTGAGCTATGGTAACCATTTCTATATGAGAACTTAAACAAGTACAAATAGGTCTCCCAATGAGTCATCTATCCATGAAATACATATGTTGTTGGAGATTTACTTCTGGTAGCTAGTTGATTGTATGTTTGTCATTGATGACACCATATAATATACAATATTATTCTATATGTACTTATCAAAATGATTTTATCAAGCCTTGCATAGTTATATTCATGTTGTACACATGTTTTTTATGTTTTTTTCATACACGCAGACTCGAATATGAAGTTTCAATTGTGTTGTGTAATTCTGTTAGTGGCAATTAAAGTTTCTGGAGTTTGTATGTACAGAGCCAACATATTGCATTGGTTCTTGAGTTAAACATATCTTCAGGATATGTGTGTATATATTCAAGATTAGTTATGAGTTTAAGATAGTTACCTAAAGGTGCCAAACATGTTTCAACAAGATTGCAATGTTAGAGTTAATTTGGTGAGTCTGACTTTGTGAAGTATCGCGTCTATTCAGTTTATATTGCATGGTTGTAATTATGCTTGTGTGGTTAGTTAAGCTAATAAAGATGTTATGAAGAGTTTCCTAATAGGTCCCATGATCTCATACTTTGAGGAAGATACTTATAGTAGTTCATTTGTGGAATGCTAAGTGTGAATGATAAGAAAAGAGACAAAAAAAGTATAGAGCAGAATATCAGTATGTTTCATTCATCAAGGATCTATGTGAAGAAGCAATGGAAGATTATAATACATTGGAACTGATTAAGATAGTAGGTCTACTCTACAATTCATCATCAAATATAGTGCATATATGTTCTATATAAGGTTGTAGCCTTCACCATTGAAGCAGTGAGCTTTTGGACAGTGAGTCCTCACCCTTAACAGGGTTATTTGTAAAAGATTCCTAATAGGGTTAGACCCTTAACCATGTCACTATACTTATTGCATTGTAAAGAACAACTCCTAACAGGGTTGCAAGATCTTCTAATAGGGATTATTATAAAAAAATTATAGTTCATTCTGGGTTTTAATTCCCACAGGGGTTTTTACCATTTGGTTTCCCCATAACCAAATTGTGGTGTTATCTATTGTTTTATCTGAATGTGCATTTACTTTATTGTATTTTGCAGTTAATAAAAAAAAAGAATTAAATTAGCTGATAACTGATTCACTCCCCCCCTCTCAGTTATCCTTTGGGACTATTCTAACAATTGGTATCAGAGCCAAGTGCCTTGAAGAGAAGCCTAATAGTTTAAGGTAGATCAGATGGCATACTTTAGAAAAGAGAGTCCTAAGTTTGATGGAGAGAATTATCTGGATTGGAAGAACAAAATGATAACACATCTATAGTGTTTTGGTTTTGACATCTTTGAGATAGCCACATGAGAATTTGTTATTCCCTCTCTAAAAGACCTCTCAAGAGATGATGCTACTAGTAAACAAAAGGATACATTCATAGCCAATGCAGTTGCCAAAGAAGCCCTTATAAGTGCACTATCTGATAGTGAATTCTCTGATATCAAGAAAGTAGACAAGGCATACACAATATGGAAGTATTTAGAAGACATGTTTGAAGGAGATATCCAGGAAAATAATGTGTGCGGGAAGACATGGAAAAATAAATACAGCAACCTTGAGATGTTACCTAGAGAGAAAATCAGAGCCTACAATCAGAGGATAAATGAAGCAGTTTCTGGAATCAGAAAAAATGGTGGAGAAATTTTAGAAGAAGACATAATGGAAAAGCTAATGACTACATTAACAATAGACTATGAGAGAAAGATCAATATTCTAGATGAAACCATGCAATTTTCAAAAGACTCCAAGAGAGAGACTTTGATCAGTAAAATCTCTACATTTGAGATATCAAGATTGAAGACTGAACCCAAAAGTGAAACAACTTTCAAAGCCTCAGTCCATGGTAAGAAACCTTTACACATCTCTAGTAATAATGAGAAAGAAGAAGTTGATGAAGAACCATAAAAAATCATTTCCATGATTGATAAAAGAGAAAAGAAAGGAAAAGGAAAATATGAAGGACAACTTCCATTCAAATGTCTTTCATGCAACAAGATTGGTCACTTTGCATCCAAGTATCCTACAAGAGTAAAGAAATTTAGATATTATTATAAACCTAAATACATGAAGGAATGCTATCATGCTGAAGAAAATGTAACTGATGAAGATTTAGGAGAAGATGAAATTGGATTCATTTCCCTTAAAGACATGGAAAAATTGCTTGAGGATATGGACATTGAAGATGAAAAGGAAGCACAGGAGTTAGCCCTGATTTCCAAAGCAAACATCAAAATTTATTGGATCATTGATAGTGGATGCTCTCACCACATGATAGGTGATAAAGATAGATTTGTTCAGCTAGACAAGTGCAAAGGTTGCATGGTTAAATTTGGAGATAACACTCCCAAACCTATCATAGGCAAAGGATATATCACCTTGGATGGAAAGAACAAGATAGATGATGTTCTGTATGTTGATGGATTACATCACAACTTACTAAGCATTGGACAATTACTTGAAAAAGGTTATCATTTGTAATTCAAAGATTAAAAAAATGTATCATTAGCAACAAAGAAGGAGACATGATTGCATCAGGCTCAAAAACAAAAGGTAATATTTTTCAACTCAATTCAGATGTAAGTTGTTTTGTTGCAAAAGTGGATGACAATTTGGTTATGGCATAAGAGACTCTGTCATATCAATTTTGATAATATAGTAAAGATAAGAAATGTCAAGGTAGTTGGAGACCTTCCAAGTATTGAAAAACTAGTTGACACAATGTGCAGGGAGTGTGTTATGGGAAAGCATGTAAGGAGCTCTTTCATGAGAAAGAAAAACTCTGCTGAGAACAAGTTAGACCTAGTGCATACTGATTTATGTGGTCCTACTCAAACTAGATCATACTATGAAGAAAGGTATTTCATTTTTTTTGTTGATGATTTTTCAAGGATGATGTGGGTTGCATTCTTAAAGGAGAATTCTGAAGCCTTTGAGAAGTTCAAAATATTCAAATCCAAAGTTGAGAATGAATCTGGATTAAAACTAAAATGTCTAAGGTCAGATAGAGGAGGAGAATTCACCTCTAACCAATTTTATGACTATTGTGAAGAACATAGAATAAAAATATAGTTGAGTGCACCCAAAACCCCTTAGTAGAATGGGATAGCAGAAAGAAGGAACAATATCATACTTGATACATCGTGCACTATGATGATTGAAGGAAAATTTGCACACACCTATTGGAGAGATGCAGTCAATACAACAGTCTATACTATCAAAAGAACACAACTAAGACTAGGCACAGATAAGACACCTTATGAACTTTGGTTTGGTAATGTAACTATAGTAAAATACTTCAGAATCTTTGGCAACAAGTGCTACATCAAGAGAGATGATGGTGTTGGCAAGTTTAATGCTAGAAGCGATGAAGGTATTTTCCTTGGTTATTCTACTAAAAGAAAAGCATATAGATGTTTCAATTTAAGATTAAAGAAGATAATTGAAAGTACTCATGTAAAGATTGATGATAAGTTCATGGTTGAAGAGAGGTACTGTGAATATGCACCTATGATTGAGGATGAACCTAGGCCTAGCAGTAAAGAGACTTTTATTGTAGAAATGTTTGGTTGCATTGATGTATCATGTAATGAACATAAATGAAGCAAAGAAGTATCATAGATTAAAAATGAGGATGTCACACTAAAAGTTTCAAAATTCACATCTAGGTATCATTCAAAAGATGATATCATTGGAGATCAGAGTAGCTTTGTTTTGACTAGATCTAAAGAAAAAAGTTTAATAGTGGATGAAGAGGTATGTTTACTTTCACAGATTGAACCTTTAAATGTTGAAGATGCTTGCAAGGATTCTGATTGGCAGAAAGCAATGGAAGAAGA
>MU223867.1:904457-923747 GCA_018584345.1 Thuja plicata | reverse complement strand
TTTACTTTCACAGATTGAACCTTTAAATGTTGAAGATGCTTGCAAGGATTCTGATTGGCAGAAAGCAATGGAAGAAGAATTAGATCAAATAATAAAAATGATACATGGGAATTGGTTCCTAGACCTACTGAAAAAAATGTGATTGGAACAAAGTGGGTATTCAGGAACAAGATGAATGAAGATGGTACAATGGTCAGAAACAAAGCAAGACTAGTGTGTAAAGGATATGCATAGAGGGAAGGGATAGATTACACTGACACATTTTCCCTTGTAAGAATATTAGAAGCCATCAAGTTATTCTTGGCCTATGAAACATTCAAAGACTACAAATTATATCAAATGGATGTCAAATCAGCCATTCTGAATGATACTTGAAGGAATTCTACATAGAACAGCCCGAAGGATTTAATCTATCAGATAAACTAGACATGGTATGTAGATTGAAGAAAGTACTATATGGACTTAAAAAAGCCCCAAGAGCTTGGTATGAGAGACTAGATGGTTATCTTACCCAGATTGGATTTAAGAAAGGAGTAGCAGACTATAACCTATTTATAAGAGAGACACCTGATAAAGGAATATTCATAAATTAGTCCAAATATGTGAAGGAAATATTAAAGACTTTCAAGATGGAAGACTGTAAGCCAGTATGCACTCCTATGATAACAGGAAGCAAGCTTTCTAAAGAAGATGATTTTGCAGTAGTTGACAAGACATTGTACAAATCTATGATTAGAAAACTTATATACCTTACTCAATCTAGACCAGACATATCTAATGCAGTTGGCATTGTTGGAAGATTTACAGCCGAACCTAAGCAGAATCACCTAAAGGAAATCAAGAGAATATTCAGATATCTAAAGGGAACTATAGACTATGGTTTATGGTACCCCAAATCAAATAATGTACAACTTCATGTGTATACAGATGCAAATTGGGAAGGTTGTATTGATGACAGGAAAAAGTGCTTCTGGAGGAGTAGTATTTCTTGGAGATAGGTTGGTTTCTTGGGTAAGCAATAAGTAGAATTGTATCTCTCAGTCGACAGCAAAAGCTAAATATGTTGCAATAGCATTGAATTGTTCAAAAATGGTTTGGATCAAGAAGATGGTTAAAGATTTTGGTATACATGTTGGTTATCCTATTTTTATTCACTATGATAACACTAGTACTATCAACATGTCCAAGAATCTTGTGATACATGCAAAGACAAAGAACAGTGAGATCAAATACCATTTTCTTAGAGAAAAAGTTGTAGACAATGAAGTAAAATTGGACTATGTGAATACCAAAGAACAATTGGAAGATATTTTCACAAAGCCTTTATCAAAAGATACTTTTGAGTATCTCAAGGAGAAGTTGGGAGTAATTTTCTTTCCTGAGTCTGATGTGATAAAGTAGCAAGAGAATCAGTCCATAGTGACTGATGAATGGTTGACTACTCTACTTCTAGAGTAGTGCCTATGCCTAATTGTTTATGGTGCCCTTTTCCATTGATGTCAAAGGGGGAGTATATAGTAAGGGGAAGCATATACTCTGAGGGAGTATATAACCATGTAACTTAAAAACATAGATAGAGGAGTTGTAGCAGTGTAGAAGAATCTTTGATGAGGATATTGAGAAGATTTTAAAAATAAAGAAGACACCATGTGCTGAAGATGTTTTTAATATCATATGTTGCCATCAATGGCAAAGGGGGAGATTGTTGGAGATTTACTTCTGGCAGCTAGTTGATTTTGTGTTTGTCATTGATGACAACATATAATATACAATAGTATTTTGTATGTACTTATCAGAATGATGTTATCAAGCCTTGCATAGTTATATTCATGTTGTAGACATGTTGTTTATGTTTTGTTCATACACGCAGACTTAGATATGAAGTTTCAGTTGTGTTGTGTAATTCTGTTAGTGGTAGTTATAGTTTCTGGATTTTGTTTGTACAGAGCCAACGTATTGCATTGGTTCTTGAGTCACACTTATCTTCAGGATATGTGTGTATATTCAAGATTAGTTATGAGTTGAAGATAGTTATCTAAAGGTGCCAAATGTGTTTCAACAAGATTTCAATGTTTGAGTTAATTTGGTGAGGCCAACTTTGTGAAGCATCATGTCTATTTAGTTTATATTACGTAGTTGTAATTATGCTTATGTGGTTAGTTAAGATGATAAGGATTCTATGAAGAGTTTCCTAATAGGTCCCATGATCTCATACTTTGAGGAAGATACTTATAGTAGTTCATTTGTGGAACGCTAAGTGTGAATGATAAGAAAAGAGATAGAAAAAGTACATAGCAGAATATCAGTGTGTTTCATTCATCAAGGATCTATGTGAAGAAGAAGTGGAATATTACAATACATTGGAACTGATCAAGACTGCAGGTCTACTCTACATTTCATCATCAGATATAGTGCATATCTATTCTATAGAAGGTTGTAGCCTTCACCATTGAAGCAGTGAGCTTTTAATAGTGAGTCCTCACCCTTAATAGGGTTATTTGTAAAAGACTCCTAACAGGGTTAGACGCTTAACTAGGTCACTATACTTATTGCATTGTAAAGAACAACTCCTAACAGGGTTGCAAGATCTTCTAACAGGGATTATTATAAAAAGTATAGTTCATTGTGGGTGTTAATTCCCACCAGGGTTTTTACCATTTGGTTTCCCCATAACCAAATTGTGGTGTTGTCTATTGTGTTATCTAAATGTGCATTTACTTTATTATATTCTAGAGTTAATAACATAAAAGAATTAAATTAGCTGATAACTGATTCACCCCCCCTCTCAGTTATCCTTTGGGACTATTCTAACATATGCAATATGTCCTTTAATACCTGATTCACCTGCTCTATCTAACCATTGGTCTCAGGATGATATGCCAAACTAAAATTCAACTGGGCTCCAATATCATGCTACAATAAAGTCCAAAATGCAGAAGTAAAAATAGGATCTATCTAAGATAATCCTACATGGAATGCCATGCAATCTCAAAATGTCATGCATAAAGAATTTGGTTACAGATGATTTCATATAGAGTGATTGGAGAGGAGATAAATGCGCTAGCTTGGTCAATCAATCAACAATGACCATGATAGCACCATGTCTATGAGGAATCATAGGAAGACCTATAATTAAATCCATCAATATGATAGCCCATTTCTATGTTGGAATGATATTTAGTTTTAAAATCTTTGCTAGATGTTGATGTTCTTCCTTAACCCTCTGAAACTCTAGAAATATAGCCATAAAATAAACAATTTCATGCTTCATAATAGACTAATGATATAGTTGTCAAAGATTTGTGTATATCTTCTTGACACCAGGATGTGTCTAGTAAGGTGCATGATGAGTCTCAAATAAGATCAAAGTATAAATATTATTTGATGGTGGTACATTTATCCGGTTCATGTGATGCAAAAGACCATATGACTCAAAAACATAACCTAAAAATATACCCTCCAAACGTCTCCCTAACTTAGTCTTTGTACTCATTTCCTGATACCAAGTATTTGTAGGAAGTGCTTGGAGTATTCGATTCCACAAATCCACACTAAGAGTCAAAGTTCATATGGCATGTTTCCTTCAACTCAAAGCTTCTTCTATCACATTATCCTTCCCCTAAATCTTGTTGACATCAAATTTATACTCACAAAGGAATTCCATCCATCGCCTCTATGTGGCATTCAGATTAGGATGGGTAAAGATATACTATAGACTTCATTGATAACTATGAATCTCAAATAGATGTCCCAATAGAAAATGTCTACATAGGAATAATGCATGAACTAATTCTTCTAACTCAAGATCATGTGTGAGATAGTTTAGTTCATGATCCTTGATTTTTTGAGATTCATAATATATCACTCATCCTTTTTGCATAAGGACATCTTGAATCTCTTCTAAGGAAGCATCTATACAAACCATAAAATCACCAACTAGATCAGGTATCGCTAAGATAGAGGTGCACTAGTCAATGTATTCCTGAGGTTCTGGAAAGTATCTTCACACTTATTTGACCATGTTAAATTATTCCCTTTCCTCTGAAGACAAGTGATAGGATGTGCATCCCTAGAAAAGTCCTTAATAAACTAGTGGTAATATCCAGCTAGACCCATGAAGCTATGAATTTCATACACATTAGTGGGTGCTAGCCACTCCACAATTGCTTGAATCTTTGATGGATCCACTCAAATACCTTCTCCATAAATCACATGACCTATGTATTGTACCTCTATCAAGAAGAAATCACACTTTTCTGAATTGGAATACAATGGATTATCCTGTAGGTACTACAATTCCTGTCATAGATGATCTTCATGTTCTTTCATGGACTTAGGATATATCAATAGTTCATGCAATAAGAAAATAAAATAGTGATCTACATATGAACAAAATACTCCATTCATCAAGCTCATGAAAATTGGTGGAGCACTCATCAAACCAAATGGTACTACTATTAATTCTTAGTGTCCATAGCGAGTACAGAATGTAGTCTTGTGAATATCTGCATCTTGGATATACAACTGTTGATATCCTAATTTGAGATCTATCTTTGATAAAACCTTGGATCCCTTAATCTGATCAAAGAGATCATCAATCCTTGGAAAAGGATAGCTAATTTTTTATCATTACCTTGTTCAACTATCTATATTCAATACACAAGTGTAAAGATCCATCCTTATTTTTGAGAAAGAGGATAGGTCATAGGTCTAATCATGAATATTTTGTGCATCATTTATGGGTGGATCTATTTCATGGTTTTTAATACTTTTTGATGGTTTCATATTGTGTATCTCCTATATATTAGCATGTGAGATGCATTGTGATGTCGTCTAAGAGTCTAATAGTTGTTGAGACGCATCTAGATCTTTGTTGATGATACTCCTGTTATAAGCTTTCTCTGCAAGTAATTGTAATTTTCTATTGATTTTTTAATCATATATTGGGAAGATTTTGGAGTGTGGGGTTTTTCTCGCAAAAGAATTTTCCCATGTAAATCATTGTCATTTGGTATGCATTTTATTGCAGTTTATTTATGTTAAGTATCCATATCTATTTTAAAGATTTGAGTTTTTTTTGTATTACCCTCCTCTCAAGATTAGTATTGGAATTCTTTCCACTACTTACTTTCCTTATAATATCACCCTTCCCATTAAGGTTGGTAATAAGTTCTTAGATGGTACATTTATCATTACCCACACTTTTGATTAATTTTATATAAAATTAGGAAATCCTTACCTTATTTTTATGAAATCTTTACCTTCTACAATGCATAAGGTTTTAAATTTTTCTCATAATGGTCACAGTATCATGATCAATAATATTATTTATATGCCATTAGAAATATGTGGAAACTTTCTCCTTGAGTTCTTTTTTCCTAAAACACTCATCAATTAAAACCTTGAGAAGACATTATTTTCCTATCCTATAAAATGTTCGAACATGAAATTATATCAACCCTGATTAAACCTAAGGATATTCCACCTCCTCCTCCTAGACTTGGACTCCTTCCTACACCTTCTATTCCTCATATATATGCTTCAATCCTACCTCCTATATCTTAGAAACACCCAACATCTTGCATGTCTTGACCTAGTAATGTTCCTTCCCTTCTTCCATCTAAAAAGGAACAAAAGGATTCGATGTTGATTGATACCAAAACTTCAAATAAATTTATGCTTAAACCAAGTGAAATTGTAGTGCTAAAGATTTTCACCAAAGATGTTGAGACACAGACTGTAAAATTTCTTCCCAAAAAATTTCCTCCCCTAGGACACCAAAAGATGCCTCGATCCCATTTGAAAAACCCTTTCCTACCCTGAGGGAGGAAGGAAATCCTAAAAAGATAAAATTGTCAAAACAAGATAATTTTTATTTTCACATTAAAGATCATATTGTGATTAATTAAGATAATGAAATGGATGATAAATATATTGGTGCTAACAATATTTTGATGATATAATAGATACTAAAATTAATCATAAGCTTTCTTCAATATTTTCAAAAGTATTAATCCTAGCTCCTAGTAATGAACAAAGTAACTCATCATTAGAGCATGGTCCTTGTTTGAAATTCATAATAGCTCCATCTAATATGATGTTTTTCCTCCTCTTGTGTCATATCCACCATACATAAGTGATGTTAATAAATTTTGGGAGGCAAAAAATATGATTGACTAGCTTGACTTGTGCAGTAGACTATTTTGTATATTTTCTTGTACATAATTTGCTTCCCTTATGATGTGTTTCTTGATATTTTTTTGTGTTACTTGAAAATCTCTTTGGATGACCTTTTTTATTTGTTGGAAATTTATAAAGGCACCAAACTTGGCATGAAATTCCTCTATTTGTATCTCAATTCTTCTATATTTTTATCTATGGTATGTCTTACATGTGCTATTGTCATAAATATTCATTTTTGTTGTCTACTTGGGGACAATGCAAAGAATCAAGATCTATATAGTTTCTATCTTTACTATGTTGACCTAAAAATACTTTTTTTTTATTCATATTATGTGATCTTCTTCCATTATTCTCATAGTTCCACTTCCTTTGGTTGGTGAGGTCAATTCAATGCAATTATACTTGATATACACGAGTTATCAAATGCACATACCCACCCTAGTTAGTGGATCACTTATGTGCTCTTTCTTTGTCATGTGCTCCATTTCCCTTGATTTTTTCCTTCCTTGGGGGCATATCATAGTGGAAATTTACTTGTATTTTTTGTGTTTATGCTACTTTGAAGCTATTTCTACCATTAAGGTGTACACAATAGCTTTAATGTGGGGCACACACTCCACTCTTTGTTTTACTTAATGCAAACATGAAAATGAATTTTTGCAATAAATTTTATTAGACAATTTTCCTTTCTATTTGTAACCTTCCTCCCTTTGTGGATTTCCCTATGAACAATTCTTTTTTCAGCTATCCTTTGTGGTGCAGGAGCACCTAGGAAAATCCCTAAGACTAGTGACAATTTTGGCTTGTACTGACCCTAGCCAAGTCAGTAGGTTTAAATTTGACCTTAGAAGGTCTTTCTTGTGTATTCCTAGGTGGATTAGACTAGGCGCAATCCATTCCTCGATGTTTATTTCTTTCAAGTTGTTAGTACTAGATTAGACTTAAGGTGGGAAAATGGGTGTAAATATGTCTAAAAGACTTTAAGGCTTAAGAAAGGGTAGATATTGCCTAAAATAGTTCCTAGATTCTTTCTATACCATTATAGGTCAAATAGAGACCCCAAAAAGATGTAATGTTGTCATAATGTTGCTTGACAATATTTTAGCAACTTTTAATGTTGCATGACAACAAATGGAAAAAAATGGATTCCTTTCGAGGAACACGATGGGTAGTTGCCATAATGGCCTAGAATTATGGGCATGGGATATTAAGGAAAAAAGGATCCCATTTCTTGAGGCATAGTGTGAAGGAATGTAATTTTGGAAGGTGAATGAAGCTCTATGCTATGGTTGTTCAGTGATAGTCAAGTTGCATCATGTTTCTGATTCATTGTATGGATTGAATCACAAGAGTTATTTTTTATACTGTGTATTAGAGACAATTCTAAGTAATTTATGTTCATTAGTGTAGTAGTTTTGAGTTAATTTGTTTAGCTTAGTAAATTGTTTTGTAGACTGTGTAGTTGCTGGAGTAGATAGTGTGGGTTTCTATTTTCATGGATCCCCCATAGAATCCAACAACAAAAATCATCTAGGTCTAGATGAATATGGTAGGGGAGCTTCTGTATAGTATACATATGAAAGTAGGAGTTTAGAGGAGTGATTTTTTATTGTTTTTAAGCTCATGCCCTAGGCGAGTCCATTGTGCCCTGTTAGGTGCATGATAGTAAACTAACGACATGTAATTGCAGGGGAAGGATTGAAATGATGGAACCAAACATGGTTTCAAAAGCATACAGGCTCTATAAATATCCTCCAATAGGATCAGACATTCATTAATCTATTAAGATAGATTTCAAATAGAAAATAGTAAATTGATAAAAATAGCCCTATTTTCCCTATTAGCTCTGAATTCTCAAAATCCACTGTCTGAGCATCCTAGAACCTTAAGACCACAAAAATCCTTTAGGTCTCAAAAAAGGGTGTCAGGATATAAAGTTTATTTTTGGGAGTGTTTGGAAGTTTTGTGAGATAAGTGGGAAAAACTCACTGTTACTCAGGCTTCATTAACCAAGCAGGCTCACTGTAACTCGGGTTTCATTAACCGAGTAGGCTCACTATTAATCAGGCTTAATTAACCGAGCAGGCCTAAAAGAAAAAATCCCTCAGTTTTTGTGAGATCATTTGTAGAGCCATTGATGTCCTATTCAAATGGTATCATGTGGGAGGAAAGAAGTTTTCTTAGCAAGAGTTTCACCCCCTACAACACTTGTGAAGATATTGTGAAGAGTTTACACTTGGAGTCATCCAAGGAAGAGTGAAGAGTTGAAGTAACCTTAATGTTAGTGATCCCTCAAGGTGAAGAAAAAAGAGACTAAATCTTGGAGTTGAGTTAGGTTAGTCTTAGGCTAGAAGAGCAATGACTATCAAGGTCCTAGAAGTGAGCTTAGGATCTAGGGAAGGCTAGGACAAGTAAAGTCCTAGATAGTGTTTGTGTAAGCACACCTTGAAGCATCTCTATTAGATTGGTATCAGAGTAGGTTTGATCAGGCTTGTGAAAAATGTTCCAACAAGAAGAGTCAGTAGGAGAGTCTACAATGGTGACAAATATGGAGTTGGAAAAGAAGGTAGATGAGTAGGAAGAAGAGAATAGACTGCTTAGAGATAGATTGGATCAATTAGAGAAAAGGAAAGATGAAGTGGATGTGAAGATTGAAGAAGTCAAGGATAAGGTTGAAGGAAAGAGTAAGGAGATTACATTAGATAATGAAATCCCTAAAGCTGACCCTATATGAACTGAGGAACCATTCTTAAAGTCACTAAAGGATTTGAGTGGTAAAGAACTAGAAGGAGTTCCTATCTTTAGTGGAAAGATGGAACCAGAGATAGTCCTAGATTGGATAGAAGGACTAGAGGATCACTTCAAATGTGATGGAATTACTGAAGCTCATAAGGTAAAAGTTTCTAAGGATAGCCTTAGAGGGTCTGCAGTCGCTTGGTGGAAATTTATCCAAGATGAGAGAGAGAATGAAGGAAAGAAGCACATTTCCACATGGAAGGATATGGTTGCAAAAATCAGAGAATCTTATGTTCCTGAGGATTATGAAATCCAATTGCATAAAAGAAGACAAATTCTAAGACATAAGGACTTAGATGTGAACTCCAATACTGAATAATTTCAGAGATTATGCATTAGATCTTGATTTATAGAGGAGGAGAAGGTGAAGGTAGCTAGATACCTTAATGGTCTCAAGTAGACTATACAAGATGAAATGAGTCTCTTGACTCTTGATACTATTCAGAAGTGCCACCAAATTGTAATAAAGGTAGATGAGAACCTAAGGAAGAAACAATATTCAAGTACCACCAGAGGTAGAGGCAAAGGAAGAGATAATAGAGGAAAAATAGGTGGATATGGAGGAAGAAGTTCTGAAACAAAGAGTCAAGGAGAGACCAAACTTGTTGAGAAGAAAGAAGGAAGTTCAAGTAGAGGCAACTCCAATAGAGGAAGGAACTCTAATAGTATTTGGAGAGGAAGAAGCCATAGCCAAGGAAGAGGTAACTATTTTGCAAACATGAAATGTTACCACTACAACCAGATGGGACACCCTACATACAGATGTCCAAAGAAAGGTTCTACTTCCCAAGGAAGTGACAAGAGGGTAAACTATATTCAAGAGGAGACTAGTGGTGGAAGTAAACACCCTAAGATACCCCTAGAGTCAGAAGAAGGAGAGAACTTGATGATGAGAAGACCATTAATCAAGGAGCCAGTAAAAGAGGAACCAAGCTAGAGAAGGTCACTATTTAGAGTGAAATGTAAGATGATGGGAAAAGTTTGTAGATTCATCATAGACTCAGGGTGTACTGACAACATAGTGTCAGAGGAGGAATTCATAAAATTGAAGATGAAGAGGATTCCCCATAGTAATCCATACAAGGTTACTTTGTTGAAAAAAGGACAACATGGCCTTGTGAATGAACAAGCATGGGTAGACTTCTTAATTGGAATATACAAGAATAAGGTATTGTGTGACATACTACCTATGGATGCATATCATATTTTACTTGGTAGACCATGGAAATTTTACAGACAGGCCATGCATGATAGAGAAAAGAATTCTTATTCTTTCAAGAAGGACAATGTGACATTCCAAATACAGTCACTATTGGAGGATGGAGAAATGAAGTCTACAGGTGCCATTGTTATTATGGTGAGTGAGAAGGAGTTCATAAAATCCTTAGAAGAAGGAGAGGGAGTAGTATTTGAAATTTTTTTGAATCCAAAGGAAGATAGTGCAGATAGGACAGTCAAGAGGATAGAGTTGCCTAAGCAAGTGCAAGAGATGTTGTAGAAGTATGAAGGCATTGTCAGTGATGGAAAACTATCAAACATACTGCCTAAGAGAGTTGTAAGTCATCAAATAGAATTTATTCCAGGAGCTACCCTTCCTAATAAGGTAGCCTATAAGATGACCCCTCAACAAAATGAGGAAATAGCCAAGAAAATACAAGAACTCCTAAGCCAAGGTCTTATTAGGAAAATCATTAGTCCTTGTATTGTACCCACTATCTTAGCACCCAAAAAGGGAGGAACTTGGAGGCTCTGTACTGATTCAAGGG
This sequence comes from Thuja plicata, assembly GCA_018584345.1. Taxonomy (NCBI): domain Eukaryota; kingdom Viridiplantae; phylum Streptophyta; class Pinopsida; order Cupressales; family Cupressaceae; genus Thuja; species Thuja plicata. The sequence continues at coordinate 913,002 of MU223867.1, read as the reverse complement.
CAATAAACCAAATTACCATTAGATATAGATTCCCTATCCCTAGGATAAAAGACCTAATGGATTTTCTAGGAGAGGCAAAGTATTTCACTAAGATTGACCTAAAGAGTGGATACCACCAAATTAGAGTCATTGATGGGGATGAATGGAAGACAAACTTAAATATTACTGAAGGTTTATATGAATGGCTTGTGATTCCATTTGGGCTATCTAATGACCCTCTATATTCATGAGGCTTATGAATGAAGTCCTAAAAGACTACATTGGAAAATTTTTGGTATTGTATCTATATGATATACTAATATTTAGTAAGGCTAAAGAAGAACATCTTAGACATCTGCAGATTGTTTTCAAGAAGCTACATGAGGAGAACTTGATGATAAACTTGGAGAAATGTGAATTCATAAAAATAGGAGCTAGTGTACCTTAAATTTGTGTTGTCCCAAGGCAATCTAAAGATGGATCCAAGCAAATTGGAAGCCATTCTCAAGTGGCCTACTCCAAGCACAACACCAAAGGTAAGAATTTTTCATGGTTTAGCTCAGTATTATAAGAAGTTCATAAAGAAATTCAGTGTAATTTGTGCTCCTATGCTTGATACTATAAAAGGTGGAGTTAAAAATAAGTTTGTGTGGAATGAGAAAGCTAACCATGGATTTGGGTTGTTGAAGAAGAAGATTTATACTCAACCAATCTTGATTTTTCCAAGCTTTGAGAATTTGTTCACAGTGGAGTGTGATGCTAGCAATGTGGCTATTGGTGCAGTCTTGAGTCAAGAGGGGAGACCAGTGGCTTTCCATAGTGAAAAGATAAGTGAAGCTAAGAAGAAGTACTCTTCTTATGATCTCAAGATGTATGCTCTAGTCCAAGCCCTAAGGAAGTGGAGGTACTACTTTCTCCCAAATGAATTTGTGGTCTTTTCAGACAATCAAGCACTGAGTTTCCTAAATTCACAAGACAAGCTTAGTCATAAACATATGAAGTGGGTAGAATATATGTAGACCTACACTTTCAACATCAAGCACAAGAAGGGATTGCAGAATAAGGTAGCAGATGCCTTAAGTAGAAGATCCCTAACTATACAAGAGATACATGTACAGAGCATGTGTATTGAGAGCTTCAAAAACCTATATGCAGAAGATGAGGAATTTGCAGAGATCTATAAGGTATGTCAAGAATACAAGAACCATTTTCATAGAAAATTCTCTCAATAGACCTTGCAAAGTGATCTATTGTTTAAAGGAAATAAATTATGTGTTCCTAGAGGGTCTATTAGAAAAAATTTGATACAAGAGAAGAACAATGGTGCACTTAGTGGGAATTTTGGTGTCAATAAGACACAAGAGTTAGTGCAAAGGTTTTACTTTTGGCCTAAGATGAATTTAAACATTAGAAAGTATGTAGAAAGTTGTGTCATATGTTAGAAAGAAAATGGTACATCTTCTAATAAAGGCCTTTACCAAACTCTTCCCATCCCAAGTAGACCATGGGAATGCTTCAGCATAGGTTTTGTGGTAGGATTGCCAAAGACCAAACAAAGAATGGATAACATCTACATTATTATAGATAGATTTAGTAAGATGGCACATTTTGTACCCTATGAGACAATCCATGATGCAATTCAAATATCTCACCTATTCTTCAAGGAGGTAGTCAGAATTCATGGGTTACTATTGAGCATAGTGTTAGACAAGGATGCAAAGTTCATGAGCCATTTTTTGAAGACCCTTTGGAAAAATCTAGGAACCAATTTATCTTTTGGTCATACATATCACCCTCAGACTGATGGCCAAAATGATGTAGTCAATAGGATTCTAGGTAACCTCCTAAGATGCTTAACTAAGGAGTATGGTCAAGCTTGGGACCAACTCATTGGATAGGAAGAGTATGCCTATAATGATACTATCAACATAACCACAGGGAAGAGCCCCTTTAAAATCATCTATGGTTTTCACCCAAGGGAGATATTTTATCTTAGAGATCTGAAGGATGGAGCTAAGGGTAGTGGCTATGTAGAAGATTTTTCACATTCAATGAAAGAAGTGCATGAGACAATAAGAAAGACTTTGACTAAAAATATAGAGAAGATAAAGAATAAGGTGGATGAAAGAAAAAGGGTGTCCAATACCAAGTTGAGGATCTAGTAATGGTCCATCTAAACAAGGATAGATTGTAGAAAGGAGTGCCTCACAAACTAAAGATGAGAAGAATTGGCCCATCTACCATTCTGGTCAAATATGGTACCAATGCATACAAAGTGGAACTACCAGAGGACATTGGTTTATCTCATGTGCTCAATGTGGTAGATTTGATCTTGTACAAAGGACCAACACCAAATCTAGTCTAGAGCCTTATAGAGGTCATAAAGGAGGTAGAAGACCTGAACTTGACCCCTACTCCACCTAAGAAGGCAGAGAAGATACTTGATTCTAGGGCCTACAAGAAGACTAGATAGAGAACCTATTATGAGAACTTGGTTAAATGGTATGGAAAAGAAGTTGTAGAGGAAACTTGGATCAAGGAGATTGAATTCAAGAAGTTGGGAGTGGATTCCAACTTACTCAAGCCAAGGATGGATTGAAGTCTTTTCATTTGGGGAGGATGGTGCAAGAGCACCTAGGAAAATTTCTAAGGCTAGTGACAATTTTGGCTTGTACTAACCCTAGCCAAGTCAGTAGGTTTTAATTTGACCTTAGAAGGTATTTCTTGTGTGTTCCTAGGTGGATTAGACAAGGCTCAATCCATTCCTAGATGTTTATTGCTCTCTAGTTGTTAGTACTAGATTAGACCTAAGGTGGGAAAATGGGTGTAAATATGGATAAAAGCCTTTAAGGATTAGGAAAGGGTGGGATAGTGCCTAAAATATTTCCTAGATTCTTCCTACACCATTATAGGTTGAATAGACACCCTTAGCTACAATTTTGCAAAAAGATGTAATGTTGTCATAATGTTGCTTGACAACATTTTAGCAACTTTTAATGTTATATGACAACAAATGGAAAAAATGGATTCCTTTCAAGGAACATGATGGGTTGTTTCCATAATGGCCTAGAATAATGGGTATGTCATATTAAGGAAAAAATGATCCCATTTCCCAAGGCATAGTGTGAAGGAATGTAATTTTGGAAGGTGAATGAAGCTCTATGTTCTGGTTTTTCAGTGACAGTCGAGTTGCATTGTATTTATGAGTCATTGTATGGATTGAGTCACAAGAGTTAGTGTTTTTACTATGTATTAGAGACAATTATAAGTAATTTTTGTTCAGTAGTGTAGTATTTTTGAGTTCATTTGTTTAGCTTAGTAAATTGTTTTGTAGACTATGTAGTTTCTGTAGTAGACAGTGTGGGTTTTTAGTTTCATGGCTCCCCAATAGAATTCAACCACAGAAATCATCTAGGTCTAGATGAATATGGTAGGGGACCATCTGTATAGTATAAATGTATGCAAGTAGGAGTCCAGAGGAGTAATTTTGTTCTTTTTAAGGTCATGCCCTAGGTGAGTCTAGTGTGCCCGGTTAGGTGCATGCTAGTAAACTAACGACGTGTAATTGTAGGGGAAGGATTGAAAGGATGAGACCAAACATGGTTTCAAAAGAAAGAGGATAAAGCATTGGCCAATCCATTAAGATAGATTTCAAATAGAAAACAAAAAATTGCAAAAAATATCTCTATTTTCCCTATTAGCCCTAAATTCTAGGAATCCATTGTCTGAGCATCCTAGAACCTTAACACCACCAAAATCCTTTAGGTCTCGAAAAAGGGTGTCAGGATATAAATTTTTTTTGGGAGTGTTTGTAAGTTTTGTGAGAGAAGTTGGAAAAAATCACTATTACTTGGGCTTCATTAACTGAGTAGACTCACTATAACTCAGGTTTCATTAACCGAGTAGGCTCACTGTTAGTCAGGCTTAATTAACAGAGCAGGCCTAAAAGAAAAAATCCCTCAGTTGTCTTGATATCATTTGTAGAGCCATTGATGTCCTAATCAAATCAGATCATGTGGGAGGCAAGAAGTTTTCTTAGCAAGATTTTCATCCCCTGCAACACTTGTTAAGATGTTGTGAAGATTTTTCACTTGGAGTCATCCAAGGAAGATTGAAGAGTTGGAGTAACCTTAATGTTAGTGATCCCTCAAGGTGAAGCACAAAGAGACTAACTCTTGGAGTTGAGTTAGGATAGTCTTAGATAAGAAGAGAAAATACTATCAAGGTCATAGAAGTGAGCTTAGGATCTAGGGAAGGCTAGGATAAGTAAAGTCCTAGACAGTGTTTGTTCAAGCACACCTTGGAGCATCTCTATCGCTTTGCACCAATATTTTTAGGATGAGTTCAATAGCATAGCACAAATTGTTATAGGTCATTCCATTCTCCTTGCACTGACTCTCTACATGAATCATAGTGAGAATAACTTTACTGGGCTAACATAGTCACGATATATTCTTCTCATGTGTTGATCATTTTGAATTTCTATTAGATTGATAAGATCCAAAGTCACTTGGGGTCTCGGTGATTCTTGTCTCTTTAATACCTTAACACAAGTATTTCAATGTTATGTTCTACTTTATCAAGAGTATGAATGCATGTTCAAAACCTTTCTAAATTGGGGAATAAATGTAGCATCATAAATTGTATCAACATACAATTTTGTACTCACCTGGGCCTCACTTTAGCATTTTTGGCCTTTCATGCCCAATCATACTTGATTTTTCTCCAACTACTTCAAATTTTGGCTTCTTTGTATTTTTTACCACAAGTCCTTGACCTTGGATTTGTTTAGATGTCAATATTTCCTAGGGTTACCTTGTACTAGGATAAGATGACAATCACAAATCTGTACAGAAAGATAGGGTCACTAGGGGCGACCTTGCCTTGATAAAAAGAACCTAAATTTAAATTATTTTAATGTCTAGCTTATGGGAGCATGCAAAATTATTTTGTGTTGGTCTACTTTTAAATCACAAACTTTATTTATAGGGATACATATGAAATAAATCTTACCTCTCCTCATTTCATATCCATCTCATGTAATTACACACTTACTCTCTCCTATTGAGAAGGTGATCAAGCATCATCTAAGGTATTTAAAATAAGACGTAAAGTTTAGATATAAAGAATTCATAAAGGAATCCATTATAAATTCTTCATAAATTCAACCCTAGAAGTCAACATCAACATCTTCAAAAGCATTTAAATACAAAAATAGTTGTGAAGGTATAATAAATCAAATTCTTAGATCTATTCTTTGCTACATTATAAAGTGCTTTCTTTTTTTAATTCAATTTATTTCAATCCCATGGTTAATTCTAAAACTGGGGTTTGAGCTAGACAAAACCTCATTAACCCAATAAATTTACCTCTCTCTATGTGCAGATGACAAGATACTAAGGCATGTTTTCATATTCAAAATGAGGAGATAGAGACCTATATATCTACCTTTCATAGATCTACAAAAGAAAGGTCAAGGCTACCCTGGTTGATGTCCTCCTTAAAATGTTTGACAAAACTTTAGGGAAACCTTCTAAGAAGCATCATAATCTCATGTATGGATTTGGTGATCCATGATTAAGGTCACCACACCCAACATTTTCCCTTATATTTCAGCCCAAATTTCAGTAACAAGTTTCACGCTACTTTTCATTTCTAGATCTACTTCTATTGTTTACATATCTATCTTATGTATCTCTATGTATATTTGATACACTCATTTTTCCATCTTTATCCTTAGTTCCCAAATTTATTTACATAAATGTAGTATCATTTTCAACTCCTCTTGAGGGATAGTTGAATCCACTTTTTTCCCAATATCTTGAGCCAATTGGATCACTCCCTTCTCAATGTAATCTAAGAAGAAATGGGACTAGTTTCCTAGTTTGCATGCATAAGATAGTGAACCCTATGTATGTATGTATGTATGTACTAGCCTAAACATAACCTTTATTAAAATTAAGAATAGTCTTAAAGAAACACTTGAAAATATAATTTAAAAAAATACCCAAAAATATAGATGTGTAAAAATAAAGGTCAATGAGTAAAAAATAAAATGTAAGAAAATTAAAATATAGATTATATATAAACCTAAATATAAATATAAGATAGGAAAATATAAATCTTGGTAAATTACAAGATAGGAAATATAAATAAATAAAGAAAAAAAACTATGAAATTATTTGTAATAAAATAAATTTAAATTTGAGAGAGAAATTGTTAAAGGGAAATCAAGACTCTACTAGTAAGAATTTTTTTTATAGTAAATGTTAGAGTTGATAGCTAACCCCAAAAATCCCTGAAATCACCTAGAACAAAAATATCTATCACATCTCAAGATGAAAAGTCATGATTGATGTTATGTAACATTAAGAGAGATTGATCTAGATGGATATAATACTAATATTTACATGTAAATGAATTGAATAGATTGTAGTGAATACAATGATTTTTATAAAATCATAAATATAAAACTATAAATTTAAATATTAGGAGAATATTATAGATCTTGCAAGTCTCTAAATCATAATGAATGAGTAAACATGTGCTAAATAAAGCTCAATATAATAAAATGTAAATGCACTCCTAAGTTTAGATTAACTAAATAATGTAATAAATGACTTAATTAGTTAGATAATGTCTCAATTACTCCAACATCCCCCCTTAAGATTAACCTGGAGATAAGATAAAAAGATAATGATGAGTGCATGAATGTAAACATGGATGGGTCCCAACAATAATGCCTAGCTAGGTACCCATGTAAAAACCAATGTAAACACTCACAACTTTAGAAAGGGGAAAACCACAAGAAAAAAAAGCTCCTCTCCAAAATAGAGAAAATGAAAAAAATACTCTAGCTAAAGAAGGAAAGAAGTAGAACTCGATGTGATCCCCTGCATAGCTACTTATGTCATGATAGTACTATAAATTCCCCCTCATAAGAGAAATAAAAATAGGATAGGAATACCCCCAATGAATAAGTATCTCTTGTACCAATGATTAAATCCTAAATACAAAACACAATCTAGCACTTGCAAACAAAATTTCTTCCAATTAGAAAGTGTATAGTCAGAAAATGGAAGCACTTCCATAGGAGACCAGTTTATCCTTCTGAGGGAGTGGGTTGAGGTCATGAAAATTTCCTTTGAATGGGTTCCTGATCTTGACATGGCTTCCCCCCTGACCTACCTTTCTAACCTCCATTTCTTGACCTAAATTCTACATTCTGGGTCTCTGACCTGTGATCCTGGGATCTGGGGACAGGGTCAACCTCCTAGGATAGGGTCTACCTTGCCCCTAACCTAGGATAGGGTTTACCTTGGCCCTGTCCTAGGATAGGGCCGACCTCAACCCTATCCCAGGGTCCAAATCATGGGAACTTTTGTTTTCTGAGATGTCGGTCTTCACAAAAAGTTTATTCCCGCTTTCGGGTCAGCTATTTCGGGTTCCAAATCGGTTGATTCCTAAATTATATTTAATATAGGTCCTCTCCTAGGGTTAAAGGCTTAAATGATGATTTAATTATCCTATGTAGGCCTCCTTAGTAGATTATGCCCTAATTTCATATAAAAGGGAGCTTTCTCCTCTCATTTTCAAAAACCACAATCAAGCAATTGAAGTCTTCTAATCAAGCATCAAGAATCCTTATGAAGTGAAGTCCAAGAAATAAATTAAGAAATATTTGAAGCAAGCATCCATCATTCTCAAGTATCCATTTGCATGAAGGAGATCCATTGGAGGCCATTGATGGATTCAAGCCAAAAAGTGCCCTTTTGGTGATCTCTCCATCCATCTTCTTCCAAAGCCCTTGTCAAGTTAAAGAATCCATTCAAGACTTGGTGTTGGAGATCTACAAGCAAGAGATTGAAGACATCCTTCCATTCTACATTCCATGTTTTGAAGCATACTTGTAGATCCACAGATTCGAATCTGCCACAAGGACATTACAAGCAAGATGAATTTGAGTTTTGCTTTGTTATTCTTTATGCAATATTCAATTACATATATTAAGGTTAATTCAAAAATTGAGGTTTGACCAAGGCAAACCCCTCCCCAACAACAAAAAAACATTTTTCTTGTAGGTACAGGTTCGGGACTGTACATCCAAGGCCAGATCTGGATACCCTTTTTAGATTTCTTTCATACTGTGCGAATAGGGACACTTTCAGATTTGAGTAGATTGAGTTGGCAAAAGTGGTACAGGGTCAACATTTTTCATAAGATGACATCGAAATGGAAAAATATTTTTGGTTTTTGTCCATCTCTCTATTTCGGTTCACTATCAACTGTCAGCATCTCCAAAAATAGTCTACAGATCTCAGAAAATAGCAATCTTTGATCTGCCATTTTGTAAGGTTGGTACTTCCTCCTATTCTTTTCAATTACTGTCATTAATCATATTAATCAGTCAATTTATATAATTTAAGATCACCTTTCTTGGTCTCTTTCCAAATATTGGATTCATTTGTGTATTAACCCTTTGGGGTTGATCAAAATTGGATCTCCTATTTGTGTATTTGAGGGTGAAAGAAAGGAGCATCTTATCTTCCCTTAATTACAATCACAA
>MU223867.1:842254-891963 GCA_018584345.1 Thuja plicata | reverse complement strand
AATCAGTTGTGCAATAGATTATTAAACATTAAACTTTATGAACCATAACAACAACAAAAAAAAATAGTAACTGCCAACACCATAACACAAAGTTTGTTATCGAGGAAACCCTATTAAAGGTAAAACCCCAGTGGGAATTAACACCCACAAAATAATGTACTGAGAGTATAGTATCCCTGTTAAAAGATATTATCCCTGTTAGGAGATTTTTATTACATTATAGTACATAGTCCCTGTTAGGAGATAGACCCTGTTAGGTGTCAATGAAAGTAGTAGGCTCACTACCCAAAGAAGGTTAAAGCCACCCTCAAGGATTCACAATCTGCATCAAGTGTATACAAAAAATATACAATCTAGTGAACTGTCTGATAACAACTATCTTTGCTTGGTTATTTCCAATGAAGTACCAACTCTTCTCTCTATCCAGCAGTCAAGCTTTGTAGCTTCAAAAATCTCTTCTCTTTTCTTTCTCTACCACACTTTTCACAAATGAAAAGATCACTTATATATACCCTCTTACAATAACCCATTAGGTTGGCTAGTTAAGCTTTCCTAATACACAATTAACTAGGTTAGCCAATTAAGGCTTCCCATCATAAAAATAATTGCATAAGCCCTTGCTAAGATACACACGGTACCTATAACAAGTATAAAATATTTATAATTCATTAAAAATACTTCCATATCCACAACCCATGCTCAGAAGTAATTTCCACATGTTACAAACCTAAAGTCGGCCAGGAAATAAGTCTTCTCCAGAATACACGCTATAGCTAACATCATCAATACCTAAATAGAAATTGAACTCAACCCATTTCACAATCATATGTCGGATCTCCATTAGTAAGCTTGCAAGTTTTGAAACATCTTCCTCAACAAGATATGCCCAAAACATAGAGACCTTCTCTATCTAGAATCACAGTCAGAGTCTAGAAAAATAGTCTTTACTAAAATAGGTGTAACATCTATGATATGAAACATAAAGTCAAGCAGCCTTAGATGTAAGGTCAAAACTTAGTCTTCTACTTAAATCCAACTTTTCTCATTCTGGTTCATCCATACAGTGTCCGTACATGCCTTCCAGTCAAGTAACTAGTCTGTCCTCTTTCATAGAAATATATGTTGACATCAGTGACAAAACATGAGTATCAACAACATGATTAGTACCAAAAATTAATATCATCCAACAATCTCCCCCTTTGGCAATGGAAACATATGGGAAAATCCATATGCATCAACCTAAAAGTACTCTCTCTCTTTACAATCTTCTCAATATCCTCAACAAATCTCCCCAAAATAGTAGGAATTTTCACATAGATTCCTTCCCCCTTTGGCAACAATGGAAAAGGGTGCCATAACTCATTTGTAGTTTTTGGTAAGGTGTAGCTTTGTCAAGTATTCATTTCTAATTAGGTGCAAGATCACCCAAATGTGCTCCATAGTGTTCTCCTACGATCATTCCCCCTAAGGAGTAGATCCATACATCAAGTCCAGAGAATAATATAGCTCTGAGATCCACTGGACTGATGCATATCTACATCATTTAATTACCACTGGGAGAGGCCATCACCCCAAGCATGCCTCTAAGGTATTCAAAATCATCTTTTGGCAAAGGTTTAGTAAATATATCTTCTATATATTCCTTTGTGCTTATGTATTCCAGTTTAATGTCCTTCGCAACTACCTTCTCCCTTAAGAAATGATACTTGATAGAAATATGTTTAGTCTTTGAGTGCATTATAGGATTCTTCGACATGTTTACTGTACTTGTATTATCATAATGAATAACCACTCGCTCCTTGAAAATTATTCCAATATCTTCCAACATTTGTTTCATCCAAACAACTCGTGTGAAATTTATTGCAACAGCTACATATTTTGATTCAACAGTAGATTGAGCAATACAGTTTTGCTTCTTGCTTAACTAGGAAACCAATCTCTTCCCAAGGAAAAATGCACCACCACTTGTGCTCTTTCTATCATCCAAATTACCTTCCCAATATGCATCAGTAAAATCTTGCAAAGTAAAATCATCAGTTTTTTCATACCACAATCCATATTCCATAGTTCATTTCAAATATCTGAAGATTCCAATAGCAAAATGTGTTTCTTTAGGATCTACTTGATATCTAGCCAAAATTCCAACTACATTGGTAATATGTGGTCTGGTGTGTGTTAGATATTTTAGACCTCCAATCATTGATCTATACTTAGTCTAAATAATACTCTGAGTATCATCATCACTAGTTATTTTGTTTCCAGTCACCATAGGTGATCCAACAGGTTTACAATCTTCCTTCCCAAAAAAATTCAACATTTCCTTAAGATACTTGGTCTAAGATATAAAAATGCCATTCTTTCTCTGATTAATTTACAAACCAAGAAAATATTTCATCTCACCAATCATAGACATTTCAAACTCATTCTCCATTTCTTTAGCAAATTTCTTACTCATTTTGTCATTACCTCCAAAAATGATATCATCAATAAAAACTTTTATAATCAAGATTCCATCTTCATCATTTCTTATGTACAAATTACTGTCTGCATTACCTTTTCTAAAACCAAGATGAAGTAGATATTTGTCCAATCTTGCATACCATGCCCTTGGTGCTTGTTTCGGTCCATACAATGCCTTCTTTAATCTGCAAACCATGTTTTCATCATCTGTCAAAGGAAAACCATTAGGTTTCTCAGTGTATACCTCTTCCTCTAGATCACCATTTAGGAATACTGACTTCACATCCATCTAATACACTTTAAAGTCTTTATGTGTAGCATAAGCAAGAAATAGTCTTACAGCTTCCAATCTAACAACATGAGAAAATGTCTCTTCATAGTCTATAGTTTCTTGTTGTGAGTAGCCTTTACAAACCAATTTATCCTTGTTTCTTACCATTTTACCTTTCTCATTCATCTTGTTTCTAAAAACCCATTTAGAACCAATCACATTTTTGTTCTTAGGTCTTGGAGCCAATTCCCAAGTATTTTTCTTCTTAATCTACTCAAGTTCTTCTTCCATAGCTTTAGTCCAAGATTCATCTCTACATGCTTCATCAGTACTCTTTGGTTCAACTTGAGAAATCAAACAAATATCTTCTCTAGCCTTAGATCTAGTCATTATACATTTACTTGTATCACCAATAATCTGATCTTCAGGATGGTTCTTCTTAACATACCTTGGTGTCTTCTGTGGCTCAGTATCTTCAATATGTTCATCTTCGCTTTCATTTTTAGTCATCAGAGGTTCATTCTCAATCATCAAAGGTTCTTCAAGTTATGTAGTAACTTCTTTTGTTTCTGTAATTCGATCACAGTCATACATTCTTTCCTGAATTTGGAACTTTTCATCTATCTTCACATTGGTGATTTCAATCAACTTTCTTAATCTCAGATTAAAACATTTGTATGCTTTGCTTTTAGTAAAATAACCGAGAAAGATTCCTTCATCACTTCTAGCATCAAATTTTCCAATCTCATCATCTCTTCTGATATAACATTTACTTCCAAATATTCTAAAGTACTTCATATTAGGTACATTATCAAACCATAATTCATAAGGAGTCTTACTTGTACCTTCTTTGATTTGAATTCTTTTTAGTGTGTACACAAAAGTCCCAACTATTTATCTCCAGTGAACATGTGATACATTTCCTTCCAGCAACATAGTCCTTGCAGCATTTAGTATAGTTCTATTTCTTCGCTCTGCTATCCCATTCTATTGTGGAGTTCTAGGGGATGAAGGCTGTCTGTGTATTCCATTCTCTTCGCAGTATGTATTGAACATTTTAGAAGTAAACTCTCCTCCTCTATCTGATCTCAAAAATTTCATCTTTAAACTAGATTCATTCTCAACTTTTGCCTTGAATATCTTGAATTTGTCAAAGGCCTCAGATTTCTCTATCAAATATGTAACCCACATCATTCTAGAAAATTCATCAACAAAAAGTATAAAATACCTTTCACCATAGTATGATCTTGTTCTTGTAGGACCACACAGATCTATATGCACCAGATCCAACTTTCCTTTTGTATAATAGGCCTTGCTCTTGAAAGTTATTCTAGTTTGTTTCCCCATGACACATTCTCTACACATAGTGTTAGATGGCTTCACAATTCTAGGTAGATATTTTACTGCTTTTGTCATACTTGCCTTCACAATGTTATCAAAATTAACATGATAAAATCTTCTATACCATAACCAACTATCATCAACTTTAGCAATAAAACAAGTAGCTTCAGATGTGTTAAGTTCAAATACATTACCTCTGGATTTAGAACCAGATGCTATCAAGTCTCCTGTCTTACTCTTGATAGAAAATTTCCCATTAAATAAATTCAGCTGATAACCCTTGTCCACTAGTTGTCCAACACTCAACAAGTTATGTTTAAGTCCATCAACAAGTAATACATTGCTAGTGTTAGTATTCCCATCCAAACAAGTAGATCCAACTCCAATAATAAGTTTAGGAGTATTGTCACCAAATCTGACAACACCACCATCATGTTTCTTTAAACTCACAAACTTATTCCTATCTCTTGTCATACGGTGTGAACATCCACCATCTATAACCCAATCACGTTTCTTTTCAACTTGGAATACTAGGGATTTTTCCTCATGCATAAGTGCATTATCTTTAATAGCAATGAATCCAATCTCATCAAAGTTATCATCCTCATCATCAGATATTCCCTCACTAGCATACTAGCATTCCTTATCTTTTGAGAACTTAGACTTGAAAAAATTAGGTTTTCTCTTTGCAATTCTTGTAGGACATCTAGATGCAAAATGACCAATCTTATTACATGAAATTTTTTTTAAAGGTAATTTGCCTTCAAATTTACCCTTACCTCTCTTTTCTCTTCTAGAAATCAGTGCCACAATTTCATCTAGCTTTCTTTCTTCTTCCTGTATATGTTCCCATTCATTAGCATAAGCTCCAAGTTCTTCTCTTAGATCACTACTGCTTGCATTTCTAGATAAGGTCTTCTTGTTCTTGTGCACAGTTGCCTTGAATGTTGACTCTACCCTAGGTAAAGTGTCTCCCAATTCTGCAGCCTTGAATGTAGTAATCTTGCCAATCAGCATCTCTCTAGTGAAGTTTGGTGTCAAAGGTATGATCTCCTCTATAGCATGTACTTTGGTTCTATATGTAGGTGTCAAAGATCTAAGAATCTTTACAATTACTTCTTCCATGCTGTAAGTACCTCTAGAGTTCATAATACTAGTAACTACCTCAGTAATTCTCTGTGCATATACTCTAACATTCTCATCTTCTCTCATCTCTAGTGATTCCATCTTTGTTTTCTAGTTCTGTAACTTCGCTTGTTTTGTAAATTTGTCTCCAACATACAATGCTTCCAGTCTTGTCCAGATCTCATGTGCAGAGTCCAAGTCCTTCACTTTAGTGAATTATCCTTTAGATAGGGTGTTGATCAGAGATTCCCTTGCAACCATATTGTAGGAAAATAGTTTCTTTTAGTCTTCAGTAGCCTTTTCCAGCTCATCTTCAGTTGCTATCTTTTCATTGTTCTTTGTGATCATCCAGTACTCAATTCCCAGACATAGAAAATGTGTTCTCATCTTGTTCTGCCAACTGTCAAAGTTTTCAGGATTAAACTTCAGACTATCCTTCTTGTAGTAAGTCATCTTTAGGATCACCTCAAGATGTTAAACTTTCTCTTTGAGGACCAACAACTCTAATACCAATTGTTAGGAATAACAGTCCACAAGACAACTGAGAGGGGGGATGAATCAGTTGTAAAATAGATTATTAAACTTTAAACTTTATGAAACATAACAACAAAAATAAATAACACAACAACTGCCAACACCATAACACATAATTTTTTGTCGAGGAAACACTGTTAAAGGTAGAACCCCAATGGGAATTAACACCCACAAAATAATGTACTCAGAGTATAGTATCCATGTTAAAAGATATTAGCCCTGTTAGGAGCTTGTTATTACATTACAGTACACAGTCCCTGTTAGGAGACAGACCCTATTAGCAGTCAATGAAAGTATTAGGCTCAATTCCCAAAGAAGGTTAAAGCCACCCTCAAGGATTCACAATCCGCATCAAGTGTATATAGCAAATACACAATCTAGTGAACTCTCTAATAGCAACTATCTTTGCTTGGTCAATTCCAATGAAGTACCAACTCTTCTCTCTATCTAGTAGTCAATATTTATAGCTTCACAAATCTCTACTCTTTTCTTTCTCTACCACACTTTTCACAAATGAAAAGATCACTCATATATACCCTCTTACAATAACCCATTAGGTCGGCCAGTCAAGCTTCCTTAATACACAATTAACTAGGTTGGCCAATTAAGGCTTCCCATCATACAAATAATTACATAATCCCTTGCTAATATACACATAGTACCTATAACAAGTATACAATAATTATAATTCATTACAAATACTTTCGGATCCACAATCCATGCTTAGAATTAATTTCCAAACATTACAAGTCTAAAGTCAGCCAGGAAATAAGTCTTCTCCAGAATACACGCCACAACTGACATCATCAGTACCTAAACAAAAATTAAACTCAACCCATTTCACAATCATATGTTGGCTCTCCATTAGTAAGCTCACAAGTTTTGAAACATCTTCCTCAACAAGATATGCTTGAAACATAGAGAGCTTCTCTGTCTAGAATCACAGTCAGAGTCCATAAAAATTGTCTTTACTAAATAGCTATAACATCCATGATATGAAAAATAAAGTCAAGAGGCCTTAGATGTAAGGTCAAAACTCTTTCTTCTACTTAAATCCAACTTTTCTCATTCTGGTTCATCCGTACAGTGTCTGTACATGCCTTCCAGTCAAGTAACTAGTCTATCTTCTTTCACATAAATATATGTTGACATCAGTGACAAAACATGAGTATCAACAACATGATTAGTATTAAAAACTAATATCATCCAACACATTTTTAAGTGTATCTACTGTCATATTAAAACTAATCTACTAAGATATTTAATCCCTCTATTGCGACATTCACCCTATTAAAGGATTTATAAAAATCTCACACAAAAATGAACTTATCACTCCTATTAGAGACTACCTGGTTAAGGGATTTACAATACCTTGTAGAAACTATTAGGATTATTCACAAGATATTAATGACCTATTATGGGCTTCCTTCCAAATCTTGTCAAACCCCTTATGCTCTAAATTTGTGTTCTCTTCTTTTCTCTTCTTTCAATTCACTTCTATGCTCAATTCATCCTCATAACTTCTTTTCAACTCATACTCATAATCTATTTCTTATGCTTCTTATCTTTGAATCTCCTTAAGTCTTCCTTCATTAATAACCTTCGATCATAGGGTTAGTAAAAAACTTAATCTTATTCTTCCCATTGCCATTTGCTGTGTGTTTTTGTTATGACTGATAGTGGTTGACTTTCGATAGTTTACCTCCTTATTCTTATAACTCTTCCTTCTATCTGATATTAATTTCAATAGCTATTAGTATGCTATTTGACATCAATGAAAAAAACTATCATAATGATAATTATTTCCAACAGGGGGTTTGTTTCAAGGTGTGTGCCTTTTTCCTCCTTATTCTATATAGCATAGTGGTGATTTTTTACATGGCTAATCACCTCTCGTGCTTTTATAAGTCAAGTGATTGTATCAGTCATTAATAGGTTTATCTTTTGGTGCAACGACAACCAAAAAATTAATACCAATAAACTAGAGGAAACATGAATTAAAATCCAATAGTATGTGCATCTAGAAACTAGTCAAATGTAGCTATGTTCATGAAGTTTGGTAATTCAACAAACCTATCAAGTACATGCCCAAACAATGTAAAAGGTGACAATCTAGGACTCTAGAAAACCTGATGTATAACAAACTCCATGGATGATTAAAATTTGTTGAAAACTTAATTTAGACTATAAAAAATAGGAGATGAATGTCCTCTTGTCAATCCTCTTGATTTGTAATATGAGACTCTATAAATAGAGATGATATTTCTACAAGATAAAAATCTCAACTTGCTATGTCTGGAACAAAAATATTTGACTACATTGAATCAATGAGGGTCATCCATGTGCTAATTGTAAGGTCATTAGCAATAATAGAAGATTAATATTGAGATGTGTTGTGGTTCTTCAACACAAGCCCCATGTTGGCCACTTGACCAAATGGGGACCCCTTTTGGGGGTCTTTCAGCCTTTTGGTCAATTTGATTAGGCATCTGGTGAGTCACATTTGTTATGCCCTGCATACCCGTCCCTACATTTTGTGGGAAAAATGTGGGGTCCCACTTTTCTCTTTTTCTTTTTCTTGGTTTCTTTTTGTTTCCTTTTGTTTCTCTCTAGGCTTTGCTTCCACAAGGGTTGTTTTATTTTTCTTTTTGTCTTCTTTCCTCCGCGACCCAGTCTTGGGGTGTGTTTGTCTTTTTGAGTTGGTAGGATCCTGGACTCTGGGATTCTCTGCCATCATGTCTTCTTTTGTTGGAAGATGTGGCTACATGGAATCCCTTGGCCTGGATTTGGGAGGTTTTCCTTTTTTTTCAAGGTTTGTGGAGGAAAGCAATGTGTTTTCACCCTAAGGGTATAAATAAGATTTACCAGTCACTTTCACACTTACCGTGACCAAAACACTTAGAGAGATTCAAAGTTGATTAAGGTGATTCAACAATGTTTTTCTCTTTGGATTAATGGTTGATTAGCAATGATTAACAATGTTGGTTCATGGTCACTCAAAGGTGAATCAGTTACAGAGCACCTCCCATGGTCATCCTCCTCACATTCTTCATGTTTTCAGGTAGGTCCTTCGGCTCTCCTTTCTGGTTTCATTCTTCTTGGATTTTGCTTTGTTTTTTTGTGTGCATTTCTTGGTTTTCTATTTTGGTTTTATTCTATTGTTTCATTTTTTCTTGTTTGTCCTCACCTCCCATTTGTGGGATGGCTCTGCTAGAGGGTTGTCCAACCTTTGTGAAGTTGTAAAACAATGTAGATACCCTATACATTTTTCTAAATTTATGTGAATGGATGTATATAGTTTTTCTAGGGTTGTTTGTGCTTTGGCCTTTTGTATATATTTGTATATTCCATGTATATCCTTCCTGGTCTATGGCAATCTCATTGTTCCCTTTTCATATTTTGACCCAATTTGTTGAGCTCACCCTCATAGTGCTTGCCTGGTTCGAACTCAGCACCTCGCTTATTTGAGCCATGGAGACCTTTCTCTCTCCTCTATCATGTTGTATTAATGGCAGGATTAATTTCCCCATGAATGAACATTCAAAACCCATCCCCTCTGGCATTCATTTCCCTTGTGTCAACCCACTTGTCATCATTAAGAGCCTTTACACCGCCTATCACGTGGCTGAGTATGGCTTGCTTCCGGTCACGTTGATAATGGTTGGTTTCTCCAAACTATGGGTGTTGAGAAGTCCCTAGGTATTCATCCCATTTGGGTCACCTAAACCAATACCTCAGAACCCCCAGGTGTTGATCAGAATCTAATCCTTGTTAACTTTGATATTCTGGGATTTTGATGTATTCAAATACATTTTCAACAGGTGAAAAATGGTGGTTAATTCCCTGGAGTCCCTAAAAAGTTATTTTTTTATCATATTATATGTATTAACGGTTCTCCATTCTTGTAGGTTGCAGATAATCCTATCAACATCTCTGAAGTGATGACTCCTCCTGAAAGTCCAAAGCTCCCAACTACCTCCACTCAGGCGGTCACTAAAACTAAGGTCGAGAAGGTGCTGGCCAAACTACCATTAACCTCCAAATTCCCGAGGGAAGGTGCTCTTGTGGGGTCCAAGGTGGACTTTAAGATGCAAGAAATAACAGCTATAGACGTTGGACTATGGGCTGAAATGCAGGGCTTGGTCCAAGCCATATACCAACAGAGGACCGCTGGAGATGATATGGAAAAATATATGGCCGCATCTAAAATTATCAAGGCCACAAAATTCCCTACTCGGTGCAAGCACCAGAGCTGATAATCTAACTAGTGACACTCTAAAATGATCCCACTCAGGTTGATTTTCTTGCTGATCCTTGGCCACTACACTACCCAACACCCATCGTCAATCTAGATTCAACCACTTTTGCTTCAGGGCTGGCGATCCTGCAATTCAAGGGATCCATTGTTCTCTCTTAGTCTACATCACTAAAGGAGTTTGGGGACATGTCCCTCCTCACCTAGTAACATCTCAATGCTCACTAGTTGAAGTCCCCAAGGAGGGACTATAAAAAGATGAAGCTAGAAATTCCCTGCGGGGAATTTAAAGAATGTATTTAGGTAGGAATCATATTTCTATGCAGGCTCTTTGGAGAACTCCATGCCCGAGAATTTTCAGCATGGATGAATTAATTTTTCTACTACATCACCACCCATAATCAAACCTTCAACTAGGTGGCTATCATCGCCAATCATGTAGACGCGCAGCTAAAGAGTGTCCTCCAGAATTGCAAATTCTACACATCTTATGAATTTTAGGCACTGGCCTAACAAAGACCTTCTTTTTTAGGGTTTGTAGATAGTGGGCATTCTCAAGAATGGGTCTAGCTAGTTGGTTCCATGGGAGAATTATCCCCAAGTTCAGTAGGAACTTAGCTTCCCTACTTTTTGCAGGGTAAATGACGTGTTTGTCTACCACAACATTTTGACACTTACTCGAGACACTAGGTACCAGTTATCACAGGAGGTGATGAACCTGGTAGGCACTTACAGTAATTATTTTATTTAATTCCAATAACTTACATACATTCAGGTGACCGACTTCTTTGGGAAACCCTGCCTACTCCCTAGGTATTGCAGGGATAGGATCATTCTTTTGGAGTTCTGCAGAAAAATCCTGCAGCTCCACACATTCTTTGCCTTGAAACAGGTCGTATCAATTCTATTCCCAATGGTTTGTGGGAACTATTCTTGTAGTCTCATGGCAGCCAAGGAGGCTGATAATGAATTAAGGAGTCTGGGACTGGCATAATTCCACCATACCATAATCAATTTTGACCTAGTGGGAAAGATAAGAGAAGCACTACCCTGAGCATCTGCACCGCACAAAAATGATATTGAAGATTTTTGGGTAGATTTCCAGGACTGTTTTGATCTACAGGCCCAGAAGCACTCTCGAATGTCCAAAGGTTTAATAAAAGCCCTCAACCTTTGGGGCTTCCCAAAATATTTTGCAAACAATAGGCCTCTGGAGGACCCATTATATAAAGAGTAGGGGATCAAACAAATTGGCTCTCCCTCTGGTGGATTGGGGCACCCTAGATAACCTAACTTTTTAATATGTGTGTTTCCCCATTATAGAAAATAGTCATAAGTATTTTGAGTGGGTGTGTCTGAGGAGCGTTCAAAAAGGCCCATTTGTGTCGAGGTATGATTCAACCTCTAGAGCCGCGGGACCAAGAAAAATCAAAGGGAAGGAGAAAGAAAGTGCCCCAACCAAAGTGCACTCCCAAGGCTCAGTCCCCATAATGGCACAAATATAGGAACAAATGGAGGCATCTAGGTTGATGAGTCAGAAGGTAAGCTCTTAGATTTCCCACGATCTCCTAGAAACTCCCATGGGATCCGCCTGATAGGATCCCCTTCATTGGCAACACTAATGAGCAGGCAGACATTCGCCAAGGCAGAGTCTACAAATATTCTAGATGCTGGGGCCTCATTACAAAGAAATAAAAAATATAAGTTAGGCCATCCCCCAAGTACAGACACAGGCCTCAACATGCCCAATGTTCCCCCAGTAGGTGTCAGTTTGGACTTCCCCAAACTAGATGATATTTTAGAAGTCTCTCCCCCACACGATGAATTTGACAACATCTTCAGGACGGATGAGCTCATGAACCTGCATGGGGAAATTGATAAGGTGGTGGAAGAAATTGCCACCCAGGAGAAGGAAAGGACCCCAGCTAAGGAAGAAATCCTAAGAAAAGAAGTCGCCATGAAGCAGGAAGCTCAGGCAGAAGTACAAAAGGAGCCTAGGTGGGAGGAAACACCAGTCCAAGGGACCGAGGTAGAATCAAGGCAAGTAGATGATGAGCAACCAATGACTGGGGAAAATGAACCCACAAGATCAATTGTACCTCCAACTTTAATGCTCCAAATGCCTTTGGTTACTGCAGGTGACCAAGTGCCCCAGAGTACATTTAGCGAGGTGGTCTCAATGGAATAGTAATCAAACATTGGCTAGACACCTCCGCCACCATCGGAGGATGTTCCAATGGAGAAGGATGTCCTAAAAAATGATGTTGAAGAAGAACAATAGCAACAGGATGAGGGGAGAATCCCTGATGATATAAATTTTGATTCAATAGGTGTTGAGAAAGATGGGGAAATCCCTGATGATACGGGTGATGCTAATGCCGGTGGAGAGGAGATCTTGTACATCACGGATAAGAACATCACTAGGGTGGAAGATAGCGAAGCCTCCAGAGAGAGGGAATAAGAACAAGAACAAGAACAAGAAAAGGAGAAATAGCTCGATGAAATTACAGATATTAGGAATGCACCGCCTGACTTCGAAGGGAGTCCCAATACTCAGGTCTTAGCAGAAAAACTACCCCAGCCACCATAATGGTTGGTGGAATCTAGAAAGAGAAAGGCCCCAGCAGCAGAAATAGGTGTTCCCCCCTCCTTGGCCGAGATGATGACCCAGAACATAGAAGCCTAAAATCCTAAAATGGCTCGGACAGTCCATACACTCCAGATCGGTCTGGGAGGAAGCACAGTTGCAATAGTTGCAACACCTCCCCCAGATACAAATGCAAAAATCACAAGAGCTAAAGATTATGCAATCATCGAAGTGCCTCTGGCGAGGAGAGATAAGCAGTGAGAGTTAGACCTACTATGAGAGGTAACCCAGGTGGTGGAAGCTTGGTATGATAAAAAACACAGAAGTTGAAGGAGGAAAGAGAGAATAATGACAATCTCCTTGGACTTCTAGTAGAGCTTACATAGCCACTGGCCAAAATCTATCTTGAAGCCTCCACTTCTAGACTACCACTTTCATAGGGTGAAATGAATGCTCTTAGGGCCATGATAAAGAAGGCGCAGGCTGTGGATGGGTGGATCATCGAGTAGATAAAGGTTGTAAGACAATTTTTATATGTATCACTCCCAGACCTTTACTTGGCCAATAATCTCTTGGGCCAAGTAACCAATGCCATTGTCCTATGGGAAGGACACTTAGAGAAATATGAAGGAAAAAACACTAGGTTAGAGGAATTCATCAACTCTAGAGAAGATGCCATCACATAGATGGGAATTTTGGGAGAGGAATCATTCAAATTCCCCTAGGCTTAGTACTCCAGACTTTACCTCAAATTTGAGGTAAGCAAGAAACTAGTCATAGCTCTAAGGGAGAAAGTCACAAATGTCTGGTACCCATTGAACCTATTCAAAGGATTCATTGTAAGGGTATCACAAGTTGACCCCTTCACCACCAAAACATGCACCCCGAGGGACAATGTCCTAAGTAAATATGATGAGTTGATGGAGTCCCGATATTAGTCTCCTGGAGACTTTGATAGAGGGAAGCTATCAAGAATATCTAAGATGATGCTTCGGGCTCATGACTCCATAAAATTAGTATATGAATTCTAGAATGGAGCCAAAGAGGTTTAAGAGAAGTTTGAGGCTATTCACGATCGGTGGAATAACATTAAGGACATAAATGAAGATGACATCAGCCAAGTTTTGGAGGCATTCAACAATAGTAAAGGACAATAAATTTCTCCAGATTCTGGGGATTTTCATCAGTAGGGTGTATTTTGGGCATTCATTATTCTTTGAGTGTAAGCTCCCGACCTCTAGAATTTTGGATCCAATAGTTTTGTATTCTTTTGGTGACCCATGTCCAGGTTCCCAAGAGCTGACCGGTCACTATCTAGCAGTTAATAATGGGGTCAGAAGGTAGGTGATCCTGATAGGGTATGTTAGGCGGAAGGATGGTCCTAACAGATGGTTTTCCCAAGGCGCTTCTCTAGCATTAACTACCTGGTGTGTCAAAGATAGTGAGCCGCATATAGCATTGATGAGGCATGTAGCCTCAAACTCTGAAAAGATCAAATTTCTTCTCTTCTTCCTTTTGCACTCTTCGTGAGGCTGATTCTTCCATACTTTCTTCTTTTCTTATTCTTCTGACATGATAGACCTTGGTTCTCTTTGAGGTGATTGTAAAGGTGGTGCAAGTAGTATTGGCCACCAGATATTATATTTTATTATTGAGTGTAAAGTTAGATCAGGTTAGTTTTAGGGAAAGTATGTGTATAAATACCCAATCCAACCTCATTTCAAGGGTTGGAAAAATTGATGATTTTGCATTCCATACTATTAGCATTCAGCATTTTCATTTCTTGTAGTTGCAAAGCTCAATGTTCGGTAGTTCTTAGTAGTTCTCAATAGTTAGATGCTCTCTTAGAGCCATTGATGTACACACTAGTGCTACTGGAAACCTATTAATAAAGAAGGAAGAGTTCTATAAATGAAGTTATTGGCATTCTAATCTCTGAGTTAACACTCTTTTGTGTTGTATGCTTCTGATGTCCTTTTCTCTAATTTTTTAAGTAGATTAATGACCTCTTTTCCCCTGGCTATTGAATATGTAGGAACTAATGGTATTATATGCATTCAATATTTAGTGTAGTATGTTAGAGTATGGTTGATGTTTGAAATATTTAGCATAACTATAAGTAGAAGAAATGAACTGCTAGCTCTGGCATATCTTTTGAAGTTTATTTGGTATATTAATGCATGCTTGCAAGAAACCTTGACCTAGTAATGAAATCCCTGGAGAAGATGAGCCAAAAACTAGCTATCCCCCAGAAAAAAAATGTCAGACACCAAACTTATCTCCCTACACTATCAAGACCCGACACTCAGGTGCTTGAAGGCTTAGATAATTTATTCCCTGAACAACCTTTACAGGCAAAGTTGGCTAGTACCCTGGTACCCAATGACAACTTACATCTATTGATGAGACCAGTCACAAAGTACCGTCAATAGAAACTAGCGCTAGAAGGAGGACATGAGCTCATCCCCTTCAGAGGATTTATAATTTACACTGCCTAAGGGTTCCCCAAGCCATAGTTTTAGGGATCATACCTTTAGCGAGATTGGATCATTTTCCCTGCATGATTTGAAAGAGTCCTTAGACCAACCCCCAATCCCAGAAGGTTTGTTGAACTTGAGCCTTTGGCTCAAAAGAAAAGGACCTCGCAAACCAAATAGCCCCTGAACCTTGTCTGGTGATTCACTACATAGGAAAATACCCAAGCTCCTCAGACAATCCCGAGGACGAGCTCTCAATCTAGCCAAAATCAAACCCCTTGATGGATAATCACTTTGGTAACACTGAGTCCCAAATAGGGAAATTTCCCAGTGCTACCAACAATCTTCCTCTGCATCTAGAGAAGATCTGCCTCCAATATGAGTATCTAGGCTCACAAACTGTAGAAGAGAATCTGTAGGCATATAAAGATGCCATGAACTGACACTAGATACAACATCAAGATGTTGCTACCAAGATGTTTCCTCTATCCTTAGGATAGAATGAGTTAAACTGGTACCTTAACTTGTCGACCAAATCCATTAACATTTGGTAGGACATGGAATACGACTTCCTAGTGGCTTTTCATGTACATGTGGACCCAGTGTGGTCCCACAACTAGTTCATCTCTATCAGAAAGGAACCAAATGAACCCCTCGAAAGATTCAACCACCAGTTCCAATGAGCCTTGAAGCGGTGCATGGGCCCCTTCATCCCATACATATCTTAACACTATGGACCCTTTCATTTCCACTCTCCTTTGGAGAACCACTATCACAAATGACCAAGATACTATAGCAATGGTTTACAACCTGGCCCTGGAGTTGTCCCACAGTTTGAGAAAAGCTCCCGGTGGGATTGGGTAGAGCACACCATTCAACATGATACCCCAAAAAACTTCTTACACTGGGCGATACAATCCCAATTAGGAAATGGGTTCCCCAGTGATGGCCATGAATCCCCCACCGTTGATAGACCAGCAGGCCCAGTACATATACCCATCACAAACTTAGACAATACTAGGTCTAGAATTCATTCCCTAGAATTAGCCATAGTAGATGCAAAAACCACTAGCACAACCATCTAGAGTACCTTTCTTCTAGTCACCCACAGTTGGAGGATTGTCATCCTCGACTCCGAGAGCTACCATCGCTTTCCCTGGGAACCAACCAAAACAATCATCACAATGTGATGCGAACACCCAGCTATCTACCAAGGTCAAATACCTCTAGCAATTAGTGTCCTCCTTGACTATGGACATGGGACAACTGAAAGTGGGGCCTTCTACACCTCACAACTCCAATTCTTAGAGAGGGAATTTTTCTCTGGATAATGAAATAACTATTATGGAGGCAAGAACTACAAAAATGGGCCTCAACCCAATCAATAGCAATGGAATAACAATGCAAACACCAGAGGACCTCCTTTGAACCAAAACACCACTCAAGGCGGTTCTAGTCCTATTCATTTCACGTCAATTGCAAAACTCCAGCCCCTAAATAATTTGTGTAGATTGCATGACACTAGCTCTCATTCTGAGGTGAACTATGCCACTCTAGAGAAGGTCATCATGATCTCCCAGTTAGACAGATAGTAGCCTATCGATCCTAATCCCCCAGAATCTTCAACACAAGAGCCCCCTCACACTTCCTTCACATGTGAGACCATCTTCTTTGGAGCAGACAAAGAGGATGAAGAAGAGCCCGAATTGCAGGGGTTCTTTGATGAATCTATCCTGGCCTTTGAGGTCAACACCTTCACCAATCCACAAACTCCTTACAACACTCAGAGTTAGGTAGGTATAGGACCAGTTTACATGCCAGTGCCCCCCAAGAATACCCCACCCCTAAACAACACGACCAATCACCCCTTCCCATTGAAAGGACTTGGCTATAACCAAGCTAAGGACCCGACTGAGGGAAGTCAATTTTACCTAGCGGAAGGTTTGAAATCACAGAGGCATTGGAAAGAACCACCACCTCCATCACTTTGATGGAGGTTTTGCTTAATTATCCTGAGCAGAAGAAGTCATTTCTAAAGCTCTTGAGAAACTTGAAAGTCATCTGTTTCCCACCCAAGACTATCACTTTTGATGATGCCAATGCAGCCGTCTTCCAGGGAAAAACAGAGGATCCTTCCATCTTACTAGGTTTGAAAATACAAGGGCATAACCTATACAATTTCTTGGTAGACTCCAAAGCTTCAGGGAACATCATGCCTTTATCTATATGCTAGAAGCTCAAACTCCATCCCACTCCATCCAAAGGTGCAGTAGCCCAACTAGACAAACCTAATGTAAAAATGGTAGGTGAGCTGAATAACTTCTAGATTCAGCTCATCCAAGACCCTTAGATATCAAGCATAGTCGACATCAAGTGGTGGACATCCCCAAAAATTATGGGATATTGTTAAGTCAGAATTGGTCTAAGGTGCTTAACGGGTATTTTTCCACCAACTTCTCCCACTTGTGGCTCCCTTGGGAGGGATAGTCTAACCAAATATGGGTAGAAAGTGAACCCAGGATGAAACAGGCCCTCACCAAAGTTGGGAGGGTAAATGAATTACTCTTCTCTAAATCCTCCCCTGGGGAGTACCAACCCCTAGAGATCCTAACTTTTGATTTCACCCCTAGGGAAGATCCCATAGTTGTTAAGAGAATTGAGGATATGGACAAAAAATTGAAGGGTGAGGTTAACTCATAAGGTAACATAGAAAATCCTACTACACTCCTATCTGGCACTTAATGTTGGGTGCATTATGAAAAACATTTCAAAATAGAGTGTGAGCCTTGCATCTCCACTACTACCCATCACATTAATGCACTCTGGGAGAAGGAACACAAAGCAGATTCACATGGACCCATCAATGATTCTAGCGATACACCCAAGGTGTTGCCTATCTAGGAATCCCAACCACAGGATCCTCCAAAAGTAAACCTCACCCATGTGACATCAAAGTCAGAGGAAACTCCTCCAAACCCTCCCAAAATCAATCCAAATGCCACTTCATCTTCCCAGCCCCAGAAAACTAACAATGACTTGTGGACCCTAAAGTTTGATGGATCGCAATCCAAAAAGGCTACGGGGCTAGAGTGGAATTGATCAACCCATGGGGGAAATCCTTCCTCGCATCTTACAGGTTGCATTTTGAATGCACAAATAATGTCAGAGAGTATGAGGCCTTGGTCCTTGGACTCCTATTTGCACTAAGAAAAGGGATCACCCGCCTCTGGGTAATGGGTGATTCAGAGTTGATCAATAAATAGGTCTAAAGCCAATATACTTGTCATAACAAAAGGATGGTCGGATACCACAACCAAGCATGGAGCCTAATCAAATATTTTGATTCCTTCGGCATTGAACTTATTCCCTGAAAACAAAACTACGTTCTGGTAGCCCTTGCCATATCTACCAGTACCCTTGAGCTAATGGTTGGCTCCCAGCTCTGAAAGGTTTCTGTTGAGATGGTCTCCACCCTGGCCATTCTAGACAATGTCACTCACTTTCAAGTCTTTGAGGATGACCAACATATTCTAGCCTTCCTTGCCAATGTTGGCATCTTTGAGGATCAGATAGTGGAAGAAAGAGACTATGATGATACCCGACAGGGTGATGAAGATGATGGGATCATAGACTTACCAACCAACACCATCCCTAAGGGGATGGTAGTGCTACAATGCATCTTTCACTCAGACCCTCTAGGCTAGGAGAAGATATCATCCTCCTTGGAGGGAGGAAAATTTGAAAAGATCAACATCATCCAGGTCGGTGAGGTAAAATTTGTGCACATTGGCACCTCCTGCTCCATTGAGGAGAAGGAGAAGATTCTCGTGGTTCTCTGAGAATACATTGATGTGATTGCATGGGGGTATGAGGATCTAAAGACCTATGACACATCCATCATGACCCATACCATCCCACTAAAACTAGATGCTAAGCCCTTCTGACAGAAGCAAAGATCGGTAAACCCACTGATAGAACCTCTAATTCATTAGGAGGTTCAGAAACTGCTGTTAGCCCGAATTATTTTTCCTATCCAACACACAACTTGGGTTGACAACCTCATCCTTGTGTGAAAGAAAAGTGGAAAAATCCACCTTTGTGTGGATTTTTGCAATTTGAACAAGGAATCTAAGAAGGATAATCACTCTCTCCCCTCATTGGATGAGGTATTGCAAATCATAAATGGATCCCAAATGATTTCCTTCCTGGATGGGTACTCTGGGTATAACCAAGTCATGGTTAAGTATGAGGATAGAGACAAAATGATGTTCACCACCAAGTGGGGAACATTTTCATATTGAAGGATGCCCTTTGGCCTGATCAAGGCAGGGGAAACATTTCAAAAGGCCATGGGCATTGTGTTTGAAGGCCTAGTTAATAGATGTATAATCATCTATATGGATGATTTGACAATCTTGTCCTAGGACAGGCATGATCACTCTGCTCACCTCGGCCAAATTTGTGAGAGATGTCACCAGTATGGAATTTCCCTCAACCCTAAGAAATGTATATTTAGGGTTACTGAAGAGAAGCTTCTTGGGAATATCATCTCCAAGAAGGGTATATCCATTGACCCTGATAGAGTTGAAGCATTGTTGAATCTACAAATGCCTGGTAGTAAGAAAGAAATGAGCTTTTTCTTTAGAAAGATAAACTTTGTCTAGTGGTTCATCATGGGAATAGCTGAGATAGTAAAGCCACCAATGACATGATGAAGAAATACAAAAATATTGAGTGGAGTCTGGAAGGAAAGCGGGCATTCACCCATATTAAGAAAATGATTGTGGAGGCACCAGTCCCGGCTAGTCCAAACTATTCTATCCCATTTCACATATACTCCTTTTCTTCACCACATTCTGCCATGATAGTTTTGACCCATAAGGTTGAAGGGGAAGAATGATCAATAGCCTTTATGAGCTCCCCTTTTAAGAATGCTAAAGTCTAGTATTTACCTTTGGAAAAGAAGGCTTTTGCTCTAGTCTGCATCGTGAAGAAATTTTGCCATTATATTCTCCAGAGAAAAGTGCACGCTATCATCTCAGACCAGGAAGTTAATTATTTTCTCTTGAAGAGTGAATTGGGTGAAAAATGGGGGAAATGGATGGCCATCCTCCAAGAATATGATTTAGAAATGCAACCCATGAAGATAGCCCAAGGCTAGGGACTATGTAGAGGGATGGCAGAAGGAACTCTAGACATTGAATGTCAAACTTACACAGTGGAATCCATCACTCAAGATCTATGGTATACTGGCCTGGTATACTTATTTTTGACTAATAGATTACTAGAGGGGCTTCCCCCAAACAAACATCATGCCCTGTAGCTGAAAAGTGCACATTTCATGATCAAAGATGGAACACTTTTCCACAAGAACTATGAGGGAGTGTACCTCTGGTGTATAGATAGGGTTCAGGCTACTAAAATGATTGAATAATTCCATGGGAAATTTGGAACCAGGCATGGCTCAACCGATGCCACTACCCACTAGATTCTCTAGGCTAGATAGTATTGGCCCTGCATCTTTAAGGATGTCTACACTCATGTTAGGAGATGCCACACTTGTCAAAAAATGACATGTCGTGAGTGGGACCTGGCTATGCCTTTGCAGTTGGTCTTTGAAGTCAGACCTTTCATCCAGTGGATGTTTGATTTTATTGGGGAAATCAACCCCAACTCATCTTCCAGCCACTGGTACATTCTGACTACTATTGATTATTGTACTGAGTGGTCTGAAGTTATTCCTTGCAAAAACAACATAGAAGA
This sequence comes from Thuja plicata, assembly GCA_018584345.1. NCBI lineage: Eukaryota > Viridiplantae > Streptophyta > Pinopsida > Cupressales > Cupressaceae > Thuja > Thuja plicata. The sequence goes on along the minus strand of MU223867.1, from coordinate 871,150 downwards.
TGTAGTTATTAAATTCCTGGAAGAAAACATAGTCACTCGATTCAGAATGCCTTTCACTATAGTGTGTGACAATGGTCTGAAATTTTCTTTGGTGCAACTACTTGAATGGACCTATGAAAGGAAGATCACCTTAAAGTTCTCCAGCAACTACTACCCCCAGGGTAATGGTGTGGCTGAATCTAACAACAAAAATCTACTTGAGGTGATCAAACATCTGTTAGAACAGAACCCTTAGGACTGGCACAAAAATCTTAAGTTATCCCTCTGGGTGGATCACATCAGAATTAAGTCAGCACTAGGAACTTCCCCATTTCATCTGGTTTATGGCCAGAATCTAGTATTCCCCATCAATTTGCAAATCTAGGTGTTATAGTTTATGTATTAATTTAATAGTCAGGACAAAATTGTGGAGGTTTGGCTTCTAAACTTGGTGAGAATGGAGGAACAAAGAGATGCGACACTAGAATATTTTGGGCATCACCAAGCAGTAGCTAAATGATGGTTTAACCGAAGAGCCTAGTATAAGTCCTTTCAAATTCTGGACCTAGTCCTTCTGTGGGACAAGGCCCAGGAAAAGAAGGGAAAGCACGCCAAGTTTCAACAACTCTAGCTTGGACCATATATGATATCTGAGATTTGTGGGGAAAATACTTATCACCTCAGTACTATGACCGAAGAAGCTGTCCCATTTCCTATCAATGGATAGTTCCTGAAGCACTATTTTGAGTAAGGCGGGTGGTAAGTTTTCCCAAAGTTGTATTTTATGTAAATTTCCTTCTTGTAAATATCTCTCCTAGTGTTCCTTTGGAATACCTTGTAAAAAATTTTGTTGGCTATCCTCTGGGACCACCCTCTTTCCATTTTTGTTTTGTTTTTTCAGATTTCTTTTTCTTTGCTTCTTGTTTTTATGGGTTTCTAGCACGTTTCCCTCTTCTTGTAGACAGGTATGCTTCACATAACATCTAGTCCTTGGAATGGTACCTTACACATTCTGGTGAATTTAGAATCCATTGTTAGCATGGGGCAATTGGTCTACACTCTGGAGTTATTTTGTAAGTATGATAACAGGTTACAAATAATATTCATCAGATTCATATCTTGAAAGTCTGAACACCGATTAATAGAAAATCCAAGAAGTAATTAATCACATGGTCCTTGAGGGCAGATTGGTTGCACTGGTTATTGGCCAAGTTGGAAAATCATAAAAATATCCCAGGTCTAGAATGTTCTCTCTTATTCGGAAATATGAATTAGGTGGCAAGGTGAAAGGAGTACTACCATGAAAATTAGCTAAGCTTAAGTTTCACAGTGAAAGAAGTACCACCTTCCCACCTTCAAGAGAAGAAAAGAAAAGAATTGACGAATGGAGAATTTTGGTATCCAGGGAAATATGCAAGAGAGGATGACTTTGTTCTTATTTTTTTAGTGCCTCCTCTCTGCTACTCTCAGAAATCATTGGCTTAATTTTTTTTCAAATCACACACCTCACAGTTGAGGAAGGGTCAAAAGATTGAATCAATGATGAGTCTAAATTTCTCAGACACCTTGCTCTTTGCAAGAAGAATGCTCCAAGTAAAGATTAGTTCTAGTTTTTCTAACCATAGATTCTGAAGTTCTCGAATGCACTAAGGAATTCATCCTAGTGGGTCACCATTTATTATGCCCTACATACCCGTCCCTACATTTTGTGGAAAAAATGTTGGGTCCCCCTTTTCCCCTTTTATTTTCCTTGGTTTATTTTTGTTTCCTTTTGTTTCCCTCCAAGATTTGCTTCTGCGAGGGTTATTTTATTTTTCTTTTTGTCTTCTTTCCTCTGGGACCCAATCTCAGGGTGTGTTTGTCTTTTTGAGTTAGCCAGATCCCAGACTCTGGGATTCTTTGCCATCATGTCTTCTTTTGTTGGAAGATGTGGCTACATGGAATCCCCAGGCCCAGAGTCTGGAGGTTTTCCTTTTTTTCTTTAGGGTTTGTGGAGGAAAATAACATGTTTTTACCCTAAGGGTATAAATAAGATTTACCAGTCACTTTCACACTTACAGCGATCAAAAAACTCAGAGTGATTAGAGTGATTCAAAGGCGATTAAGGAAATTCAACAAAAATTTTCTCTCTGGATTAATAGTTGGTTAGTAGTGATTAATGATGTTGCTTCATGGTCACTCAAAGGTGAATCAGTTCTAGAGTGCCTCTTGTGCTCATCCTCCCCGCATTCTTTGTGTTTTCAGGAAGGTCCTTTGGTTCTCCTTTTTGGTTTCGTTCTTCTTGGATTTTTCATTGTTTGTTCATGTGCATTTTTTGGTTTTCCATTTTGGTTTCATTCTGTTGTTTTGTCTATGCTTGTTTGTCCTCACCTCCCATTGGTGGGATAGCTCTACTAGAGGGTTGTCCACCCTCTGTGTAGTTTTAAAACAATGTAGATACCCTATATATTTTGTAAATTTATGTGAATGGCTTAATATAGTTTGTCTGGGGTCATTTTTTCTGTGGCTCTTATCGTGCTTTGGCCCTCTAATCAACATCTCTGAAGTGACAACTCCTCCTGAAAGTCTAGAGCTCCCAACTAACTCCACTTGGGCGGCCACAAAAACTAAGGCCTAGAAGATGCTAGCCAAACTACCATTAACCTCCAAATACCTAAGGGAGGGTGCTCTTGTGGGGTCCAAGGTGGACTCTAAGCTATAGGAAATGATAGATACAGAGCCTGAACTATGGGCTAAAATGCAGTGCTTGGTCCAAGCCATATACCAATAGAGGACTGCTGAAGATGATATAGAAAAATATATGGCCACCTATAGAATTATCAAGGCCACAAGTTTTCCCTACTCAGTGTAAGCACCAGAGCTAAGATAATCCAACTAGAGATTCTCTACAATGCTCCCACCTGGGTTGTTTTTCTCACTGATCCTCGACCACTACACTACCCGGCGCCATCATCAATCTAGATGCAGCCACTTTTGCTTCAGGGCTGGGGATCCCCCAATTCAAGAGAGCTATTTTTCTCCCCTAGTTTGTGTCACTAAAAGAGTTTGAGGAAGCATCCCTCCTCACTTGGAAACATCTCAACACTCACTGGTTGACATCCCTAAGGAGGGACTATAAAAAGATGAAGCTAGAAATTCCCCACGGGGACTTTAAAGAATGTATTTAGGTGGGAATCATATTTCTATGCAAGCTCTTTAGAGAGCCCCATGCCTGGGACTTTTTAGCATGGATATATTAATTTCTCTACTACATCACCACCCATAGTTAGACCTTTAACTGGGCGGCTATAATCACCAATCATGTAGATGTGTAGCTAAAGAGTGTCCTCCAGAATTCCAAATTCTACATGACATCTTATGTATTATGGGCATTGGCCCAATAGAGACCTAGTTTTTAGGGTTTGCAAATAGTCGGCATTCTTAGGAATGGGCCCGACTAGTTGGTTCCATGGGAGAATTATCCCAAAGTTCAGTGGGAACTTATCTTCCCTAATTGTTGCAGCGTAAACGATGCGTTCATCTACCACAACATTTTGACACTTACTCGGGACACCAGGTACCGGTTATCACAAGAGGTGATGAACCTAGTAGGCACTTATGGTAATTATTTTATTCAATTCCAGAAAAATACATACATTCGGGTGACCGGCTTCTCTAAGAAACCCTACCTACTCCCTAGGTTTTGTGGGGATAGGATCATTCTTTTAGAGTTCTGCAGGAAAATCCTGGAGCTCCATGCATTCTTTGCCTTGAAAAAGGTCATATCAGTTCCATTCCCGATAGTTTGTGGGAACTATTCTTGTAGTCTCACGATAGTAGAGGAGGCTGATAATGAATTAAGGAGTCTGGAACTGGTAGAATTCCACCATACCAGAATCAGTTTTTACCCTGTGGGAAAGATGAGAGAAACACTACCCTGGGCATCTATGCTACTGAAAGATGATATTGAATATTTCTGGGTGGATTTCCAGGACTTTTTTGATCTCTAAGCTTGGTAGCACTCCCATATGTCCAAAGGTTTAATGGAAGCCATCAACCTTCGAGGCTTCCCAAAAGATTTTGTAGACGATGGGCCTTTGGAGGACCCATTATATATTGAGTAGGGGATTGAAAAATTTGATCTCCCTTTGGTGGATTGGGGAACCCCAGAGAACCTAACAATTGAAGATGTGTATCGCCCCATTATAGATAATAGTCATAAGTATTTTGAGCAAGTGTGTCTGAGGAGCACCCAAAAAGGCCCTATTGTGAAGAGGTCTTCTTCAACCTCTGGAGCCGCGGGACCAAGCAAAAGTAAAGGGAAGGACAAAGAAAGTGCCCTTGCCCAAGTGCCTTCCCAAGGCTCACTCCCCATAATGGCACAAATATAGGAATAGATGAGGGTGTCTAGGTTGACTAGTGAGAAGATAAACGCTCAGCTTTCCCGTGGTCTCCTAGTAACTGCCATGGGATTTGCCCACATGGTGGGATCCCCTTCATTAGAAACACTAATGAGCAGATAGACATTCACCGAGGTGGAGTCTATAGATATTGTGGATGCTGGGCCTCATTATAAACAAAGAAAAAGTAGAAGGTAGCCCATCCCCCAAGTACAAACACAGGCCTCGACATGCCTAATGTTCCCCCAGTAGAAGTCAGTTCAGACTCCCCCAAACTAGATGATATTTCAGAAGTCTCTCCCCCACACGATGACTTTGATGACATCTTTGGGACGGATGAGCTCATGAACCCGCATGGAGAAATTGATAAGGTGGTGGAAGAAATTACTACCCAGGAGAAGGAAAGGACCCTCGCTAAGGAAGAAATCCTGGAAAAAGAAGTCACCAGAGAGAAGGAAGCCTGGGTAGAAGAAAAAAATGAGCTTGGGTGGGAGGAAACATTGGTCCAACGGACCGAGGTAGAATCAAGGAAAGTAGATGATGAGCAACCGATGACTGGGGAAACTGGACCTACAGGATCAACCCGTACCCCCAACTTTCATGCTCCAAATGCCTTTGGTTACTCTAGGTGACCAAGTGCCCCAGAGTACATTTGGTGAGGTGGTCTCAATGGCATAGTAGTCAAACATTGGCGAGACACCTCCACCACCTCCCAAGGATTTTCCAACAGAAAAGGATGTCCTGACAAATGACACTAAAGAAGAACAACAGCAAGAGGAAGACGGGAGAATCCCTGAAGATATAAATGTCAATGATACAAGTAATGTCGATGCCAATGAAGAGGAGATCCCAGACATCATGGTTAAGGACACCACCAGGGTGGAAGATACCGAAACCTATAGAGAGCGGGAACAAGTATAGGAACAAGAAAAGGAGAAAGAACTTGATGAAATTGCAGATATCAGGAATGCACCGCCAGACACCGAAGGGAGTTCCAATACTTAGGCCTTAGCAACAAAACTGCCCCAGCCACCACAATGGCTGGTGGAATCCAGAAAGAGAAAGGCCTTGGTGGTAGCAACAGGTGTTCCCCCCTCCTTGGCTGAGATGATGGACCAGAATTTAGAAGCCAAAAAGCCAAAAATGGCCCGGACAGTCCATACCCTCTAGACTAGTCTGGGAGGAAGCACAGTTGCAATAGTTGCAACACCTCTCCCAGATACAGACATGGAAACCCCAAGAGCTGAAGATTATGCAATCACCAAGGTACCTCTAGGGAGGAGAGATAAGCAGGGAGAGTTAGACCTGCTATGAGAGGTGACCCGGGTTGTGGAAGCTTGGTATGATAAATAAACATAGAAGTTGAAGGAGGAAAGAGTGAAGAATGAAAATCTCCTTGGACTTCTAGCAGAGCTTACACAACCACTGGCCAAAATTCATCCAACATCCTCCACTTCTGGACCACTTCTTCTGCATGGTGACATGGATTCTTTCAAGGCCATGAAAAAGAAGGTATAGGATGTGGATAGGTGGATCATTGAGCAGATAAAGGCCATAAGGAAATTTTTAGATGTATCACTCCCAAACCTTTACTTGACAAATAATCTCTTGGGCTAAGTAACCAATTCCATTGTCCTATGGGAAGGAAACTTTGAGAAATATGAAGGGTGGAAGACTGGGTTAGATGAAGTCATCAACTCTAGAGAAGAGGTCATCACAGACATGAGAATTTTGGGAGAGGAATCATTCAAATCACTCCAGACCCAGTACTCTAGACTTGACCTCAATATTGTGGTGTGCAAGAAATTGATCATGACCCTAAGGGAGAAATTCACAGTGGTCCAGTACCCATTGGACCTATTCAAAGAATTCATTGTAAGGGTGTCACAAGTTGACCCCTTCACCACCAGAACATGGGCCCTGAGGGACTACATCCTCAGTAAATATGATGAGTTGATGGACTCCCGATATCACTCCGCTAGAGACTTTGACAGAGGGAAGCTATCAAGAATATCTAAGATGATGCTTCAGGCTCATGACTCTGTAAAATTTGTAGATGAATTCAGGAATAGAGCCGGAGAGGTTTAAGAGAAGTTTGAGGCTATCTGCGATCGGTGGAGTAGCATTAAGGACATAGATGAAGATGGCATCAGCCAAGTTTTGGAGGCATTCAAGAACAGTAAAGGACAATAAAGTTCTCCGGATTCTGGGGATTTTCATCAGCAAGGTGTATTTCAAGAATTCATTATTATTTAAGCATAAGTTCCCAGACTCTGGAATTTTAGATCCAATAGTTTTGTATTCTTTTGGTGACCCGTGTCTAGTTTCCCCGGAGCTGCCCGTTCACTATCCAATAGTTAATAACGGGGTCAGAAGGTAGGTGATCCCAATAGGGTATGTCAGGCGAAAGAATGGTCCTGACAGATGGTCTTCCCAATGCGCTGCTCTAGCATTAACTAACTGACATGTCTAAGATAGTAAGCTGCATATTGCATTGATGAGGCATGTGGCCTCAAACTCTAGAAAGATCAGATTTCTTCTCTTCTTCCTCTGGCACTCTTCATGAGGCCGATTCTTCCATACTTTCTTCTTATCTTATTCTTCTGACATGAAAGACCTCGGTTCTCTTCAAGGTGATTTTAAAGGTGGTGCAGTTAATACCGGCCATTGGATATTATATTTTATTGTTGAGTATAAAGTTAGATTAGGTTAGTTTTAGAGCAAGTATGTGTATAAATAGCCAGTCTAACCTCATTTCAAGGGTTGGTGAAATTGATGATTTTGCACTCCATACTATTAGCATTCAGCATTTTCATTTCTTTTACTTGCAGAGCTCAATGATCCGTAGTTCTTAGTAGTTCTCAGTACTTAGATTCTCTCTTGGAGCCATTGATGTACACACCAGTGTTGCTGGAAACCTGTTAATAAAGAGGGAAGAGTTCTGGAAATGAAGTTGTTGGGATTCTGATCTCTGAGTTAACACTCTTTTGTGCTGTATGTTTCTAATGTCCTTTGCTATAATGTTTTAAGTAGATTAAAGACCTCTTTTCCCCTTGCTATTGAATATGTATGAACTGATGGTTATGTATACATTCAGTATTTAGTGTATTATGTTAGAGCATAGTTAATGTTTGAAATATTTAGCATAACTATAAGTAGAAGAAATGAACTCCTAACTCTAGCATATCTTTTGAAGTTTATTTAGTAAACTAATGCATGCTTGCAAGAAAACCTGACCCATTAACAAAATCCCTGGAGAAGAAGAGCCAAACAATGAGCTATCCCCCCGAAAAAAACAGTCACACACCCAAATTAGCTCCCCACACTATCGAGACTCGACACTTAGGTGCTTGAAGGCTAGGAGAATTTATTCCCCGGACAACCTTTATAGGCGAAGTTGGCCGGTACCTGGGTACTGGGTGACAACTTACATCTGTTGATGAGACCAATCACAAAGTCTCGTCAACAAGATTGTGGGCCCATGTGCTCCTGATAGTTGGATTTTTGTTGAGTCATCTCTTGGTGTTTTTTCCCTATTTTTGTTTTCTTTTCTTTTGGTGTGTTTCTTAGAGTTATTTTTTGTAATTTAATTTCATGTAGACTTAGCTGTTCTAGTTTAATTTCATATAAAGATTGCTAAAGAGGTGTCCTTTGTTATTGCAGAACTGGGAACCTTGATGTGGAATATTATGAACCGATGAGATAAAGAAATTATTCAATAGGATTGACTTGTAGCTATATGAAGATGAGGAAAAAGAGAATTTATATTCTACCAAGAACATTGTTCAACAATTCATGGGAATCATGACTGTGGTGAACAAAAAAGATGATTTGCTATAAATGTTCCAATTCAAGGAAAATATAAAGAAAATCGTGAATGGAATTAGAGAAGTTCAAAAGTTTGAAGCATGCCTTCTAGGTTTAGGGAGAGGCAATAGGGGAAGCTGAATTTATGAAGTTGCTCAGTTCTGATGAAGTCCAAGAAGTTGTAAAGAGATTTTGTAAAGCTCAGCCAAAAATTCTAAAAAAGTCATTTTGGACATAGCCATTTTTCTAGTCATGATTTTAGAGCTTCAGAGATGTCAACAACCTCGAAATCCTAAAATCCAAAAAACCCCAAAATGTTGAAAGTTCTAAAATCCCAAAATCCTGAAATGCCAAAATGCCAAAAGTGTGGAAATGTTGAAATGCCAAAAGTGCAGAAATGTTGAAAGTGCCAAAATCCTGAAATGCCAAAATGTCAAAAGTGTCAAAATGTCGAAAGTGTTGAAATTCCAAAATGCATAAAGTGTCAAAATGCCAAAATGCAGAAAGTGTTGAAATGTCATGTTGAAAGTGTCGAAATCTTGAAACCCCGAAACCCTGAAACCCCGAAATCCCAAAAAAAATTCCAGACTTAGTCAAATTTTGTAAAATGAAGATTTTTGACACATCCATTTTTTTTGAAGAAATAATTTTTCATACTTAGCCATTTTTTCAAAGGCTAGTTTAAAACTTTGGAGTAGAGGTCGGGGTCTGAAATTCTGGGTGTTTCCAGCAAGATCACTTTTTTGCATGGAAGTTGAACTCCAGATCAGGTGGGTGCCTAACTAGAGTTATTTTTGGAAGGCTTAAGGGTCCCCTATCAGTTCCCATTGCAAGGAGAGCCTTAGATGAAGATTCCAAGGGAGAACTCCGAGATCAAGAAGAAGACTCCAGTTGCATGTGAAGAAACCCCATCTTCTTTCTCTTTCTTTTCTTGATGAGTTTGATCCCTCTTGAATGGAAAAACTGATTGTAAATGGATTAAAAATCCATGAAAGTTATCTAGTATCATTTAGCAATAGTTTTCCTTCAGCAAATTTTTATTTTTATTTCATTTTCATTAATTTAGAGTCTCTGATTCCCTAATTTTGGCATTCAGAGTTGTAGATAAGAACTCTATATATTGTAATCAAAAGCAATGTAAATGGAGAGGATTCCTCATACAATAAAATCTACAATTTTGTGCTTCATTCATGGTGTGAAATTTCTGCTATCTATGCAAAAGTGACAAATTTGTACATGCTTGTTCATTATTTTCAAAGAGCCAATTATTTATTGTGTTTCAAATCTGTATTTCTTTCAGTTAGAGTTTGTTGTTATCTATCTACCTTGTTGTGACAAATGTGTTGTAGAGATCATCTATTGGGCTTTACAATAAATTCATCTCATGTGTGCGCACGTCTTGGTGGCTTCATGATTTGATAGGTTTTGAAAATATTGCACGAGTGAATACATTTTCTCTCCAAACGATTGCACCCATCGAGTACAGAATTGTGACATCATCTGATTTATACTTCATGGGTTTGTTCCAAATCTCTCCATCATTCAATTTGCAAGGGAAGATCGACAATGGTTTATTTCTATTAGGATTTCATTTCAGAAAGTTCATTTCATTTCTTGTTACCTTACTCATTTAAATTCTATCATAATTTTAAAAGTAATCATCTTTAGAAAATACAAAATTACATCTTTAATTAAAACACAAATCTTTGATAAATCACAAAATACCAAAAAAGTACTAAAGTTGTTTTGTAGTTTGATGTCTTGAACATACCAGCAAAGGCCTCCTCATGAACATTCATATTTATCTTCAACTGAGTAACCAAGTAGGTTGTGACCCAACCCCAGAGAACCTTGGGAATAAGTTTGTTATTCTTTGAAGAGAGGAAATTGAATCTTGAGATCCTAGTGGGTGACTTGTGTCAAAATGATGCTCAACAATAGTGGTGCTAGATGGAGGGCTGAATTAAGACTCATTCTGAAACAACTTATAAATCAAAGCATTTGTGGTATGAAAACTCTCCATTTTCATACCAATAGAAGTGGCACTGGAAGGAGGGTGTCAAGACTAAAAAGTTGGACAACATCGGATCTTTCTCTCTAGAATGACTCAAGCGAGTGCTTAGATCATCTCCAAAAATAGGTGAGTTCCTTGAACTCACTCATCACCACAGAACTCACAATGATAAAACAAATTCAAGAGAGAATCCCTCTTTCCATCATGCTGAACCACAAAATCCACTCAGACAATAATCACACATTGCTGTCCTGACTGTCCTCACAGACATTAACCAAAATAAGAACTTACAAAATTAGATAATTGGTGGTATGCAAACCCTCAATCATCATGCCAATATAAGTGGTTCTAGAAGGAGGTCCAAATCAAAGTATTTCATGGTTACATGCACACTTTAATGGGTTGCATCTTGAAAAGATCTAGCTTCAATGGGTAGTCCTTTGTGTATACTAGGAGGTTCCCATGATATTCCTTTACATGCACACAATAGGCTTCCCTTATTCTTCGCCAATAATGGACAAAATACTGCAAACCATGTAATGATTTACAAGGATCTAATTTTTTTTCTTAAAATTGAACATGAAGATTTTTCTTGCAATCTATTTGTAAAGACATTTAAAGGTGTAGCGCTCCAATGGTACGCAAGTTTTTCATCCAATTCTATTTACTCATGGGTTAAATTAAAGGATTTATTCTTAATTCAATTTGATATCAATGTGAGTGTGCAATATTATGTATTCTACTTTGATTTTGTAAGAAGGATACCTCAAGAGTCTATTGCCCAATTTAATCATCAATTCCTTCTCATGTATTAAAGGCTCCAAGATTCAAAAAGGATGGTGCATGATTTGAGGTGAAAAGAACATTATTTATGGTGTTTGGATGTCTCATTTGTAAGCACAATTAGATCTTTGGGTGAGATTACTACCTTATATGATGCATTCAGTAAGGCTCTTTTCTTGGCACAATGTGGATGCAATGTTACAAATGGTACAGATGGTCCAGATGGAATCTTCAATATGCAATTGATTGAATGTTGCCAATCATTGCAGCAATATGTCAATCTATTCAACACATCAAATTAGTTGCAATCATCTCATGTGACCAATTACAACCCACTTGATCTCCAAAATACACAGTCAACCAATAGAAAGAATCAGATCAATCATTTTCAAGATCAGATTTGTAGTCAAAATGCCCATGCTGAAACATTGGATGCATATATTTTACCCCCCAATGATGCTCCTTTGTCTATATTGTCATACTCTTTTTGTACTCCAACACTTAATACATCAAGTTATGATGATACTTCACATGGAGATCTTGTTGGATAGTCATATGAGCATTATAAGTGGTGCAACAATGAAGATGAAATAGGTCTAAAAGTCTGCAACAATCAAGAGCTCAGGTTACCAAATGATTTTTCCACAAAAATTAGTCTTGAGGTATAAAGAGATGAAAAACAAACCCAAGAGTATGAGACATATTCAATGCTGCCCCAGAATTATGGTCACGAACAATCAACAAATGATAAATATTTGACATCTTCACAAGGTGATTTTGATGACTCTTTTGAGGTTGAGAAAATTTCAAATGATAAAGATGCGGATACTCATAATCTATGTTGGGTGGATATTCCACTTGAGAAAAATAGACTGAATGAGAGGTCGCAAGAACTCAGTATTCTAATGTCATTATCAGATTTTGCATGGATGGATGGATGTAGGATACACCTCACTAACCAACATTGTGAGGTGGATTGCCATGTTTTCCTTGGAAAGATGGACTTCTATTTGAAAGTAAAGATGACTATTGAAGAGGTATTAATTCCTATAGTGGATCATTGGGATAATCAATCAAGGAAGGAAGAAGATGAATGTGATCAAACCCATGAGATTCTAGAAGATATTTGCTTGTCTGATGAGGAAATTAAAGTGATCAGCATACAAGAGGACTATGGTAAGAAAATTCAAAATGATGCAAAGGGTGAAATTATAGATACATTCATAAACATTTTCATGACAAGTGAAAGTGAAGAGGTATCTTCTTATAAAATTATGAGTGATGATGTACTTTATTCTTTGAATTCCAATCATGATGAAACCCAAATAGAGGAGATATAAGAGGTTCAAAAGGATGATCAAAGGGTTTTCCTAGGGTTTTCAACACTCACACATGGCCAACAACGTGGAATGAGGGACTTACCAATCGACAAACAAGATGAATCTTTGTCTCTATCATCGGATGAGGTAGATAAAGTGCTTGATTTGGTATCATGCTTGACTAAAGAAATGTACATCTATGGGTGTTCCATGTGTATATCAGACCTTGTAGTATCTAGTTCATGTAGAGTTCATCCTTTCAATCTACATCCAGAAGTAATTTGTCCTAACTTTATGCTAGCTTGGGAGATTTCTTTAAAAGGTAAGAAATGTTTTGAACATGTTTCTTTAAATCTTGAGAGAGAAAATGATTTGATTGATGATACTAATGATTCTTACAATTCAAATTTCATGCTTATGATTGAAGTTGTTAGTCCTAATGAGGTTAATATGATGATTCATTATTTAGGCCTCATGATGATTATAGGAAGGATCATAGGCATGATGCTTTTCCTTTTGAGCCTTGTTGCAAAGACAGGTATAGTACATCACCAATGCCTATGTCTTCTTATGGTGTACATGTACTTGATGAGGATAGAGTAGTGTACCTTGAGTTAAGACCTCCAGAAAAAGAAATCATGTTGTGTGAGTATACACCCATGGTTGGGAACTCACTAAATCAGGTTGTATCTCCCCACTATCCCTTAGATTTTGATAATTTCCAATTTCAATACGATGCTAAGGATGAAAAAAGTGTTTGTGGATTAACCATGATCATGGAGAGTTGCCACAAATCTAATTTTGTATAATTTGTACCTAGAATTTGAAGAAAGTTTGTCTAAATTTTATTTTTCTAAGTACAAAGATGAGTTTTCATTCCTTAGAACTATAAAAGACACATTATTGCTACTACATGGAAAGGAAAATCAATTAACCAGTAACTCATATGATTTTTGTTCTAAGTCTTTTGTATATAATTTATCTCTAGTTTTGAATAAGTAGGTGTTAGTGTTTTCTTTGGGTTTTAGTAGTTAGTTTTGTTTCTTGTTTCCTTTTTGTGAGTGTGTCTTTCTTTTTTTCCTTTTTGCTTGGTTGTTTTTCTTCCTTTTGTTTTTCGTTCTTTGGGTAAAATTTTTTTGTCGGGGATGTTCTCAAAAAGTGGTCTATCCCAACTAGTCATCGATGAGAGGCAAAGGTATTTCTTAGTCAAAATTTCTAAAGAGATGTATCTTGCAAAAAGTTGTACATGGGGATCAGAAATGGTGATACCTTAATCTGAAAACCAAGGTGATGTTCAATGTTGATCATCCTAAATCATGAGATATACATTAAAAAATGAAATTGGAAACATTGGTTTCTTGGGCTATTGTCAGTTAGAGCCAACACCAGCATGTTGACATGGGTACCCACTAGTCCTACAACCCTTCTCCATTTGCAACCTGACTATAAAAAAGGGTAAGGAAAGAGAGGACAAAAGGAGAAGGATGTGAAATCAAAATGAATCATTCAAAGAAATGGTCACTACGGTGATTAGAATATTATACCAAGGTAGCACATTCTAAGCCCTACCTAGGTTTATCAAAAGAAATAAAAGGAAGGCATTCAAGAAGTAGCATACTCAAAGCACAAGTGCCCTGAACCAGTCACCAATAAAGAAAGAAGAAATAATTTAAAAGAGAGAATCCTCCAAATACCTCTACTTCAAATATCATTAGAAGATAGAGAGGGGTGACTATAGAAATCTCTACCAGGGATATAGACACTTTCTATAAGTAGAGAAAGGCTATATTGGGACTCTGGGGAAACTTTATCGGGGCTATGGATGCATGACTGGCAACAGAGCTCTTCTTGGGAAGCCCTTGTCAACATTGTAAAGGTTTGTTTTGGTTGATATTCATTTAAGTTATCTTCATCAAAATGTCACACAAATGAACACACAAGTGCACACACAGGAAGAAGCAATAGAAGAATTCAATTTTCAGAGTTGGAAAAAGAATATTTCCATGAGTGGTACTTGCGTTTGGTTTATTGCAAGACAAGTTTCCTCAAGTTATTTGCTGATAAAGAAATGCCTTGGTCATTTCTTCTTTTGTTTGGCTATTTATTATGGTTCCATAACATAAAACCTATGTTGGCCACTTGGCCTAATGGGGACCCCCTTTTTTTTTGGGTGTTTCAGCATTTTGGTCAATTTGATTAGGCATCTGGTGAGTCAAATTGTGGGCCCACATGCTCTCGATAGTTGGATGTCAGTTGAGTCAACTTTTGGTTTTTTTTCCCTCTTTTGGTTTGTTTTCTTTTGGTGTATTTATTAGAGTTATTTTGTGTAATTTCCTTTTGTGTAGACTTAGTTGTTCTAGTTTAATTTCATATAAAGATTTCTAACAAGGTGTCCTTTGTGATTGCAGAACTGAGAACCTTGATGTGGAATATTATGAATCGATGAGATAAAGAAATTATTTGATAGGATTGACTTCCAGTTGTATGAAGATGAGGAAAAATAGAATTTATATTCTTCCAAGAACATTATTCAATAATTCATGGGAATCATGGTTGCGGTGAACAAAAAATATGATTTGCAGTAAATATTCCAATTCAAGGAAAATATGAAGAAAATCATGAATGACATTAGAGAATTTCAGAAGTTTCAAGCATGCCTTCCAGCTTTAGGGAGAGGCAATAGGGGAAGATGAATTTATGAAGTTTCTCAGTTCTAATGAAGTCCAAGAATTTTCAAAGAGATTTTGTAAAGCTCACCCGAAAATCCTAAACAAGTCATTTTGGACTTAACCATTTTTCAGTCATGAGTTTTTCAGAGTTTTGGAAATGTCAACGACCCCAATATCCCAAAATCTTGAAAACCTAGAAATGTCAAAAGTGTTAAAATCCTGAAATCCCAAAATGTCAAAAGTGCCAAAATGTCAAAATGCCAAAAGTGCCAAAATGTCAAAATACCGAAAGTATCAAAATCCCAAAATGTCAAAATGTTGAAAGTGGCAAAATGCTAAAAGTGTCGAAATGTCAAAATGTCAAAAAGTGCCAAAATCTTGAAATGCCAAAATCCCGAAGTGCCAAAATGGTGAAAGTACCAAAATGCCAAAAGTGTTGAAATCCTGAAACCCCAAAATCATGAAACCTCGAAATCCCAAATTTTTTTCCAGACCTAGTCAGATTTTGCAAAATGAAGATTTTTGACACAGTCATTTTTTTGAAGAAATAATTTTTCATACTTCACCATTTTTTCAAATGCTAGTTTTTTGGCCTTTCAACCTCTAAAAGTCTAAAATTTCAGGGGTCCCAAATGTGGTTCCACACTTAGTCAAATTTGCACTTGGCAAACTTTGGAGTAGAGGTCGGGGTCTAAAATTATTTGCTTTCACTGAGATCACTTTTTGCATGGAAGTTGAACTCCAGATCAAATGGGTACCTAACTAGAGTTTTTTTGGAATTACTAAGGGTCCCCTATTAGTTCCCACCACAAGGAGAACCTCAGATGAAGATTCCAAGGGAGAAATCTAAGATCAAGAACAAGACTCCAGTTGCACGCGAAGAAACCCCATCTTCTTTATCTTTCTTTTCTTGATGAGTTTGATCCCTCTTGCATGGAAAAACTAATTGTAAATGGATTAAAAATACATGCAAGTTATCTTGTATCAGTTAGCAATAGTTTTCCTTTAGGAAAGTTTTATTTTTAGTTTATTTTCATTAATTTAAAGTCTCTGATGCCCTAATTTTGGCATTTAGAGTTGTAGATCAGAACTCTATGTATTGTAATCAAAAGAAATGTAAAAGGAGAAGATTCCTAATGCAATAAAATATACAATTTGTGCTTCATTCATGGTGTAAAATTTCTTCTATCTATGCAAAAGTGATGAATTTTTGCATGCTTGTTCATTATTTTCAAAGAGCCAATTATTTATTGTGTTTCAAATTGGGATTTACCATAAATCTGTCTTGTGTGTGCGCACATCTTGGTGGATTCATGATTTGATAGGTTTTGAAAATCTTGCATGAGTGAATACATTTTCTCTCCAAACGATTGCACCCATCGAGTAGAGAATTGTGACATCATCTGATTTATACTTCATGGGTTCGTTACAAATCTCTCCATCATTCAATTCACAAGGGAAGATCAACAACGGTTTATGTACGTTAGGATTTCATTTTAGCAAGTTCATTTCATTTCTTGTTACCTTACTCATTTAAATTCTGTCATAATTTTCAAAGTAATTATCTTTAGAAAATACAAATTATATCTTTAATTAAAATACAAATCTTTGATAAATTGTAAAATACCAAAAAAAGTACTAAAGTTATTTTTTAGTTTGATGTCTTGAACGTACTAGCAAAGGCCTCTTTGTGAACATTATCATTTATCTTCAACTGATTAAACAAGCAAGTTGTGACCCGACCCAGAATAACCTTGGGAGAAAGTTAGTTATTATTTCAAGAGAGGAAATCAAATCTGAAGATCCTAGTCATTGACTTGTGTAAACATGATTCTCAACAAGATGGAGTCTCAATGTGAGGAGTAGGAACATGAATATAAGCCTCTAATCCATTGGAACATGAAAACCTTGTAATATACTCAAGCTCCCCTAAAGTATTAATATCAAAGGGAACAAAGTTTATATATCCAAGGGGAAAAAGATAATCTACTACATGTTACTCTAATAATTGAGAGACATGAGAGTCTCAATGCATCTCTCAAAGTCTTTTCCAAAATATGTGTAGACACTAAAGGCTTGATATAGTCCACATAGTGTCTGCATGATCAACACTAGAAAAAATCACTCCTAAAACATGATCTATGATAATATCCTAAGTTGATCTACCCCTTGGTGTTATTTATCATGGTATGATTTCATGCAAATAAAGTGAAAGATCCAACCACATGAGTTGTGTTGGGATGTTATTTTGTAATTACCCTATGCTAGGATGAAAATAGTAGGATAAAAAAACCTATAATAACTTATCAAATAAAATAATCAACCCCCCAAAACCTTAGTACATATAAACTAAATCTCATTATGGCATATCTGTTACGAATAGTAGTCCAGAAATGCAACTGAGAAGGGGGGTGAATCAGTTGTGATACAAAATATTAAACTTTAAACTTTATAAACCAAAAATTCAATGCAAATGATAACACAGTAAATTCCAACACAATAGCACAATACTTGTTGCTGAGGAAACCCTATTAAAGGTAAAATCCCAATGGGAATTAGCACCCACAAATGATATACTCAGAGAATAGTATCCCTGTTAAAATATTTAGCCATGTTAGGAGCTTATTACAACATTATAGTACATAGTCCCTATTAAAGGATAAACCCTGTTAGGAGTCAAGAGTAATAGTGGGCACACTATCCAAAGAATTTTAAGGCCACCCTGAAGGATTTCCAATCTAAACAAGTGTATATAGAAAATATACAATCCAATGAACTTTCTGATAGAAAATATATTTTCTTGGTCAGTTCCAATGAAGTATTCTTATCACAAACTCTGCTCTACATCCAACAGCCAAACAAGACTCATAGCTTTCACACTTCTTTGCCTTTTCAATCTCTACCACATCTTTCCAAAAGAAAATATCTTTCATACATACCCTATTATAATAATTGATTTTTTCGGCCAATTAAGATTTCCCAATATACAAATAATTGATTAGATCAGCCACTTAAGGATTTCCAATATATAAATAATTATCTAAACCCTTACTAAGATACAAAAGGTACCTAAAAAAAGTAAAAATCAATTACAATACATCAGTTATACTCCAAGATCTGCAATCCATGCTGAAAATCAATAATACATGCTACATCTCTAAAGTAAGCCACAAAATAGGTCTCTTCCATAATACACACCACAGCTGACATCACCAACATGTCCATGACTATCGATCATTATCCAACTTTCCTCAATGTGTCCTATGTCATCCCATAAGCTTTCATACCCTAAAAAATCTTTGCCTGTAAGATATACCCAAAACACAAAGAACTGCTCTATTAAGCATCACTATCACATCCCAGATACTAGTCTTTACTAAAACATCTGTAACATCACCAATATGAAATATTAAGCCAAGCGACCTTAGGAATAGGGTCATCACACATCCTTCTCCATATCCTTGTATTTGATCATTTTGAATCATCCATACATTGTTCGTACACTTCTATCAGTTATCATAACCAGTTTGTTCTTTCCACAGAAACATATGTTGACATCGATGATAAAACATGAATATCAACAACAAAAATAGTACCCAAATTTGATATCATCCAACAATCACCCCCTTTGGCATTGAAAAAAATATATGGAAATATCCATTAACCCAAAAATTACTCTCTCTGAATACAATCTTCTCAATGTCCTCAACACAAATCTCCCCATAATAGTAGGGATTTTCACATAGAATCTTTCCCCCTTTGGCAGCAATGGCAAAGGGTGCCATAACTCATCTATAATATTCTATAAGGTAAATATTTTTCAAATCTTCATGTCTAATAGCTAGGTACAAAATCACCCAAATGTATTCCATAGTGTTCCTGTGATCACTCCCCCTGAGGAGTATATCCATACATCAAGTCCAAAAAATGGTATAGCTATGAATGCCACTAGATTGATGCATGTCTGCTTCAATAAATTACCCCTGGGAGGGGTTCTCACCCCAAGCATGCTTCTAAGATATTCAAAAGAATCTTTTGGCAAAGTTTTTGTAAATATATCTACTATCTATTCCTTTGTGCTAATATACTCCAGTCTAATATCTTTCTCTTCTACCTTCTCCCTCAAGAAATGATACTTAATATAAATATGTTTAGTCTTTGAATGCATTACTAGATTCTTTGACATATTCATTGTGCTAGTGT
This sequence comes from Thuja plicata, assembly GCA_018584345.1. Taxonomy (NCBI): domain Eukaryota; kingdom Viridiplantae; phylum Streptophyta; class Pinopsida; order Cupressales; family Cupressaceae; genus Thuja; species Thuja plicata. Next base: position 851,997 of record MU223867.1, on the reverse strand, counting down.
TATCACAGTGGATAACTACTGGCTCTTCAAAAATTATTCCAATGTCCTTCAGCATTTGTATCATCCAAACAACTTGTGTACACTTTATTGCAGCAGAAACATACTTTGATTCAACAGTAGACTAAGAAATACAGTCCTACTTCTTACTTAACCAAGAAACTAGCCTTTTCCCAAGGAAAAATTCTCCACCACATGTACTCTTTCTATCATCCACATTACCTACCCAATCAATATCAGTGTAATCTTGTAAAATAAAGTAATCTGATTTTTCATACCACAATCCATATTCTTTTGTTCCTTCAGGTATGTGAAAATTCTTTTTACAGCAGTAAGGTATGTCTCTTTAGGGTCTGCTTGATATCTTGCCACAATTCCACCTACATTGGAATTATCTGGTCTGGTGTGAGTTAGATATTGTAAACCACCAATCATCAAGATGTACATTGTCTGAAAAACACTTTGAGTCTCATCATTACTAGTTAGTTTGTATCCAGTCACCATGGGTGTGCCAACAGTTTTACAATCTTCCATTCTAAAAAAATTCAACATTTCCTTAAGATACTTGGTCTGAGATATAAAAATACCATTCTTACTCTGATTAATTTTCAAACCAACAAAATTTTTTATCTCACCAATCATTGACATTTCTAATTCATTTTCCATTTCTTTAGAGAACTTCTTGCTCATCTTATCATTGCCTCCAAAAATGATATCATCAAAAAAAAATTCTATGATTAAGATTCCATCTTCATCAATTCTTAAATATAAATTACTATCTGCATTACCTTTTTTGAAACCAAGATGAAGTAAATACTTGTCCAGCCTTGCATACCATGCTCTTAGTGCTTGTTTTAGTCCATATGATTCTTTCTTCAACTTACAAACCATGTCTTCATTTTTTTTCAAAGGAAATCCATCAAGTTTCTCTATGTATACTTCTTCTTCCAAATCTCCATTCAAAAATGTTGAAATCACATCCATCTGATATTTTTTAAAGTCTTTATGTGCAACATAAGAAAGAAATAATCTCATAGCTTCTAGCCTAGCAACAAGAGAAAATGTTTCTTCAAAGTCTATGCCTTCTTGTTGTGAGTAGCCTTTACAAACTAGTATATCTTTATTTCTTACCACTCTTTCTTCCCCATCCATCCTGTTTCTGAAAACCCATTTAGTTCCAATCACATTTTTCTTCTTAGGTCTTGGAACGAATTCCCAAGTATTGTTTTTTTTTATTTTTTCAAGTTCTTCTTGCATAGCTTTATTCCAAGATTCATCTCTACATGCTTCATCAGTAGTTTTCAGTTCAAATTGAGAAATTAAACAAATTTCATCTCTAACTCTAGATCTAGTCATCATACCTTTACTTGCATCACCAATGATGTGTTCTTAAGGATGGTTCTTCTTAACATACCTCAAAGTCTTAGGAGTCTCAGTAAGCTCAATTAATTCATCTTCAATCTCATTATCAACCATCAAAGGTTCTTCAGGTTTAGTAGTGACCTCTTTTATCTCTAAAATCTGACCATATTCATACATTCTTTCCTGAATATGAAACTTTTCATCTATCCTCACATTAGCGCTTTCAATAAAATTTATCAATCTCATATTGAAACATTTATATGCTTTTATCTTAGTAGAATAACCAAGGAAAATACCTTCATCACTTCTAGCATCAAACTTCCCTATCTCATCATCTATTTTGATATAACATTTACTTCCAAATATTCTGAAATATTTTACAGTAGGTGTGTGATCAAACCATAGTTCATTAGGAGTCTTACTTGTACCTTCTCTAATCTGAATTTTGTTCAAGGTGAACACAATAGTACCAACAACTTCCCTCCAATGAACATGTGATATATTTCCTTCCAACACCGTAGTTCTTGCAGCATCTAGTATTGTTTTGTTTCTTTTCTCTAGTATCTCATTTTGTTGTGGTGTCCTAAGTGTAGATGTCTATCTGAATATTCCATGCTCTTCACAGTAGGAATTAAATAAATCTAATGTAAACTCACCACCTCTATCTGATCTCAAATATTTTATCTTTAAACTAGATTCATTCTCAACTTTTACTTTGAATAACTTGAATTTGTCAAATGCTTCATATTTCTCTCTCAAATATGTAACCCACATCATTCTATAAAAGTCATCAACAAAAATTATAAAGTACCTTTCACCATAATAATATCTTTTTCTTGTAGGACCACACAGATCTATATGTACCAGATCCAAGTTCCCATTTGCTAAATAATATTTTCTTTTAAAACTACTTCTATTCTTCTTCCCCATAACACACTCTCTACACATAGTGTTAGATTGTTTCACAACCTTAGGTAGATCTCTTACAACATTTTTCATACATTCCTTAACAATGTTATCAAAGTTAATATGACAAAATCTTCTATGCCATAGCCAATTGTCATCAACCTTCACAATAAAACAAGAATCTTCAGATGTATTCAATTCAAATATATTACCTCTAGATTCAGTACCAGATTCAATCAAGTCTCCTAATTTACTTCAGATTGAACATTTACTATCAATGAATTTCAATTGATAACCTCTATCCACTAACTACCCAACACTCAACAGATTATGCTTAAGTCCATCAGCAAGTAGTACATTGTTAGTATTAGTCTTTCCATCCAGAGGTATAGATCCAACTCCAATGATAATCTTAGGAGTATTTTCACCAAATCTAACAACACCACCATCATATCTTTTCAGACTCACAAACTTATTTTTATCTCCATTCATATGATGTTAACAACCACTATTTATAACCCATTCAGATTTGTTTTCAACGTGGGATACTAAGGCTTTTTATTCATGTATAGGTTCATCATCCTTAATAGAAATAAATCCAGTTTCATCATAGTCTACATCATCATCAAGTATACCTTCACTAGCATAATAACATTCCTTTTCTTTTGAATACTTATATTTATAAAACTTAGGTTTATGCTTTGGAACCCTTGTAGGACACTGAGATGCAAAATGACCAATCTTGTTGCATGAAATTTTTTTCAAAGGTAATGCCTTCAAATATACCCTTACCTCTCTTTTGTCTTCTAGAGATCAGGGCTACCACTTCATCTAGCTTTCTTTCTTCCTCTTATATCTGTTCTCATACATCATCATATCCTCCAAGATCTTCTCTCAAGTCACCATTGCTGGTTATTGCAATTCTGAATAAGGTCTTTTTTTTTCTATGGAAAATCATTTTGAATGTTGACTCTACTTTAGATAAAGAATCTCCCATTTCTATGGCCTCAAAAGTAGTTATCTTTCCAATCAACATCTCTCTAGTGAAGTTTGGTGTCAAAGGTATAATCTCCTCTATATCTTGTACTTTATTTTTGTATATAGGTGTCAAAGATTTGAGTATCTTTGCAATAACTTCTTCCTCACTGTAAGTACCTCGAGAGTTTCTGATACCAGTAACCACTTCATTAATTCTCTATGAATATGAACTAATGTTCTCATCATTTCTCATCTTCATTGATTCCATCTTGTCTTTCAGTTTTGTATCTTTTCATGTTTAGCAAACTTATCTCCTATATGCAGTTCTTCCAATCTTGTCCAAATCTCATGTGCAGAATCCAAGTCTTTTACTTCTATGAATTCACCTTCATAAAGTGAGATAATCAATGATTTCATTGTGACCATATTATATGAAAATAGCTTCTTATCATCTTCAATATCCTTCTCTAATTCATCCTCAGTTGCTATTTTTTTCCTTCTTTTTCATGATCATCTAATAGTCAATTTTCAAACATATCAAATGTGTTCTCATCTTGTTCTTCCAACTGTCAAAGTTTTTAGGATCAAATTTTAGACTATCCTTCTTGTAGTAAGTCATCTTTAGGATCACCTCAAGCTGTTAAGAATTCTCTCTAAGGACCATTAGGTATGATACCAATTGTTATGAATAACAGTCCACAAGCACAACTGAGATGGGGGTGAATTAGTTGTGATACAGAATATTAAACTTTAAACTTTATAAACTAAAATTCAATGCAAATGATAAAAAAATAAATGCCAACACAATAAAACAAAACTTGTTGTCAAGGAAACCTTGTTAAAGGTAAAATTGTTAGAAGTATTAAGAAAAAAATAGAGATAATGAATCAGGAAAGAATCCAAGAGCGAGTTGCTAGAAGAATTTTACCATAGCCAAGTTAAAGAAGGATGATTCAAGAACTTTCACCAAAAGCACCAAGAAGCTAAAGATCAACACCAAGATAATTCTTTTGAAAGTATAAAACTAAGAAAAACCCCCCGTGCATAAAATATGAATGATCCAAGAGAGAGAGAGAGAGAGAGAAAGCTGATTACAAATACAAGAATGAGAATGAGAGAAGAAGAGAGAGAATAATACAACTTGAGAACCAACTTGTGAGAACTAACCTTAGAACCCTGTGAGAACCCCTTAGAACCCTAAGAAGTGTGTAAGGACCATCTCTTAAGTAGAGATGAGTGGAGGAGTTTTCATGTAACTCCCATACTCTATGAGTGCCACATTCACATTTGGTGTGTGCCATGTGTGAGAATCCTCATAAGGAGGAATATCTAATTTCCTTATTAAAGGAATTAAAAATATGAGACATGGCCTTGGTATATATTTTAATATAAAATACCAAGGAAAGATTAATTTCTAACACCCGCCTTTAATCTTTACTTGGGGAGATGAGATCAATGGGTATCAAACCCAAATGTTTACAGTGATTTTTTAGATGTTTCTTTTGAAAGAGTCTTCAATAAAATTTCGATAGCTTGATCATCATGCATTTCTTTAACTAAAACTATAGAGCTTGAATGATATATAAGAAGGTTTTATAAGCGGATAACACTTTGACAATTGAAAGGTGTAGTTGCTTGCGGAGGGGGGCCCAAATATTCAAGTGACCATTGAGATTCTTGAGATGCATTTATGCATTCCGTATATTCATTTCCAGTAGAAAATAGAGGTGGAGCATGATCAACACCTGAGCCTACAATAAGGAAAGAAACACTAGTAGAGCTACCATCATTGGGATCCCCTAGTGTTGAATCAGTAACACTTTGGAAAGTAAAATCATAATGAGAATCATCAATCATAGAATCAGAAATGCAATCTTCAGTTGCATAAAACAAATCTGTAATGTATTGATCATAATATGAAGAATCAAGAGTAGTAGAGATAGTATAAGAATCACTAGTATTATCATTATCTTCCACAAAAATCATAGTATTATTACTATCATCATTAATTCCATCTTGAGTTATAAACATATCTTGCAAAGTAACATTAAGAAAGTTGAGATAATTTCCTCTTCTTGGTCAAAAATATCATCAACATGAAAGAAATCATCATCAAATTGCATTGTATCATAAGGAGAGAACATATAATCACCTTGAGTAGGAATATAATAATAAAGAGGGTTATTCCAAGAGTAGCTATCGTTATATGGTTCATCCCAAATAGTAGTATCATCATAGTGAGAAGTAGACATCCCATATCGAATAGCAAAAGCTTGATGAGTGTTATGATTATGAGATTTTTAATTATTAGGATTAGATGATTTCTCATGTTTGAATTTCTTAAAATAATTATTGATCACATGACCATCTTTTCCACAATAATTGTAATGGGGTCTATTATAATTATAATGATAACCATTATTATGATTATGATTATTATAACTTGATCTATTGTTATGCGATCTAGACATGAAAGCATGTTCATTAGTTTTGATGGAACCAAATTGAATTAACTTAGCCCCTTCTTGACATAAAAGTTGTTGGAAGATAGCATAAGTTAATTTAGATGCTAACACAGGAAGAACTAATTGAGAATGAATATTAGTGATAAATTTCTGAAATTGTCTAGGAAGACATTTTTTTTAAATGATAAGAATCAACCGAATTTCAGATAAAGTAACTCCTAAACCAGTTAATTAACTTCAAAATGAATCAAACTTAAGTAAAAACTCATCCATGATTTTGAAATCCATATACCTAAGATCCTCCAATTGATCTTGGAGTTGAATCTTTCAAGATTCATTTGCACCGTCGAAAGTATTTTTTAGAATTGTCCATGCTGCATGTGGTTCGGTAAAATAGGCAATTAATACATATAAATCAAGATGTAAATAAATTACTATATGGCCTAAAGCCTTGTTATTTTTCTCATTTCAAGCATCAATTTATACCTCAAATGCAATAGTTACTGGAACAGAAGCCACACTAGTCGCAATATCAAGTATATGACAAAAAAGAAAGATAAACATAATATCAGTCTTCCAAGCATGGTAATTGGAAGTGTTCAATTTAACTTCAGGAATTAAAGATGACATATTTGATCAATCAAAGATAAAATACAAATTGAATTATACAACAATGAATCTAAAAAACTAGTTTAACGCGATTAGTAAATGCCAATATGAAAGAATTTTTAAATATTAAAAAAAATTAAATTTTTTGTTTAACGGATGAAATGAATTTTAATTACAATAAAATAATGAATTAGCAATACATTAATGTTTATAATGATTAAATGAAAGTGGGTTTAAGATGATATTAAAAAGTATTAAGTGAAAAAATGTATACTCATTTAAACTTTTTTTGATAAATAAAATTAATTTTAAAGATTAAGTTCTAATATTGTTAAAAAATAAGTTGGAGAATTAAAATGATAACAAATATGATAACCTACAATAACTAGAAGAGTGATATAAAGATTAATTTTCAGCAATAATAATATTATAAAGGAAAATGATATAAATAAAATAGTACTAAAATGAAGAAATTGGTGACAGAGACTAATAAAAATTATAACAACATGCATAAACACAGGAAGGCAAGAGTGAAAATGTAGCCAAAGACCAGATAAAAACAATGCATGGAATAAGACAGAGGCTACATGCATTGAGGGAGAAGAGAAAAAGAAAACAAGAAACAACGATACATAGACTAATAAATCAGTTAAATTACGGGGGGCGTAACTTTTAAATGCACCATTGGATTTTTCCAAATTTTGGATATATTTTTAAAAACCTAATTATCTAGCACTCCACCAAAGAAATTGTCAAAATTATTTATGTGAGGCCTCACCCTGAACACCATCGTAGCTTTCCTTATTTTTGCTTATGATAGACTTAGCACATGATACATTATATTTTGATGCACTATGGACTTTATGGATTTTATGTTTTATGTCTTGGATTGATCATTTTGGATGTTGGATACATGATACTTTATGATGCACCTTAAGGACTATGTCATGTTTCTATTATGAAATTTTTTATTTTGAGATATTTGATTAAAAAAAAACATTATGGTTATGCTATGGATTATTGATGATAGAAGAATTGTTAGAAATGGATATTAATTCAAAATATCATGCAATGTGAATCTTACCCTATGTTATATGCTTAAATGAAATTATCATTGCTTGTAATGAATTTAGTATGTTGATGTTTCCTTAAGGTTTTGAATATTGGTTCTTGTCTTTATGAAGAATATTTTATCTCCTTGGACTATTGATATTTGCATCGAGTGTGCAGGTATGAGACCATGGTATTTAATCTGGGGAACCAAACATAGGTATATGTGAACTTAGTTTAAGCCAGGGTTGCATCTAATGAGAGATAAGACCTCGTTGTATCATGATTTAATTTGTAAATGTAAATGGTTGATTGTTGGAAATTATTCCTTAAAGGTATTTTCATACTTATTTTCCTTGTGGTTATGTCCAAGTGGATATGACATGTGTCTAGTGATGTGTGAATGTTGGTGTGTGTCACTTGACACTTGTGAATGTACTTAATACCATGACATGTCAACTTGGGAATGGTTATCCACCCACCTAGATAGGTACATTAGTGAATCCCGATATGCATACCTTTATTTGGGAGATGGAGGTGTGGTCATTTTATTTGAATTTCGTGAGTACCCTTGTAGTAGATTTTTGGAGGGGTTAAAAAGTGCCTAGGGGGTGTGTTGGGGTCATTTTTAGGTAGCCCACTTGTTATACCAATAGGTAAGGGCCATTTTAACCCTAGGATAGCCTCTGGTTGACCAAGAGACCGTTCCAAAAGTTGGTTTCCCAAGTTGGACAAAACTCAACTCTTGTGAAGCTTGATCTTGGAAAGACCACTCTTCCATTTTGATGCAAAAGACCTTACTCACCTTTTTGAGTTTCCTTTCTAGGATCTATTTTTAGAAAGTTGTAAGAGTTTAGGGAAGAGAGACCAATTAGAGGGTTTTCCTTCTCCCCATGAGTTTTCTAGTGGCTTTTTAGTGGGTACTCTCCATGTTAGAGAGTTTGAACACCCACTCTCTAACTTAGAGACTTACCTAGAGTTGGTGACATTGGAAAGAGGACTTAGGCTAAAAGGGAGCTCTTCTACAACTTTCTTTTCATAATCTTGGATCTAGGTTGGTAGAAATTTTGCATTTCAATTCTTGTTGTTCTATTTTGTGCTGCAAGAAAGATGAATGTAGTGTGTTTTGTGTTGAGTAATGTAATTATGTTCTTGTAGTCAAGTTCTATGTTTTGTGAAATATGTGTTTTTCTTCTTTTCTTTTTAATGTTGTTAATGAGAGTCTCAAGGCTCACTCACCCTTGAGAGGAAAGAGAAGCCTTGGGGGTGGAGGAGTTTGAAAGCCCTTGGTGTAGAGTCTCTCCTCAAGGAGGAGAGGAAAAAATCATGGAGTATGGGCTCCATGAAGCTATCCTTGGTTTTTTATTTTCTTGGGCGACATAAGGGCATTTTGATGGATTTATGGGTTTGATATTGAGATGGGATTTATCTTCTTTGTAATCCATGAGAGGGCTTGGTTATAGATTTTTTTGGGATTGGCCTTCTCCCTTGGGTATTTGGTCCACTTCACCCCATTTAAGGGTCCTTGTGTGACCCATTGTGATAGCCTTTGGATTGGGAGTAAAATGTGAGCTCTCTTTCCTTCTTGTATTGTTGTTTGTTAGTTTATTTGTTACCCACATTTGTTTGGTTACCCAAGCTCGAGAGTGGCCTCATAAGAGGCCTAGGTTGGGTGGTGAGAAGCCCATGGTCCCTTGTGTTTTCCCTTATTTTGTTTTTGCATTTTTGTAAAGCTTGGAACTACTTGAAGTGATATAGTTGAATTTGGAAGAAAAGAGATTTGTTGTTTATTCTTTTTGTACATCTCTATATGTATATGTAAGGGCCTTTGTGGCAATGAAAGAAAGTATGTTATTAGGAAGGAAAAAAGTGTAGAAGCATGTGGCTGAAAATGAGTATTCTTGTGTCATATGAAATTATCCTTTGTTAAAGGCTTTCAGATTTGTATTAATGCTCTTGAATGAATAAAAATATTTTCTTATGTCTAAAAGTTAGGAGGTAGAAATTTTGTTGCATCCTTTTCAAAAGGATTAGTACTTTAAATTAGATACATTTGCTATTCCAAGTTTAAAAGATGTTTAGTTTAAGTTGCAACAAGATTGTAAAACCGTATAGTAGAGAAATTGTTTTTTTATGTGATCTAAACAACTAGATGTTTCAATAAACTTAACAAAAAAAAATATACAAAACTTAAAATTTGTCATTTGATTTCCTTCTTTGCTTAAATCAACATTGGATAAATGCATACATTTAAATGTACATCTCACTTAAATAACAAGAAAACAATTGTTTAGGTTTAAGACAAAATATGTATATTTCTTTTACTCTAGTATTGTATATATGAAAATAGGTTATATATATATATATATATATATA